>CANTUT010001170.1:0-7500 GCA_947687605.1 Reutealis trisperma
ATCTAAATTCAAACTACAAATCCAAATCCAAACTATTTCCTTTTCCCTTTTCATTTCTAAATGTATTTATTATATATCTTGTAAGGGAATTTGTAGCCTTCCAGAATCTACAAAGGCTAGAAAAGGCTTCCCATCATCTTTTAGTGTAATTAATTTTAATTATTTGGGATTTAAGGAATGATCATATGGTTCTCCTAGTATCCATAGAGACTAGAGAAAACACTCTCCTTAACTTGTGGATGTTTACTTTACTTGCTTTATTTCTTTAATTTCCTTGTGCATTTATAATTATACCATGTTCATGCATTTTAATTATTATCTTATAATTGTTATTCATGAAATCAATTTTTAAGCCAACTTAAGCTTAAGAGCCAAATCTAGATTATTTAAAACTAAAAAGCTAGTCCTCAAATCTTCATGGGTTTCAAAGGCTAGTGATTTTATCTTCGAGTAAATTAATCAAAGATTAATGAATTATTATCATAAAAATGAGTTTTTTCTTAATTTTCCCAATTAAATAAAATTGACACGGCAACTCCAAAATTGTTTTAAAAAATCAACCCATCTAAACCCGAGGACTCCAATCGTGAGTCCAAACCTAAATGAGCACTCTGATCCCCCCTCTCTTAATAGATCGGGCTGGTGCTCGAGCAAGACATCATACTAATATTAAATTTTAAGGTCACTATGCTCTCTTTCCCTCTAGTCCTTTATGAATGATCTCAAATGCAGCAATGACATATCAATAATCGATTTTCCTAGAATAAATGCTAATTGAGCAGATGAAATAATTTTTGGGAGAACCATCTTAAGATGATTTGCTAACACCTTTGCAATAGTTTTATAAAAACATTACATAAAGAAATCGACATTAAATCCTTCAAAGACACTAGTTTATCTCATTTAGGAATTAGCATAGTAATAGTTGAATTAAGACTAACTAATAGAGCACCATTAATAATCTAGTCAGTATATGTAAGAAAAACATCATTACCAATGAGATTAAAACTTTTTAAAACTTGGATTAAGTCCATCAAGTTCATCTTCTAAACTTGGATTAAGTCCATTAGGTTCATCTTCTACCAAGCACCAGATTCATCTTGAAGCCTAGAGATAAAAATTAACCCGCTTCCTAGAAAAGCCATTGAATGAAAAAATTTTGTATTATAATCCCCATTCTTAAGGCAAAAAAACTTTGCCTTTTGCTTCTAGTAATTATCTTCTTGATCAAGTAACTATAATTTTCCTTAGCAAATTAAGCTGGTGTAGACACCTCATCACCTAATGGTCTAATATTCAAAATCATATACTTGCATAATTTAATTATGTCCCTGAATTTGACAAGAGAAAGACTTACTCTATCGAGCTAGAGCTTTAGTACAAACATTAATTCTATTCGATAATTCAAAATGGTAAGAAGATTCCCAAATATTATGAACTACATCCACCATATCTATTTCAACTAGCCAAAATTTTTCAAAGTGAAATCGAAATTTATTAGCATCTAACAAAGTTGTATATGAAGAGCAAGAGGACTAGGATAAGAAATTGAAGAAATCAAATTTCAAGACATGTCTTAGGAAATAAAAGTAGCCAAAGAGGAGAAACCATGGCTCTATTAAGTCATTCTTCCACATTAGCAATAGTCTTCTTCCCTTGCTATAAATCAGAGAGCTTATAATTAGTGATAGCATCTCTAAAACCTCTAAATAGCTAACTACGATACTTACCACCCCCATTCTTATCATTAATACTGAGAAGATTATTAAAATCACTATCACACACCATAACAAATCTAAAACAAGCTTTAATGAATAAAGAAGGTTCAAAGAATTCCTCTTCCTATTCTTATTAGGGAAACCATAAAAACTGATGCATCTCCAATTTGTACTATCATCCTCAATCATAGTCATATAAATATGGTTAGAAAAATAACCAAGAAAAGAGCAAACATCCTTTTTTCTCTAAATAAATGCTAACCCTCCACCTTCACTCTCCCTATCAAAACAAAAGTGGTAAGCAAAACCCAATGAAACACGCAATTAATCTATCTTAGAACTCAAAGCCAATGTTTCCATCTAAAAAAAAAAATAAACTTGGCTTATTTGGTTTTACTAGCTGCTTAACAGCCCATGGGTTGCCAAGTCTACGACAGTTCCAACTTATATCGATCATGGCTTCTGGCAAGCCTGATTAATAGGTATTGCCGATATCAAAAATGAGAATTAAACATAGCCATATTCGAGTTTTCACGCTGCTGTCTCATGCCATGCAATATATGATCATTTAAAATGCATATCTTAAGTCACACCCAAAATCGAACCTCTTCTCTTCTTTCCCTCTTCCATAAGCTCTGTCACTACATCCTTCTATGTACCACTTAGACCTTAAATTAGAATCGATTGATCCTTCCCCAAATTCAAACCCAGCTTCAGAGCTAAAACAATATCAGTACCAATATTCACAATAGAGACTATGGTTTTAGAAAATTTTGAACCTTGTGGAACAATACCTATGTCAACATTCTTAGGACCCTCTCTAGCAATCTCAACATTGCCTTCCTTCAACCACCACTCTCCTCCTAGCACCTGATTCCTTCCTTTTGATGCATAAAGCCCAAGATCCCATTGACATTTCATTTCAGATTCTTTCATAGTAAAAACCTTTTCATAAAACATTTCATTATAGATCATACAACTACAAATAAAATAAAATAAACATAGTGATATTGGACAGATTTAACTATTATTATTGAAAATTATTAAACTTTTTATCAGATATATTTAATAATATGATATTGATAGTTAAATTTTATCATTAAACACAGTTTTAAAATTACAAAAAATACAAAATTATAAATAAAATTTAGAAGCAACAATCAAATTAAAATAATATTTAAAAATAAAAAAGGATAAAAGTACTATTTATTTCCTAATGTTTGCCTAAAATAATGACTTTGTCTTTGCAGTTTGAAAAGTCACTATTTAGTACCTATGATTTTATTATGTTAAATTAAATAATCATTCTATCAAAATTTTCAACTATTTTCCATTAGTCAACCATAAAAATAATATTTTAACATAGAATATCATATTTTTGTACCAAAATATCCCTTCTCTCTAATTTTCCTTTCTCTCTCTAAAATTCTTTCACTTTCTCTCTTTGTTCTTTAAGAATTTTTCATGACATAAGGATCCATGTAAATATTCATTCTTTTAAAGTTTTAGTAAATCTATACTCACATTTTTTTTCCTATTTTTTCCTTAGTGAAGTCAAGTTTTAAAAATGGATGAATATTTTGTGGTCCAATTTAGATTAGATAAATTGGTTTAGCATTGAGCCAATTTAGATCAGATAAATTGGTTATGCATTGAGCCCACCGCTTGTAAATCCAAATTTTTTGCTGAGATCAATCGCAAGAATCATAACTTCAAGTTTTATTTTGCAACCATGTGGCTTTTTGACTTATACATCCAATTATCCCCTTTGGGTAACTTGTACTCACTAATTTCAAACTTTTAGTGGGCTAGTAGGTCTTGTATTCTCTTTAGGAAAAAAATTAAAAAGAAATAAGGGGTATTTTAGTCTTTTATATGTATTTAACGGTAAAAATAGATGAAAAGATCATTTTTTTCATGACCAAACTCTAAGGACATGTGACTGGCACTAGGGAACAGGAAACCATAATGCTTCTAAAACCCATAATAAGCCTGATAACTTGATACACAATAAAACTACTAATATGACAGTTATAACTATCACAAAGCCGAGGCTATGGACCCACTTGTTAAGCAGAAACTGTGCAAACTGAAAAATCAAGTCACACAGGGCTAACTTCTCAATTACCTTAAAATCTCCATTAAAAGATTTCTGGTTGACTAAATAATTCACCTAATACATATAACTGACCAAGAAATACAGAAATATAAATATTGGAAAAAAAATAAAATGTGGAGTTCTAGGTTTATAATACATAATAGTAAGAGATTTAATTACACAACTGATTAAATAAATAAACTTCCCTACTGAAGAAGAAAATGCGGGATTTATTTTAATAAAAATCTTTTCTCAAGCTCAGCCTGCAACCTAAAAAAATAGGAATACAAAGGCAAGTGTTTCAACTCAATGAATTGTGCCAACTAATTTACAAATCTGGTAATCTAATAACAATCTATAATGTAATTCTATGCATCATGTCATCTAGATAGATAAATCATATAATCAAACAAAGATAAGAATTAGTCTATAGGAACCACGTTAAATGTTAATATCGGGAGCTAACCCTTATTTAGCTCTCTTAACTTAAATACTATTTCTTAGATCCAATATGGCTACAATTGTCATTGGCTTAGGCTATGTAGCATTGAGCCAACTAGTAGCAACGCTGAGCGATGAGCAAGCTCATAGCCGTCATACACCAATAATAACTCATTAACCATCATCATCATTGTCATGATTAGATTTACATTCCTAAGTTGCCCCAATGTCATTCCAATCTCCATTATGCAACATTTATATAATAAAGCAACTGCACACATATACTAGAAAAATAAATTTATATTCATAATGCATAAGTATATACGTATATACATATAGTTAATGCGAATGCATGGATGACAGAAAAGTATTTTAGGAATTATCACTCACAGACTAGATGAATACCAAACTAGATCTTCATAAAGGGCACCTATCAAAAGTCATCTGGAACACGACAACTGGATAACAAATGAAGATTATTAGAATACTGACTATCCAACTAAGACATACTTAATGATTCTAAAGATTTTATCAAAATTTCGGCAGAATCTTATTTAAACTAGGACATTACTCCACTGCAATAAGGAAAATAACACTTCTAAGTTTCATAATAATCAATCATAGCTCAACAATCCCTCCTAGTCTTCAAGCTCAACTCAACAATCATCATAATATTATCAATTCATTACTTAGCTCAATATTAATCTTACATAATCATCATTACTCAATTCATAAACTCAAGCATATCTATACATGAAGAAGATTATTATTAATATACATGTTGTTATGCCTTTTTAGTATCCATTTAATTTCTTTAAAGTGATTTATTTGAATTTAATAACATCTAGAATATCAAAATATATATTCTCATACAAAAGGAAACATTTACAACTTAAAATTATTTAATGAAAATCTTATTCGATATCGACTAAAACATTATAAAACTTATATTACATTACTTCATTTACATATAATAACAATATGAAATTTTTTTAATTAAATATAATTTTTTAATTAAATCTAAATTTTTTTAATTAAATCTGACTTATTAACATACGATTAAAAGTAAATTATTGATAATATCAATTCATTTCATAAACATCATCAATAAAACCTAATATAATTTTATTCTCAATAATTTCATAAAATTTTATAATAAATTGTAAATAGACCAATTAAATTTCAATAATTCCCAATTAATTTATAAAATTGTTAATAATTTTAAATTTATCAATTAACTCTAATAAATTTAACATATAAATTAAAATTTGAAGATTAATATGAAAATTGAAGGTTTAGAATTACCAAAGCAAATTAGATCAAACTAATATTGTAGAACGCATCAGAGGATAGAAAAAAAAAACTGTTGGAAATTAGGTCTCATGCGCCGCCATGGATAGTTGAGCTGGAGGTCAAGAGCTACACCAATTGATTTGTCTCAATGGTAGGAGTTCAAACTTGCCATTTACTCGCCCCCACTCACAATCGATTGCCAGAAAATGCAGCCCAAAATTTTTTCATCAATATTTTGATCTCCAACTTCGATGGGTTACAAGAGGTGCAATGAGTATCAATATGAAGCTCTAATCATAAGAACTCTAGCAGTGTCAAGTTTGGTGGATTTCACTGCCGAAAATGGTTGGAATCAAGTTTGGAAATTGTCAGTGCCAACAACTCTTTCCTTGCAAGTATGTCGTCACTGGCAGCCAATTTAGGTCGTCGTTACTTCACCTGGAGTCATCGGAACCTTATGCACCCAGAGTTGGTGGCAGACAGAAGCTACTCTCTCTCTCTCTCTTTCTCTCTCCCTCTATCCCTTCCTTCCTCCCTCCCTCCTTCCCTTCCTCTTCGTTTATGGTTCCTGAACCTAATCCCAACTAGAAAATATTTGATTGGTCCCCTTTTGGACCAATCAAGCAATAACTTGTTAACTTTTTTCTTTTTATATAAATAATAATAATAACAACAACAACAACTACAAGAACAACATCAACTTTAATGAAATAAGATTAAAATTAATATTTACATAAATTCTAAAGATCAAAACAAATAAAAAATTTGATTTAATAAATAAATTGCCTCAAAAATAATAAATATCAAATAACAATATTTTCACAATTATAGAAATCGAAATTTTTTTTAAAACACTTGAAAATTTTAAATATGATGTAGTAAATATAATTGAATAATTATATTTTTATACAAAATAATATTTTTAAAATAAATAAAATTCAGGTTAGTATAATTTTCTCCCTTAAGAAAATTCGTTCTCGAATTTTCAAACCAAAGCATGCGCTTGCTAAACTTTTTCATTATGCTTCCACTGTGCACTCTGACATGCTACTTAAAAGCCATAAACTAACAGTTGTGGAACAACTAATCTGTTAACTTCTAAGTTCTAAGGTTCATACTAACTCTCATACTTTACAAGACTTACTAAAAGAATCTATCCACTTCCCAGCACATCTCTTCTCAAGTGACCATTTCGGATCTAGCCTTCACTTGGATGAGGTTTACTGATTTGCCAAATCACTACCCTATAATCTAATAAGGTTACATCTGAAAATGGTATGAGTTAGTTATACAATTGTCATCCTACACTTTACTTACTAGGGAATTAACTACACAGAACTAGAAATGGATAATTACTTCTCACCTCTTACTATCTCTAAAATCAAACCTTCCCCCAAATGTCCCATGGTCTCTTGACTAACTATAGGGCACTCACAACTCATCCACCAAAACACTTTTATACTATAACTATCAGAACCATAATATCAACATCAATTCCAAACTAAAATGGCACAAAATACAAAATTATTATTCCATCTTACACACACAGAGGTAGTTTCTCTAGTCATATCTCTGTCTCACAGGGCTTTTAAATACTAGAACAATAAGATCTCAAGAAAAGGAAAAAAACAAGAAAAGGAAAAAACCAAGAAAAGGACATCAACTTCATTCTACCAACCTACTGGCTTCGAAGTCTTAGAGTTAAAACACTCTATTATGATGGCAATAAGCATATTGAGTTGTCACTTCTTAATAGGCTCATGTGAAGGAGACAAGTTCATTACTTCATCATCGTCATACCAACCTGGATCATTTGTCTCATCAAATTCATATGGATCTTCATATTCTACAAGGTGAGTCCAAAAGGGCTGCATAGGATCAAATTTATCATTGTTGGGTGTCATGGGTTATGGATCATTCCTTCTCTCCCAGTCTTTTTTGTCAACCTGG
>CANTUT010001170.1:15000-200000 GCA_947687605.1 Reutealis trisperma
TATCCTAAGATTCAAAGAAAAAGAGAAATTTTCTTGAGAAAACGCGGGAAAACTGCAATTATCATGATCTCCATTTTTCAGCTCTATCAATTTTGTTTATTATTTGCTTTTAATCTCTGCAATGCATTCTACGAACCATTATCTCTTGTAATCCAACTAACTCCCTCAAATTTCAAGCCTAATGTGAGAACTTGTTTTTTTTTTTTTTTGTTTTTTTAATTAATAATAATAATAATAATAAAAAAAGAATGAGTTGGATTTTTAAAAAAAAATAATTAACCATTTAAAATAAATTATTAATGACTCAAAATGGGTATCTATACTTATATTCTTTTACACCTATATATTAAGGAGATAAATAGATTAGATCTATTATTAAACTATTTATAATTATAAGTACGCGTTTATTACTCATCTAAATGGGTTGGCATCGGTCATTTCGCCACCCACCGACATGGAAACATCCAGGAAACAACCCCATTACTAGAATTGTTTAAATTGAGCATCCAAGACAAAGCACATGAGGAATAATTCTAAGTCAACCTGTTGTGTTTTCTCCTATCCTTGGTCCTCTATTCCAAAACAATGAACAGATTGATCTCAGAGGGCAGCCAAACGGATGTTGAGTGCTCCTGCTTCATTTGTCAAATCAAATATGAGGAGGAGGACAAAGCAATGGACATTATCACTCGCCAACTTCTTCATGAAGCTTGCTGCTTATCCAACTTCATAGAGCAAGATGATGATAATGATAACGATAATGATAATTTTATTTTCTCTCGAAATCCAAAATCGATTAGCTTCACTGCTAATAACCTTCATCATCGCCGACAATACAGGCTACCAAACGATAATATTATTCAAGAAGAGGATGAAAATAATCAAAGCTATCGGCCATCCTCTTCTTCCACCCAAATCATCACTCACCGTCAGGGACTTGGGATAGGTAATTTCTTGAGAATTATAAATAGATTAATATTGTCAAGCTCTCCTATGACTCTGACAGTAAATCAGATGACCATTGGATTAGAAGAAATACAGACCCAGCTTCTTTTCAAGTATTATAGGTTTGCATTAAACTCCAGTTTCAATGAAACTCGCAGTCTTATTTCTCTAATTACTGGAACTCCTAGCTCAAGCTCAGCCCAAGATCAAAGGATCAGTAGGCTTCCCCTCACAGATCATAACCATCAATATCACAACCATAAAGCCATATTGCTCACCGGTCAACGCACACTTCAGCAGCGGCACAACCTGCTCCAATGGGTGGGTAAAAACTTACTTTTATTATCATTACCACTTATTTTGTTATCATTATCATCTGTTTTTTGCTCTCCATTCAGTTTGGAAACTTGATTTCAAGGAGAGATATTTGAATCAGCATCATACATAAGGCAGATTTCCTGACATGAAATTAAATAAAGGGCATAAATAAATAAAAAGAAAAGGTTAATCACTCATTTTTAATTCAGTTTGCAATTATGTCTGATACTCTTAATTTATACAATTATTCGTTTTAATTGTACTAGATTATGCAAGATATGATATGGCAAATTGCCTTACCAATTAACTTCATACACACTCACGTTACATTTGAAGTCTATGCTATTTTAACTAGTTATTGTTTCTCTGTTCTCTCTCCATATATATATATAGGCAAGCTGGGAATGGATTTTTGTACTCACAAATCTCACCCTCGAAATTTTGATGGTGATTTTTGACCAAATTGCCTCACCACATAAGCCTCAATACGCACTGGCTGCCGTGGTAGTCTCTTTGGCAGCCATGTTTATTTGTGTGACTGAGCTTATTCATAAAGGCCTAAAGCAAAGTGTCACCTTAAGGAGAAGAGGCATCAATTGTTGGTTTCATCATCCATCTTCAGTCAACAAACCATGGTATACTTTCATCGACGCTTTCAATTTGGTTTGTGCCTTTTCTCAATTTATTTTTTCTACTTTTGCATATAGTTGTTTCCGTCGAGGTGCAGAGAATCCAATTAAAGTATCGATCATATCCCTTATTTTCATTTTATGTTTAATCTTTTCCAAATTGTTCAATAAGAACGAGGAAATGCACCTTCCAATTAGAAGACGAGATGATTGAAAATACTTCTCCTAAACTTACATATATATATGAGAGGTGCAATCACAAAGATAGGCAAAGTGAAGCAGCATTTGTGTATGGTTGATAATTCATTTCCACTTCCATGTATCGGACTTTGTATACCTGTTTATTTGGTATGTTGAACTTAAATAATATTTTTCCTGTTACATATCATTCCATATAAACATATAAGTATATTTGCAAAAATGCCATCTAAACATTTTGAATTATCTCTTAACTTTTGTGACATTGAGAGAATGGGATTGTTGAGTGATATTCAAATCTATCACTTATTTCCTAAGATGTCCTCACATTCATGATTCATCATTAAGTTTAGATACCACATCTTAATTGAACAATGTTTCTGTTCAAATGCTGAGATTTTTGTTTAGAAATCTTAGCTAGATTAATAACTATTTTTAGAGGGAAATTTGTATTTTAAATTCTATGATGAATGCTTGCTCTTCCAGTAAGTCTACAAGTGGGGTTAGGTAGCAAGTTAGTTTTTGTGTTAAAGTTAACTAAATATAGCTTATACATTGTGTAAAGCTAAGCATGGACTAGGCATGATTATAGTTCGCCCTTTTTTTTTTTTTATTATTTCTCCTGTAGCAGAGCTATATAAATCCCATAGAAATCAATATAATTGATTAGCCTATTTTGAGGTTCAGTTCCATAAACTTGCCTGTGTTTCGCTGAGTGTTCTATCCCCTTATTCATCAACCTCATATCAGAGCTCTCTTGATTTTTGAGGGACGTGTATTTTTTTTTTTTCCTCATTTTGTCCCGGCTATTTTTGCAAGAGATAACTTTTCTTTTTGGGCTATAAAAATAACAGCATTTTCAAGGCTCTTAATGCTTCTAGAGGGCTTGTTGCAAGGAACAAGAAGAAGAAAGGGTTTTTTTTTTTTTTTTTAATTTTTTTTTATTGAGAGAGCCAACTAAGTTTCTTAGTTTTTGTCAAAGCAAGACATTGGAAATATAAATTAATTTTCAGATTTCATTTTTTAGTTCAAAATGAAATATGGCGTCATCAAGTTTGTATCTTTTGCGGAAATTGTGCCAATTTTATGGGTGAGATTTTTTTTGGTATTTGAAAGCAAAAAGCTATTACAGGACTAGCAAGTCCATAGATTGAAAATTGGTTGAGGGACCAACACATCCATAAACTAAAGGTTTTATTGAAAGATCAATATGTCCATAAATTGAAAATTATATTGAAAGACTAATATGTCCATAAACTAAAAAATTTTGTCAAGGAACCTTTACATGTCTAAAAACTACTAAAACTTTATACTAGCAGCAACCCTTTGATGAAGATATTTCTTCAATAACATGAAGCAATAGAAAGAAGAGTCATTTATTGCTCAGATAATAAGTGCTACAACAACTAAAGCCTATCGTAGTGTTGAAATATAAATTTGTTTTAAAACCAAGTTTAATTAAAACTCAATCCAAATGATGAAGTCCAACTCAAATAATCTTCTAATATTTTTCACATGATAAATTACAGGTCAAAAGTTGGTTAGATTGTTAAAAATTATATTTGTACGTGTATGGTTATTATGTTTGTTAGGTATAAATTTGGTATAAGTTATATGAAAGTTAGATATATTTATATGATTTGTATTGAGTTAAACTTAGTATAAATACCCCCTCCCCCTTTGCATTGTATCATCAAGTAAAAAAGAAAAAAATCAGAAGCAAAACTTGTGAGTGTTCTTGAGAGTTTATTATAGAAGAAAGAGTGTTGTGATTTAATGTAATAAATTTTTCTTCAAAGTGAGTTTTTGTATTAACAAAATGGTATCAGAGCCAAACATAGGCATATAAGATATCAAATCGAAGCTCTCAGAGAGACGAATCCAACGCCACTAGAATCAGCCCACTCGGACGTTGGACGCGTCGCCACTTGCTACTGGAAGTTTGCTGCCCAGATAACTGAGTTAATTTACTGAGTTGATCTGAGTCAAGATATTGAGTTGATCTGAGTCAAGATACTGAGTTAAGCCGTCAAGCCATTTGACCAAACCATTGACTGAGCTGTTTGACCAAGCCGTCAAGCCAGTGATTGAGCCATTGACTATTGACCATTTAAACAGTTGACTTAGACTTTTGACCAAAATTTGGCTTTTCGTGACTAAGTCCATCCTAAGTCAGCATTCCGGAGCCATTTGTGTGATTAGATTTTGCAAATTCTTTCTAGCAAATTCTTTCTAGATTTAGAGATATGGCAAATAATGTGGCATCATTCTAAGTACCAACACTCAACAACAACAACTACAACAATTGGAGTATCGAGATGAAGGCTCTCCTTAGTGCACACGATGTTTTGGATATCATAAAGAAAGGTTAATGAGCCAGAAAATGAAGATGCTCTTACGTAAGATCAAAAGACAATTTTGAAAGATTCAAGAAAGAGAGAAAAGAAAGCTCTTTACCTAATCTATCAAGCCTTAGATGATGATGGCTTTGAGAAGATTTTAGATGCAAAATCTGCCAAACAAGCATGGGAAAAGCTTCAAATATCCTACAAAGGAGAAGAGAAAGTAAAGAAGGTGCGTCTTTAAACTTTAAGAGGTGAGTTTGAATCCTTGCACATGAAAGGAGGTGAGTCAGTTTCTGATTACTTTTCTCAAGTCTTGGCCATTTCAAATCAATTAAAAAAAATGGTGAAAAGTTAGAAAATGTGAGAATCATGGAAAAGATACTCCGCTCACTTGATCCAAAGTTCGAGCATATTGTTGTGACAATAGAAGAGACAAAAGACTTGGAGGAGATGAAGATTGAAGAACTTCTAGGTTCATAACAAGCCTATGAAGAAAAGCATAAGAAGAAACATGGGATCACCGAACAACTCCTCAAGATGCAACTGAAGGAGGAGAAAAATGAAAGCCAAGTCAATCAACGTGGCTGAGGTAGAGGTAGAAATCGAGGACAAGGAGTAAATCGTGGTCATGGACGAGGTTGGAATTACAACAATAATTCCAACAACTATAAAAGAGGAGAAAGTTCTACAAGAGGACGTGGAAGAGGAAATCCTAATTTAAGGTATGACAAATCTCAAATTCAATGCTACAATTGTTACAAGTATGGCCATTATGCTTCAGAATGTAAAAGTTCAAAAGTTGAAGAAAAGTCCAACTACGTGGAAGAGAAGATTGAAGAAAAGACAACTCTTTTCCTAGCAAAGAATGAGAACGATGGTGGCCAAGAGAATTCTTGGTATCTTGACACTAGTGCAAGCAATCACATGTGTGGAAAGAGAAGCATGTTCATGGAACTTGATGAATTTGTAAGTGGCAATGTCTCATTTGCAAATGATTCTAAAATTGAAGTAAAAGGGAGAGGTAACATTCTCATCCGTTTAAAAGATGGGAGACATCAATTTATTTCAAGTATTTACTATGTGCCTAACATGAGGAGTAACATCTTGAGTCTTGGACAATTATTGAAAAAAGGCTATGATATTCACATGAAAAATGACAATCTTTCTATAAAAGATGACAAGAATAATCTAAGAGCTAAAGTGCCAATAACAAAGAATAGAATGTTCGTGATCAACATACAAAATGATGTTAAAAAATGCTTGAAAGCTTGCTACAAGGATGCATCATGGCTATGGCATCTTCGATTTAGGCATCTCAAATTTGGATGATTGGAGCTTCTATCCAAGAAGAACACGGTGAGAGGACTACCAAGCATCAATCAACCTAAATAACTTTGTGAAGGGTGCTTACTTGGGAATCAATTCAGAAAAACCTTTCCAAATCTGTGAGACTCAAGAGCAAAAAAGCCACTGGAGCTTATATATGTAGATGTTTGTGGACCAATCAACCCAAGCTCATTTGGTAAAAATAACTATTTCCTTCTCTTTATTGATGATTTTTCAAGGAAAACTTGGGTATATTTTTTGAAGCAAAAATAAGAGGTTTTCAAAATATTCAAGAAATTTAAAGCTACAGTGGAGAATGAAAGTGGCCAAAAGATTATAGCAATGAGATCTGATCGAGGAGGAGAATTCACTTCTAAGGAGTTTCAAGAATTCTGTGAAGAAAATGGAATTCGAAGACCATTGACAGTCCCAAGATCCCCCCAAGAAAATAGAGTTGCAGAAAGAAAAAACAAAACTATCCTTGACATGGCACAAAGCATGCTCAAATGCAAGAAATTACCAAAAGAGTTTTGGGCTGAAACAGTGGCTACAATAGTCTACCTATCTGATCGATCTCCAACAAAAAGTGTATGGGGAAAGACACCACAAGAAACCTAGAGCGGAAGAAAGCCCGGTATTTCTCACCTTAGAGTATTCGGAAGCATAGCTCATGCTCATGTACCGGATGAAAGAAGAACCAAGCTTGATGATAAAAGTGAAAAATTCATCTTCATCGGCTATGATGAAGTTCAAAAGGCTACAAGCTGTACAATCCAAACAATGGAAAGATCGTAATCAGCCAAGATGTCATATTTGATGAAGAAGGCGAATGGGAATTCAACTCTCCTATAGATGACTTCAATTTCCTTCTGTTTAATGAAAATGAGCAATCACTAGTTGAGCAAATAGAAGAAGTTCAGCAAGAGACTACTACACCATCGACTTTGCCAACATCAACTACTCGTGGAGATGGTTCACCTTTATTAAGTGATAGTCTTGAAGAAAGAGTTGTGGAACGTACAAAGAGTAAAGAGCTATGGAATGTACAAAGAGTCTTCGAGATCTTTACAAAGAAATTGAACAGCAAGATAATCTTACATTATTTTGTCTATTTGTTGATTGTGAACCAGTAAGCTATCAAGAAGCTGCAAAGCAGAAGAAGTGGAGAGATGCAATAGACGAAGGAATCAAGGCGATCGAGAAGAATGAAACATGGGAGCTTGTTCCACTTTCCAAAGGTCACAAGCCAATTGGTGTAAAGTAGGTGTTCAAAACAAAGAAGAATGCCAAAGGAGAGGTTGAAAGGCACAAGGCGAGGCTAGTTGCAAAAGGTTACAGTCAGAAAGCTGGAATTGACTACGATGAGGTATTTGCTCCTATTGCACGATTAGAAACAATTAGACTAATCATTTCTCTAACAACTCAAAACAAATGGAGAATACATCAAATGGATGTAAAATCTACATTTCTAAATAGAGTCCTTGAAGAAGAAGTCTACATTCAGCAACCATTAGTTTATAAAATCAAAGGCCAGGAGGACAAGGTGTTAAAATTGAAGAAGGCTCTCTATGGGCTAAAACAAGCACCAAGAGCTTGGAATAGCCGAATAGACAAGTATTTTCAAGAGAACAGGTTCAAAAAATGTCCCTATGAGCACGCCCTATATGTCAAAATCAAAGATGGAGATATTTTGATAGTGTGCCTTTATGTTGATGATTTGATCTTCACCGGAAACAACCCAAGCATGTTTGATGAATTCAAGAAAGTGATGATGAAAGAATTCAAAATGACGGACATTGGGCTCATGGCATATTACCTTGGTATTGAAGTTAAGCAAAAGGATGAAGGTATATTCATCTTCTAATAAAGTTATGCACAAGAAATACTTAAAAAATTTAAAATGGGAGATTGTAAGCCAATCAGCACTCCAGTAGAATGTGGAGTCAAATTGACCAAGCATGAAGAAGGTGAAAGCATAAATCCAACACTTTTTAAAAGTCTAGTTGGAAGTCTATGTTACTTGACTTGCACGAGGCCTGACATACTCTATGCAGTTGGACTTGTTAGTCGCTATATGAAGTCTCCAACAACTACTAATTTCAAAGTTGCAAAGAGAATTCTTCACTATTTGAAAGGTACAATTGATTATGGCTTGTTATATTCAATCTTTAATGATCACAAGCTTGTTGGATATAGCGATAGCGATTGGGGTAGAGACATAGATAATCAAAGAAGTACTACTGGATTTATATTCTTTATGGGAGATATTGCTTTCACATGGCTGTCAAAGAAACAACCAATCATCACACTCTCAATTTGTGAAGCTGAGTATGTAGCTGCAACTTTAGCTGTTTGTCATGTAGTCTAGTTGAAAAACTTATTTAAGGAGCTGAACTTAGCACAAGAAGAACCAACAAAGATTGGTGTTGATAACAAATCAGCAATTGCTTTGGCAAAGAATCCAGTGTTTCATGATCGATCAAAGCACATAGATACTCGATTCCATTACGTTAGAGAATGCATTGCAAGAAAGGATATACAAATCGAGTATGTCAAGTCACATGATCAAATTGTTGACATTTTCACCAAGCTATTAAAATATGAAGACTTTGTGAGGATAAGAAATTTGCTTGGTCTCATAAAACAAGTTTAAGGGGGAGTGTTGAAATATAAACTTGTTTTAAAACCCAAGTTTAATTAAAACTCAATCCAAATGATGAAGCCCAGCTCAAAGAACCTTATAATATTTTTCACATGATGAATTATAGGTCAAGGGTTGGTTAGATTGTTGAAAATTGTGTTTGTACATGTATGATTATTATGCTTGTTAGGTGTAAGTTTGGTATAAGTTATGTGAAAGTTAGATATGTTTATATAGTTTGTATTGAGTTAAAATTAGTATAAATATCCCCTCCCTCTTTGCATTGTATCATCGAGTAAAAAAGAAAAAATCAGAAGCAAAGCTTGTGAGTGTTCTTAAGAGTTTGTTGTAGAAGAAAGAGTGTTGTGATTTAATGTAATAAATTTTTCTTCAAAGTGAGTTTTTGTGTTAACATGTAGATGCTCTCAAGGATGATCACTATCTAGGAGGAGTCTTTAGAATGTTTTGGAGAGAGTATGAAGACATTTGATGACAAAATCACTTCAAGAAGAAAATTAAAGCAAGAAGGTTGTCATTTGGAGAGTTAGAAGGCAAGTTCTCCGAGAAAAGATAATTAAATTGTCATTTGGAAGGGCTAAAGAATGTGGTGCTCCAAGAAAAAAATAAAGAAAACTTGAAGATAAAGTGCTTTAACGTGTATAATTAATTCTTAGAGAAATGTGTGCCTACTTTAAGAAGTGCCATCAATTAGAGAGACTTGGAGAGATAATGCTCAAGAAAAAGCAAGGAGAAAAGTAAATAAAGTTACATGACGCTATATGAAAGCACAAGCTGAAAATCTTGAGGACTATTAGAATGCTGAGATTTTTGTTTAGAAATCAAAACTAGATTATTAAAATGTTTTTGGAGGGAAATTTGTCTTTTGAATTCTATCATTATTAGATACTTGCTTTTCTAGCATGTCTATTAAAGGGGTTAGGTTAATAGGTAAGATTTAGTTTATATGTTGAAGTTAAATAAGTATGACTTAGATATGTTGATATGTTGTAAAGGTAAGTATAACAGGTATGAACACGTAATTTTATACCTTTAAATAATATTTGGCAATTGCATGAACTTTCGCTACACTTGAAAAGCTCTCGAGACAGTCTGGATAAAAAATGTGCAAGAACAGAACCCCAAGTAACCAAAACAGGCCACAATTGAGATAAAAATTGCAAAACCACAAGAGCCCTTGCAACAACTGCAAGGCCACCTACGGCAACACTAAGTTGCTTCATGCTTTTTCTTCTTTTTGTGCTCCAATCCCGCATCGAAAGTTCACATTATCTTCGTTTGATTTCAAAGAGAATTAAGGTAAAAGTAAAGAACCTTTTTCCTTTTTCTTTAAGGTAAAACACCTTTTTAAAGTCATCAAAATATGATAAAATACAAGGTAATATACAAGCCTTCCATTGCAAAATAAAAGAATTATGTGGATTTTTATTTTCATTTGAAGGGATATGCAACTCGTTTAAAGTGGCAAATCCAAATTAAAATAAGGGTAAAGTACTATTTAGTGCCTAAAATGATGACTTCGTTCTTGCAACTTGAAAAAGTCACTGTTTATTCTTTATGATTTTTATTTTGTTAAATGAAATAATCCTTCCATTACTTTTTCCATTAAACTTTTGTGAAAAGTCTAAAATGCTCCTCATTTGCAATTAAATTTTTCATCCTCTAATTTTCCATCAAAACCGGACCCAAACCCTTCTCCAAACTTTTTTGGAAATCTTTTATGGCTACTTTGAGTTCTTCATAAGTATTGTATTTTTATGGAAGAAAAGATATAGAAAAGATGCAATGGAGGATAGCTTAGACCAATTATTAGGAAAAATCAAAACTAAAATCAATCAACAAAACAAATTCAACAAATTAACTAAAACTAAATTTACATATCAAACAAATTAAATTTACAAACTAAACAAATTAGTTTTTTAGGTTTTGTTACAAATTAAACAATGAAATTTACAAATTAATAAATCAAATCAATATGACCTATTCACAAATAAATCTATTTCAATAGTTGCATTGAAGATGTGTGAGAGAGAGAAACCCAGAAAATAGGTGTTTCAAACCCACAAAGAAACCTCAAGACAGAGGCTCAAAGGAAAAATGATGCAAGCGAAGGTCTGTGAGAGAGAGACTGTTGTTGCCGTTGCTCGAATCGGGAAGGACAAGAGGCCAACTACTACTACAAGTGTCGTTCTCATTGTGTTAAATAGTGGCCAAGAGGCCAGCTGCTACTGCCTTCAATTCTCACCCCCATCTCACACATAAGGACACTCTTGACCAAATCATTTTATCTCTCTATAGTAAATCAAAGCACTCTTAAGCCTAGCAAGCAACAACCCAACACACCTAAATTTTTCCTAAATTTTTGACCCATATAGCCACTAGAGTTGAGAATCCTATTGACCTATAATTTTAAAGAATCTCTATGCTCGGTGGTGCTAAAGCCTTTTGATTAGCTGCCTTGATAATCGCTCCAGGTAAGTAATCAATTCTAGTATAATGTTAAAGACTTTCACTCCAATCGCAACGCTGATGTGTAGCTTCTTCTTCAAAAAGGAACTCAGGAGATGTGGGAAATTTTTGTATTTTATTCATTATTGATTTTTTTTTTGTTAATTAATAAGGGAGGTGATGGTATAGGGGTATTTTAATAGATATTAATGGTGATGATAGGGGTATTTTAGGTATTAATACTTATTTTTTAGTGGAGTTTTGAAGAAATTTAGACAAAAAGAGCAATTCTTTTAACAGAATTAAATTTGAAGGACTATAGAGTGACTTTTTAAAATTTATAGACGAAGTCATTAATTTTGTCAATGCTTAGAGACTAAATCATATTTTACCCAAAGAATTAATAACCTAAAAATCAGTACTCACATATCAACCAACAGTTAAGTGTAAGAGTATAAAAGTCATTTTAATAAAAAATTTTAAAAACTCAATAACAGAGCATGTTCTGTAGAAATTTTAAATTAAATATTTTAACTTTTCATTTTAAATGGTTTTTTACTTAATTGAGTATTTTAAGTTACAACCATTTTATGTTATCAAATCACCTTAAAACTAATAAGTGTTAAAATATTAAATCAAGTAATAAATTAGATTATCAAACACCCGTACTATGATAATTTTATTAGTTGTATCCTCAAAAAATATAACAATAAGAGGTGTTATTGGCAAATAGTAGACAATGCATAAGATTTGGCCTTAAATTTCTCCCAAGCCCTTCAGTAATGCATCCAAGGATTCTTATATATAGGTATCATATTTACAAGTTTACAAGTATGTTGATGCCTATCCCATGGCACTGGACCTACAGATATTTACAATTCAATGGCAAATACAGCATCATCATGCCACTTGGATATCAAATTTCAACCTTTTTTTTTCAACTAAGGTCAATTATGCCTTAATCTAAAATTACTTGGGGTTGATTTATATGATTATGTTTCCTTCATTTCACTCTATTTAGGGCTACATCTTTATAGTTAGAAGCCACAATATTTAAACCCTCTTTGTTTATAAAAAACACTTTTGCAAGTTAATAATGATTCAAGGTTATTGCAATTCCTTAGTCGCCATTCTTCTTCAAGAGTACATTTTTTCCTCCATTTTTTCACATTGTTTTGGCACAACAGTTGTTGTTCCACACATATATTGACACCTTATTCTTCACAAGAATTAATCAACTTTTCCAATCAAATCGTGTGTACATCTACTGATGAATGTCCAAACTCTCTGCAGGCAATGCACTCGTCAAGCTTTCAAAAAGTACTCCACTTCCACGACTAACTCTTCACCATCATCATCCATGACTGATATATTCTCCATAATCTCGCCTTCTATGCTTATCTGCACACACATTTTTGCAAATGCAAGTCTGGACTTACTAGCAGTTGCCCTATCCATAAATAAAGGCTTCCTAAGAGCGTTAGCTACATAACTTAACCCCTATTCAATACTCCATGGAAATCCCTTTAAGTTTGACCCACATGGGAATTTTCAATTTACCAAGTTCCAATAGTTGCATCTTTGATTGCCACCTTCTCATCACTAATGGACTATTTTCTATAAACCAAGGTCCAAATTCTATAACCAAATCTTTTGTTCTTTCATTTGGAAATTTAAAGACATAAAGCTCATTTTTAGTTTTTATTACCTCAGTTCTTCCTTCTTTCCCCTAAATTTCATTTGTGTTGGAGAGTGAGATTTTTATTATGTATCTTTGGGGGAAATTTTTGAAATTACTTGTGTTAACAGCTTTGTTAGTAGGGATAGGTAATAAGTATGGGTTAGTTTGAGTGCTTTAATCTAAGTATGGTTATTCATTGGAAAAAGGCAAGCATGGTTAAGGCATGGTTATTATTTACTTTTGTACTCAAAGTCCTAATCTTTGTCTCTATATAAACTCCAAGAAAATCAATGAATATAAGGTTGCCTAGTGAGGTTCATTATACATAACCTCTGTCTGTTGTCTTTGTTGTGTTTGTATTGTGTCGATACTTGTGTTTCAGCTGAGTTTTTAGCCTTCTAAAATTCAACAGTGGTATCAAAGCTTTGATTGATCTTTGAGGGTCTGTGGGTAAAGGAAAAAAATAGTATTATGAAAAAGGAAATTTCTGTGTTGAAAATAAAGAAGAAAAAAAATTCTAGATTTTTAGCTATTTTATTTTTTAGTTTTTAGTTCTTGGTTTGTTGTCTCTCTTCCTTCTTTTTCTTGGTAAAATTTTTCATGTCCTTGGCTCAAGATGAAGCATGGCTTCATCAAGTTTGTGTTTTTGTAAAAATTTCACCCATTTTCAAAGGTGAGAAGTATGTTTTGTGGCATGTTAAAGGGAAGTCTTTTAAGGACCTGCATATCCAAAAACTAAAAAAAATTGTTAAAAAGGACCTAGGCATGTCCAAAAACTGCAAACTTATTAAGGGACTTGTGCATGTTCATAAACTGCAAAAAATAAGTTGAAGAGAGCCTAGGAATATCCTAAAACTGTTAAAAAAAAATGCTGAAGTGGACTTGAGTATGTCCCAAAAAACCGCAAAAAATTTGTTGAGAGATTTATTGTATCCAAAAACTGCTAAAAAAAAATTGTTGAAATTTGTGGAGAAGGGCATGTGCCATCAATTAAATTTTCTTGAAGAAATTCATTGATGCTATCAAAGAAGGAGAATTATTTTCAAATAGGAGACTCTTTTGAACTTTGATTTTGCAAATGAAAGTGTTAATGCTTTTGAAGTGCATGAAAATGCTATAAATGATGAAAAATATAGTCCAATGAAGAAGAAATCAAAATTAACTGTTGAAGTTGCAAGTTAAGGTTTTATAGTTCCTAAAAATTAAAGAAAATACTCAGAAAAACAAGCTTTAGTTATTATGAGTTTTGTCATGATTCAGAGGTTGCTAAGGCCAAATTTCTATAAGAAAAAGGTAATTTGGTTGTGTTTTAATTAAAGAATTATGAAGAAGTTTTAGGCATCAAAGTTTGGTGAAAATTAGAGAATCATATTCGAGTATTGTAATTCTAAGTAGTAGGAATACAAAAAATTCTAACTGAGGCAAGCAAATTGAAGTCTCCAACAAAAATCCAAGGAGGAGTATTGGAGAGTGAGATTTTTTTATGATGTATTTTCGAAGGGAAAATTTTGAAATTGCTTGTGTTAGTAGGGCTAGGTAGGATATATGGTTAATTTGAGTGTTTTAGTAATCCAAGTATGGTTAGTCAATGGAGAAAGGCAAGCATGGTTATTATTTATTTTTGTACTCAAAATCCTAATCTTTATCTCTATATAAACTCTAAGAAAATCAATGAATGTAAGGTTGCCTAGTGAGGTTCATTATACATGACCTTTGTCTGCTGTCACTGTGCGTATGTGTGTGTATTGTGTCGGTGCTTATGTTTGTGCTGAGTTTTTAGCCCTCGAAAATCCAACAATTTGCCATACTAAATATTTGAGTTATCTCTACACCTTCCCCAAGCAATTGCCCTATAAGACATAAATCCCGTTGTTTAATTCCTTCTTCAACTACAACTTTAGGAATTATAACAATCTTCTTACCTTTTGATTTGATTTTTAGGAAAGAAATATGACAATAGATGATTATTGGACTAACTTCCAAAGACAATCTATGAGTCCAAAAAAGGTGCATCTTTTTTGCCTCTAATTAAAGCTTCTATGTTATGTGACAATCTAGGGTCATTTGTCTCATTCATCTTTCTATTAGTGGATGAGGCAACATTCTTTCCTTTTCTTTTCATGTCATTTAAGATAGTTTCTAATGACTTCAACCAGAAAATCTCATTCTCTCCATTTTTTATTCTACTTGAATTGCATTTGGCATTTGTCATCTTCAACCTAAGATTCTACTCCAAGCTTTCTGTTGAAGCTGTCAATGATTTAGCCATGCTATCACCATTAGCATTGCATGCTACTATATTTAGTAACTTATTTTGGAAACTAAATGCTGATTGTATTTTAGTAGTATTGTCTTCTCCATCAGTTGTATGCCTAGCGTGAGATATAGCATTGCTCCTCAAGTCCATTGAAACATCACATGCTTCATTTTCCTTAAATGAGTCTCTTGAAAGGTTTTGGCACTGATTTCTACACTGTTTATCAATTGAGCCCTTTCTTTGCTTATTTTTAGACTTCCAGATGAATTGACTTGATTTGGTGCCATCCCCTGTCAATCTATCTACACGTGCCATATTTTAACCCTTAGCATAAATTGTTATTACTACTTGCAAGTTGCAATTTAAAGGATATGAAATAACAAACAAATTAACATCCAAGATTAAACTAAGTCAAAACTCTTACCAATAACTTACTATGCAAAAATTTTTCCTGATTCAAATCTCATAGAAAATCATGCATCGATAGATTGTCATCACTGTAAACATCTATAAAAAATTTATTGATGAGAGCCTTTATTCCACTATTTGTCTGCAAATCACTGCTCACCAGCGATTTCAAGATTCTTGTTACTTGATCATTATCCATCTCCTTTAAAAAACATGAAATATCTAAGAATATGTTGTTCTTCTTATCCTCTAATTCATCAAAACTTATATGAAATACACTCTTCCTATATTTGGGTTCATGAAAACTTATATCAAGTACATACAAGATCATTTTTTTGTTAGAAGCTCTAGGTGATATAATGATTCTGCCACCTCAAACAATCTAGCCATCCCTTCTAACCAAGAATGCCACTACTTTAAGTGTATTTATATTATCAATTAGTAGAAGTACATATTTATGTTGTAGTGTCTTTCTCAGTTCATTATCACTCTATCAAAATCACATATTTCTATTCTACACTTTCTTGGCATTTCAGAAACAAGTTCAGGAAAATGAAACAATCCCAATTTCTCATTAAATACTGCATCATAAACAACTCTTACAATGGTTGTACTGCCTATTCCTACCATCCCACAAATTCTTATTATAATCATATAAATGTAATTTTATGTCCTTCATTTTGGAACTAAATGGATTTAATCCGTTGCCAATGCTAGGAGATGTGCATCTCAAATTATGTGATATATTCTCAACGATGCTTTTGACTAACTTTAACTTAGACCTACAAGGGAAAAAATAATCATAAATTTGTGGAAAGATATAAAATTAGGAGGATAGATATATGTAAAAATCAACCGGGGCTAGGGCCTCAATTAAATCACACTAACCAATGACAGATTTATGAAAAGGGAAAGACAAAAACATGTGGAGAAACAGCACATCACCCAATGACACTGGTAGAATATTTTGAACAAAAATAGAATAAAATTATATTAAAATCTTGTTTGGTATAAATGAATAAAGTTCATTTAGAAATTCACACTTGATATTTTTAGCATAAAAATTCATTGTGAATTCTACACCTTTTAATTCTATGGAATTTTTATACCTTCACTCAATATTGATAAAATTTTGCAAATTTAATTTTAAATTACTATGATTACAAGCTTGATTTGATTAAAATCGACTAGAATTTGTTAATGATTTCTATATCTAGTACATAAAATCTCAAATATGGAATTGAATTCATCCATAAATAAATTTCAAGGTCTGTGTAGATAGTTATTCATTCAAGACAAAAATGGATTAAATTTGTGTTTTAAGGGAAAATCATAAAAGAATAATCTAATATCAAACTCAAATGGAATCATCCTTAATTAAAAATCATTTGCAAACAAAATAAAATTCCATATTCGTTCATTTGAAACTAATGTATAGAACTTATAGTAATTACCTATAGTTTTGGGCATCCCATCCACATATCCCTTCTATTTTTGTCAGAGCAACTCTCCACATTTGGATCATTTCCTTCTTGAAGAGTCATTGATGATAAAGAAAAGCTTCCTTATTGATCATAGTTTGATCAAATAAGATGATTGGGTTGGATATCTTGTGTTAGGCATCAATGTTGAGAGCCTGCAGAGATGAAATAAAAGTCAGGAGGGTCAGGCCTTGTGCATAGAAAAGGGCCTCCGATACTCAAGTTAATAAAGATCTTCATTGATGGTTGGAGAATGAGATTTCTCTTCTCAAGCCAGAAAGATTTTTAGTTAGAGAAGGGAGATGAGAGAGTTGTAGATTTCAGCTATCTCAATCAAGTATTGATCCTTCTCTATTATAGGCTTTGCATGGTAAAGGCACATGATTGTGGTCCTTAAGGAGAAAGAATATTTCTTCTAGCATACTAAGCCTCTTATTGGTATGGTAGGTACACAAGTTGTGGAGAACAGGTCTGTTGGCATGACCTTGGCATGTAGTAGGTTGGTTAGTGGAAGCTTGTTATGCAAGCTTCCTTGGGCAAAGCCAAAATGGAAAGCAAAGCCTTAAGGAAGAGGCAAAGGCTGTTAAGGTTGTTAGAATTTGTTAATATTTCATTTAGCTAATAATCCCTATTATTTGGGACATGTAGTTAGAGTTTGACTATTTCCTTAGCCACTTACCACGTTTTTGTTACGTGCAGAGAGTGGGTTGTTTGCTTTTTATCTTTATCTTTTGTAAGGCTTATATAAGCCAAGAGTTTGCTTTGAATTTTAATAAGATTAGCTCTTATCTATTCTGTGAGAAATAGTACTGTGTCTAAAGTTTTTAACAATTCTGGTATCAGAGCTCCCTCACGGGGCCTGATTAAGAGAGAGATCTAGAGAGAGAGAGAGAAACCGCAGTTTCCTAAAGAGAGAGAGAGTGCTTGAAGTATGGCAGCTGAAAGTAGTAATTTCGTTCAACCTGCAATTCCAAAGTTTGATGGCCATTACGATCATTGGTCCATGCTTATGGAAAATTTTCTTCGTTCAAAAGAATATTGGAGTTTGGTGGAGAATGGAATCATTGCAGCAGAAGGAGACGAACTTACAAAGGCTCAACGAAAGACAATTGCAGAACAGCAACTGAAAGACTTAAAAGTCAAGAATTATTTATTCCAAGCCATTGATCGAAATATTATGGAGACCATTGTCAATAAAGATACTGCCAAGCACATTTGGGACTCTATGAAGCAGAAGTACCAGGGTTCTACCAGAGTCAAACGAGCACAGCTCCAGGCTCTTCGAAAGGAGTTTGAGGTTCTTCAAATGAAAGAGGGTGAGAGTGTTGATGAATACTTTGCTCGAACTCTTACTGTAGTCAATAAGATGAAAATTCATGGTGAAAGCATGACGTAAGTGGTGATCATTGAGAAGATCTTAAGATCATTGACCTCAAGGTTCGACTATGTTGTGTGCTCAATTGAAGAGTCTAATAATTTAGACACTTTAACACTTGATGAACTGCAGAGTAGCTTATTGGTACATGAACAGGATGAAAAGGCATGGAGGAGATGAACAGGTGTTAAAGGTGACCTTCAATGAAAGATCAGATGGAAAAGGCCGTGGTACTAGTCGTGGAACTTCTCGAGGGAGAGGCAGAGGAAGAGGTCGACAGGCATTTGACAAAGCTACAGTCGAATGCTGGAAGTGTCATCAACTAGGGCATTTTCAATATGAATGTCCTAAGTGGGAGAAGGGAGCAAATTATGCTGAGCTTGAGCAAGAAGAAGAGATGTTATTGATGTCGTATTTGGAGCTTAATCAAACAGGGAAAGAAGATGTATGGTTTCTTGATTCAGGGTGTAGCAATCATATGTGTGCAAATAAGCAGTGGTTCTCTGATCTTGATGAAGAATTTCGGCAATCAGTGAAGCTCGAAAATGATACCAAAATGGCTGTGTTGGGAAAAGGTAACATTAGATTGCAAATTGCTGGGATTACTTAGGTAGTCACTGATGTTTATTATATACCTGAGTTAAGAAATAATTTACTGAGTATTAGGCAACTACAAGAGAGAGGTGCAGCTATTTTGATACAGCATGGAGTATGTAAAGTCTATCATCCTGAGAAAGGACTTATCATACAAACAGAAATGTCTGCAAATAGGATGTTCATGGTGCTGGCAAAAGCTCTACCAAAGGCTCCCACTTGCCTTCAGACAACTCTTGAAGACAACACTCACCTCTGGCATTGCAGATATGGGCATCTAAGTTTTAAGGGTCTGAGAACTTTGCAATATAAGAATATGGTGAAAGGGTTACCCCAGCTGAATGCGTCATCCAAAGTGTGCACTAGTTGCATGGTGGGAAAGCAACACAGAGATGCAATTCCAAAGAAGAGTCTGTGGAGAGCATCACAAAAATTACAGCTAGTGCATTCTGATATTTGCGGACCCATCAAACCAGCCTCCAACAACAAAAAGAGGTATTTTATAAGCTTTATTGATGACTACAGTCGTAAGGTGTGGATATATTTTCTTACTGAGAAGTCTGAAGCTTTTACTATCTTCAAGAATTATAAAAATCTTATTGAAAAAGAGGCAAGAACTTTTATTCATTGTCTACGCATAGATAGGGGTGGAGAATTCACATCTTTTAAGTTCAATGCCTTCTGCAAAGATAATGGCATTAGCAGGCAACTCACTGCAGCCTACACTCCCCAACAAAACGAAGTGGCTGAATGCAAGAATAGGACAATCATGAACATAGTGAGAAGCATGCTATCAGAGAAGCAAGTTCCAAAGAATTTCTGGCCAGAGGCAGTCAACTGGACAGTGCATGTGCTCAATAGAAGTCCTACATTGGCAGTGAAAGATATGACTCCTGAAGAGGCTTGGAGTGGTGTTAAACCCAATGTGGATTATTTTCAAGTGTTTGGTTCTATTGGACATGTTTATGTACCAGATAGTAAGAGAGAGAAGCTGGATGATAAGAGTTTTAAGTGTGTTTTATTAGGGACAAGTGAAGAATCTAAAGCATACAGACTCTATGATCCAGTGTCTAAAAAGATTATTGTAAGTAGAGATGTTGTTTTTGAAGAAAATGAGTGCTGAAATTGGGGGAGGAGCAATGGAGAAGATAAACGTGATGTGCTTGAGTGGGGAGACAGTAATGAAGAAGGCAGCGAACTTGATCACAGTGTAGAAGAAGCTGAGGATGAGGAGTCAATAGAGGAAAGAGGAGTGGTTAGCACATCTTCACATGAGTCACTTGGCGAGAACTCTCAAACATCTGGAGAGAGCTCTCCAAGTCTACTAGAAAGAAGAAACAGAAGAGCACCATTCTGGATGGAAGATTATGTAAGTGGGGGAGATTTGACAGAAGAAGAAGCTGAGCATACTTTGGTTATGTTTAACTCAACTTCAGATCCAACTACCTTGGAAGAAGCTGTTCAGAGTTCCAAGTGGAGAGCTGCAATGGATTTGGAGATAGAAGCAATTGAGAGGAATAAAACTTGGGAGCTAACAGATTTGCCTAAAGAAGCGAAGAAGATTGGAGTGAAATGGGTTTTCAAAACTAAACTTAATGAAAATGGAGAGGTTGATAAGTGTAAAGCTCAGCTCGTGGCAAAAAGGTACATGCAACAACATGGCATAGACTATATTGAAGTATTTACACCAGTGGCTAGGTGGGATACAATTCGAATGGTAATTGCTTTAGCAGCTCAAAATGATTGGAAAGTATATCAGCTTGATGTCAAAAGCGCTTTCCTGCATGGAGAATTAAATGAAGTTGTGTATATTGAGCAACCACAAGGTTATGAAAAGAAAGGTGAAGAACATAAGGTGTACAAATTGATGAAGGCATTGTATGGGCTCAAACAAGCCCCTCGTGCATGGTATAGTCGGATTGAAGCATATTTTGTGAAGGAGGGATTTGAGAAATGCAGCTGTGAACACACCTTGTTCATCAAAAGAGAAGATGAAGGTAAAATCTTGATTGTTAGCCTATATGTTGATGATCTAATTTTTACTAGTAATGATGAAAGCATGTTTATTAAATTCAAGAACTCTATGAAACTTGAATTTGATATGACTGATTTGGGAAAGATGAAGTATTTTCTTGGCGTAGAGGTTTTACAAAATTCTGAAGGTATTTATTTGAGCCAAAAGAAGTATGCAAAAGAAATTTTGGAGAGATTTGGGATGGAGAAGAGTAACAGTGTGAAGAATCCCATTGTTCCTGGTGTTAAACTAATGAAAGATGAAGAGGGAACCAAAGTGGATGCTACCATGTACAAACAATTGATTGGAAGCCTTATGTATTTAACTGCAACAAGGCCGAATTTAATGTATATAGTGAGTCTCATTAGCATATTCATGTCAAGTCCAACTGAGCTGCATCTACAAGCTGCAAAAAGGGTATTAAGGTACTTGAAAGGTACTGTGGATTTGGGGGTCTTCTATCGAAAGAAGGGTAATGGTGAGTTGATAGCATATACTGATAGTGATTATGTAGGGGATGTAGATGACAGGAAAAGTACTTATGGGTATGTGTTTTTACTCAGTGAAGGAGTTGTGTCATAGTCCTCTAAAAAGCAACCTGTGGTTACTTTGTCTACTACTGAAGCAGAATTCGTGGCAGCTGCTTCTTGTGTATGTCAAGGGGTGTGGATGAGAAGAGTATTAGAGAAGCTTGGTCATTCACAGGGAAAATGCATCACAGTGCTATATGATAATAGTTCTACCATTAAGTTGTCCAAGAATCCAGTCCTGCATGGACGCAGCAAGCACATTGATGTAAGGTTTCATTTTCTGCGTGATTTAACCAGAGATGGAGTAGTTGAACTAAAGCACTGTGGCACACAAGAAAAAGTTGCAGACGTGATGACAAAACCTTTGAAACTGGATGTGTTCTTGAAGTTGCGTAGGCTGTTGGGTGTATGTGTGGTTCCAGATGACCCGACTGAGTTTCAGATGGATGCGTATGTGCGTGCATATATACTCCGTCTTATTGGTGGAGTTTTATTCACTACTAATGATGACAGTCGAGTCCATTTGATGTGGTTGCCTCTCTTAGAGGACTTCACCCGTACTGGTCAATATAGTTGGGGAGCTGCATGTCTTGCATATTTGTATAGTGAGCTATGTTCGGCAGCTCATCGAGACGCAACTGAAATTGCAGGACCAGTATTCCTATTACAAATTTGGGCGTGGGATAGACTTTCCATAATTTCTCCCACCCTACATCAGAGGACGCTAGCTGCTGACACCCCTCTGGGGCAACGGTGAGTATGAATTATAATATTTATATAATATTAATTTATTTAATATTCATGGTTAACTACATTTATTTTACATACAGATGGAGCACCTCCAGACGAGTTGCTGAGGTCGTTACCCACGTCTTGCTAGCTATTCGGTATAAATTTGATGTCATGCATGATCAGCAGGTATGTAATTAGGATTACACAAATGACACAATTATTGATATGTTATTTTTTATCATGTATTATTCTAATGAATATTAAAATTTTTATAATGTAGATGATATGGCAGCCCTATGATCACGAGATAATGGAAGCACTCCCTGATTATTGCCATAATGGGCAAGATATATGGCAAGCAGTTGTCCCACTTGTATGCTTCCACATTGTCCAGTGGCACCAGCCCGATAGAGTTTTCAGACAGTCTGGACAGAGGCAACGTATTCCGAGACAGCCTCATCAACCTAGAGGGCTTGAGAACATTGACTTACGTTCTGGAGTTGGTGACTGGCGTGTGCACCATCAGCAATGGATTGCAATATGGAATGATAGACGTCAGCAAATCCGTGTAGATGTGCCACGAGAGACACGTCCACAGTACCATTCTCAGTATATGGAATGGTATAGAAGAGTCACCATCAGATATTTATCTCACAATGGTGGTTTGTTTGCCACAATGGTTAGTTGTTGTTTCAGTAATATAAAACTCACATTATTTCAATTTTTCCATGTTGTTTCAGTAATATAAAACTCACATTATTTCAATTTTTCCATGTTGTATCTAATTAATACTGTATTACTTGCAGAAAGATGCTGTGGAGAGAATCCGTATAACAAATGATGTTCAGACAATTCATGAAATCAATCAAACCTTGTTTGATGCATTGGCTGAGGAGGAACGTATTGTCACGGGCCAACCTCCAGAGCCAGAGGAAGTTCCAGAACATCATCAGCCTGATGTAGGTCCCAGTGGACGACGAGCTCGACGGCGTTCTAGTCGGAGTGCAACCCAAAGGCACTCAACGAGTACATCTGATTTCTCTGATGCATTGCGACCAGTAGAATTTCACCAATCTGGTCAACAGGATGCCATAGTTGATGGTGATAGGTTCGAGCCCAGCACATCAACTAGATTTGAGTTTGGTAGTTCATCGGGGGCTCAGCCACCTACTGCTACGGATGATTTGTACGGACAGTTCTCCACTCAATTCTCACAGTTCAGTTCACATATGCAGCCTCCGTATGACCCTTTTGCAACTGAACTGTTTCCACCAAATCCATATGTACCAGCACCATCTTCGGCATTCATTCCTTGGACAGGAGCACAGTGGGGTGGAACTCCTACACAGCAAACAGATTATTCTGGCGGGTTCTTCACTCCAACTGATATGATTGCACCGGCTTTTTTTCAGTTTCCTACATCGGGACCTACTTTTACGCATTCTCCTATTCCATATCAGATTGATGCACAAGGGCAGGATGCTGCTACTACAGAAGAAGAGTCTCGAGAAGTGCAACCTACTGTAGTTCAGCCAAGACGTGCTCCACCACGTAACCGTCGGCCTCCACCTTGTGGGACTGGAGGAGACCGATGTCATGTTCAAGGGAAACACAGAGGTCGTGACCATTAGTTATTATTATTTTTTTTAACAATTAATATAATTAAACATTATTTATTATCTTAATTTAAGAAATAATATATTAATTATATAAATATTTCTTAAAATTTATTATTATTGAAAAACTTTTAATAAATATTAAAAAAACTTTACTTATAATATAAATATCAAAAAACTTATAATAAATATTAAAAAAAAATTTACTTACCATAAATATTTTCTTGAAAAACATAATATATTTGTTTAGTTAATAATATATTAATTATATAAATATTCCTTAAAATTTATTATTGAAAAATTGTATTTGTTTCCTTACCATAAATATTATACACTAATGTAATTTATTTGTTTATTTTTTCCGAAATCCAAACAAAAATTTTAAAAAAATTATACACTAATGTGATTTAAATAAATATAAAACTAATTAAATTATTATTTCACTTATTTCTTAATAATTGTTATTTCATAATAACAAATTTTATATGACAAAAATCATCAAATCTATTCAAGATAATAATTCATTATAAATGATAAACTTATAATAAATATTTGCTTCAAAAAACTTATAATAAATATTAAAAAAAATTTACTTACCATAAATATTTTCTTGAAAAACATAATATATTTGTTTAGTTAATAATATATTAATTATATAAATATTCCTTAAAATTTATTATTGAAAAATTGTATTTGTTTCCTTACCATAAATATTATACACTAATGTAATTTATTTGTTTATTTTTTCCAAAATCCAAACAAAAATTTAAAAAAAATTATACACTAATGTGATTTAAATAAATATAAAACTAATTAAATTATTATTTCACTTATTTCTTAATAATTGTTATTTCATAATAACAAATTTTATATGACAAAAATCATCAAATCTATTCAAAATAATAATTCATTATAAATGAGAAACTTATAATAAATATTTGCTTCAAAAAACTTATAATAAATATTAAAAAAAATTTACTTACCATAAATATTTTCTTCAAAAACATAATATATTTGTTTAGTTAATAATATATTAATTATATAAATATTCCTTAAAATTTATTATTGAAAAATTGTATTTGTTTTCTTACCATAAATATTATACACTAATGTAATTTATTTGTTTATTTTTTCTGAAATCCAAACAAAAATTTTAAAAAAATTATACACTAATGTGATTTAAATAAATATAAGACTAATTAAATTATTATTTCACTTATTTCTTAATAATTGTTATTTCATAATAACAAATTTTATATCACAAAAATCATCAAATCTATTAAAAATAAAAATTCATTCTCAATGATATACATATATTATTATTTATAAAATAAATTTATTTCACCTAAATATTTAGTTCACATATTTGTAATTTCAAATAATTATTAATTAACAAAATATTATTGATAAAAAATTTATAAATTAAATTTATAAATGACCACTTTTTATTATAAGAAATAAACTTATAATAAATATTTGCTTTAAAAAATTTATAAAATTTATTAAAAAAATTACTTACCATAAAAATAATTCATTATAAATGATAAACTCATAATAAATATACTTTAAAAAATTTATAATAAATTTACAAAAAATTACTTACTATATTTACTTAAAAAACATATAATAAATATAAAAAAAAATTACTTAATCCGGTGGAATTTAGAAACCGGATGTTTAATATCCGGTTTTGTTGCCACGTGTGCAAAAAAACCGGATGTCAAACATCCGGTTTTTTGCACAGATATTCCAGCAGCTTTTTGGCCACAAAACCGGAAGTTTGACTTCCGGTTTTATGGTTTCATTCCAAAAGTGGCATATATGGTAAATATTTTTGAAACTAGCATATATGGGTAAATAAGTTTTTTAAATAGCATATTTTTGTCATTTGTCCCAATTTCATGATTGTCATTCATTCAGCTCCACTTATATCGATATTGGCACCCTATTCGTTACATGAAATTAATAAGCTTTTCTAATCAATTATTAAAGTATGGACATTTACTAAGTGAATGTCCAAACTCTCTACATGAAATGCACTTCTCAGGCTTCCAAAGGTACTGCACTTTCACTATGAACTCCACACCATCATCATCCATGACTGGTATATACTCCACAATCTCGTCTTCTATGCTCATCTGCACGCACACTTTCGGAAATGTCAGCCTAGACTTACTAGCAGTTGCCCTATCCATATACAAAGGTTTCCCAAGAGCACTAGCTATATAACTCAGCCCCTGCACAGTCATATACTCCATTGGAATCCCTTTAAGTTTGACCCAAACAGGAATTTTTGACTTGTCAAGTTCTGAAAGTTGCATTTTAGGTTGCCACCTTCTCATCACCAATGGATTATTGGCTATAAACCAAGGTCCAGATTCCAATACCAAATCTCTCGATCTTTCATTTGGAAATTTAAAGATGTAAAGCTCATTTTCAGTTTTTGTCACCTCTATTCTTCCTTCTTCGCCCCACTGTTTATTTGCCATATTGATCATTTGACTGATCTCTACACTTTCCTCAAGCAATTGCCCCACAAGACATAGATCCCATTGTTTGATCCCCACCTCAGCTACAACCTTAGGAATTCTTACAATCTTCCTACCACTTGAGCTTTCAGGCATGAAAAATTGCAACTGCTGATCGTTGGTCTTACTACTTCTTAAGCCACTCTCTGAGTATAAAAATGATGCATCTTTCTGCCTTTGATTAATGGCTTCAATGTTATCTGGCATTCCACTGTCACTTGACTCCTTCATGCTACAATTGGTAGATGAGACAACAATATTTCTTTCATTTGCAAAGTCATCAGAAATAGTTGCTGGTGACTTGGGTGGAAAAAACTTCTTCTCACCATTCATCAGTTGCCTTGTATAGTATGCACTGTTTGTGATCTTCAAATTCAGATTCTGCTGCAAGTTTTTTTCTGAAATTAACAGAGATTTAGTCTCAACATCACTATTAGCATTAAAAGCTATTGCATTTGCTAATTCTTCCAAGAAACTAAGCACTGATAGGGATTTAGCAGCATTATCTAAGGCACTAGTTTCAGATATATCAGTGCTTCTCAATACTGAGGACACACAACAAACTTCATTTTCCCTTACTTTAACTGACACACTTGCAAGATTGTGCTGAGAACCTGTGTACTTACCTTGAGCACCATTTCCAACTTGGCTTTGCTGCTCATTCCCAGATTTTATAGCAACTAACCCCTCCCTTGGCTCATTTTCAGTCTTCCAAGTGGATTGACTTGATATGCTGCCAAGGCCATCCCTTACCAATCTGTCAATACTCACCATGTCCTAACAATTAACACAAAATATTAGCAAAAGAAAGACTTTAAAAGATATCAAAATAATAAACAATAATATAAACTATTTAGTTAATACTTTTACCATAGACTTGTTGTGGCTTCTATGCTCTTCCAGGTTCTTTTGAAAAAAATTTTCCCAATTTAAATCTTGTAGAAAATCATAGTTCAGCAGATTCTTAATATCAGAAATATTTATCGACATTTTATTAATGAGAACCTTCATTCCACTCTTAGCCTGCAGATCATCAGTCACCAGTGATCTCATGATTCTTGTTGCATGCTCATCATTCATGATCTCCTTGAAGAAACATGCAATATCTAAGAATATGCTGCTGCCCTCATTCTCTGATTCATCAAAATTCATATCATGCATAATCACCCTATCCTCAGGTTTATGAAAACCCATTTCAAGTACATTCAAGATCATTTTGTCAGGAGTTCTAGTTGATATAACAATTCTGGAACCTGGAACAAACCAACCATGCCTTCTGACCAAGGATGCTACTAGTTCTAGTGTATCTACATCATCAAGAAGTACAAGTACTTTTTTATGTTGCAGCTTTTTCTTTATCACACTGATCACTTCATCAGCATCCCATAAGTTTCTTCTGGACTCCTTTGGCATTTCAGAAACAAGTTCTTGAAAACGAAGCAGCTCCAATTTGTTATTAAATATTGTATCATAAACTACTCTTGCAATTGTTGTACTGCCCATTCCATCAATCCCACAAATTCTCACTATGTCCACATTTTCTAACCCCTCATATAAATACAAGTTCACTTCCTTTATTGTGGTATTCAATGGAACTAACTGCTTGCAAATACTTTGGGATGCGCATCTCAAATTACGTGATATCTTCTCAACAATGCTTTTGACTAATTTCGACTCGGATCTACCAAGGAAAAAATAATAATAATCATGTTGTATATCAAGCTGAAAAAGTAGAGAATAGATCAAACAAAATAAAATTCCACATTCATTCAATTGAAACTAAACAAATGTAATAAGCTTTAGTTATAATTACCTATAGTTTTGGACATCCCATCCACATATCCCTGCTATTTTTGTCAGAGCACTTCTCCACATCTGGATCCTCTCTTTCTCAAAGAATTGTTGATGATGAAGAAATGCTTCCTTAAAACGACCCATTTGATTCATAACATCATCAGGTGTAACATGATAGAAAACTGGGAAAGCTACATGACCCTTCTCATTCATACACCCAATAATCTTTACAAGTTCATCCAAACACCATTCAGAAAAAGCATAATTTCTAGAAAATATAACAATTGAAAACCTTGACATCTTGATTGCCTCAAAGATTGTTTCAATAATGGCCTTTCCTTTTCCTAGTTTTTTATCATCTCTAAATACCGTAATACCTCTCTCAACAAGACCATCATACAAATGGTCAGAAAAGTTATTGCGAGTATCTAGACCTCTAAAGCTAAGGAACACATCATATCTCCATTCTGGTGTATTAGATGTAAAGCAGGAGGATATAGGAGATGAACATGAACGAATAAATGGAAAGGCTGCTAGCTTTCTCCATAAAAACTCGAACACATTGTTAATCTTTTTCTGATTGATTAAGCTTTGGTTCGGTTTAAATTCACAGCTTAATTGCCTAGAAACGACTCCAACACCACTGACGAAAAGCTCGCTGGTCAAAATTAATCTTCTTCTTTGAGTTAGACTAGTGTCAGACAAGAAAATTGGCAATTTGGGTTCACAATTGTGCAAAGTTAAAACACAACTATGTACACACAAATCCATTAACCCTGCTAATTTTAAGGACCTTAAATAAAATAAGCAAATCAATCAAGAATTTTTTGAAACTAGTCTATCATTAAAATAACCAGAAATGAATGACAAGTTGCAGATTTTAGGAGTTAAATTCGAAGAATGTGAAGAAACTGAGGTACTGATTGACTCTGATTGAGCCGGACACAGAACATATCTAATTTTAAAGACTTCAGAATTTTGAAGTCCGACGAGAATTTATAGGTTGGCCCGCGAAAGCGGTCTTCAATCATTGAAAGGATAGCGATGTCAGCAATGATAACAATGTTAAAGCTGTCCTTGATCATCGTTAATGACGGTCGTAGATTGATTAATATTACTGTTAAATATTACTACCTCGTCCTGTAAAGACGAATAGGTAAATGTCTTTATGGATAAAATGTAATTTCATTTTAAATTGCATAAAAGAACCTACTTTCCTTGTCTTTTCTCTCCATTTGTAAGAGAATTTTTGTGATATCCGAAAAGAAAAGGACTGCTACTCAAAACACATTTCTCCCCTTTTTCACAATACTTCCAAATGGCAGAACATAAGTTTCTTTTAACCTTTCTACTATTCCCAAATAAAGGCTAAGTGTTCATTTGAGAATGAACAATGTTTAATATTGCTAGAATTCTTGTTTGATTTAAGTATATTCCTTTCTTGTTCCTTGTTTTGGTTTCGCAGTGTTAGAGTGCTTGTTTAAGCATTTTCCTTGTATTTTCCTTCTTTTATCCTTTCTCCTATCCTAAATGGGGAATATAACAAAAATATGCTACTTAATAAACTTATTTACTTATATATGTCAGTTTTAAATTTATTTACCTAAATATGCTACTTTTTAAAAACTGCAGGGGTGGGAATCAGAAAATCAGAAGTCAAACTTTCAATTTTCTATACACTGCGTCTGAGACGCAGTAGTTGCAGAAAATTAGATATTTAACATTTGGTTTTCTACATACGTGGCAAAAACCGGATGTCAAACATCCGGTTTCTGTGGATGTGGTAGTCCTTTGTCACATCCACTGCAGAAAACTAGAACTTAAAGTTTCGGTTTTCTGCTACCTGCAACTCCCCTGCAAATTTTTTCTCAGCCGTTAGATGGAAAACAATCTAACAGTTGGGGATGGTGGCTGAGTAATTTAAAAGCCACCATCTCCTTCATCTTCTTCAGCCTCCCAATGAATTTTGCTAAATTTTCTCATTCTTCAACTCACAAATTCTGCCCTTTTTTTTTCTAAAGGTTTTTTTTTTTTCAAAATACTTGTGATATGAAGGTATTTTTGAAAGGTAATAATTTTCTTAAAAATATAGTTATAATTAATTATGATAAATATTTATATATTATCATAAATAATTATAATATTTATTGATAATTTGTTATTTTCATGTTAAAATAAGATTATTAGAAGATAATTTTAAACAAATTTACTTATTAAAAGGTAAATGATTTAATTTTAATTTGTTTAGTTAAATTAGTTTAATAAATTTAATTTTTTATACTTATTTAATTTGTTTGTTTTGTAAAATTTGAGATACTGTTAAATGGTTTGGCTATTAATAATAGTTGTACATTATTATGTTTGTGGATATATTAAGTTTAATAATATTTAGTTTGTGTTTGAATATGTAATTTGATAGAATTAATTTTAAAAATTTGTTTAACTAATTTTTACATTGTTTGGAAATACAAAAAAAAAATTGGAATAATATAATAAAATAAAATTTTAGTTAAATTATTAATATTTAGTTTTAAGTAATATTTACGTTGTTAGGAAAAAAATATATTAAAATAAAAATTTGGTTATAGCAATAATATCTAATTTATGTAATTTTATAGAAATAATTTTAAAAATTTATTTAACTAATTTTTACGTTGTTAAGAAATTAAAAAAAATTAAAAAAATATAATTAAATAAAAAATTTGGTTATGACAATAATATGTAGTTTGTTCAAATAGATAGAATTAATTTTAAAAATTTGTTTACCTAATTTTTACATTGTTAGGAAATAAGAAAAATATTAGAACAATATAATAAAATAAAATTTTGGTTATGGCAATAATATCTATTTTGTGTAATTTGATAGAATTAATTTTAAAATCTTGTTTAACTAATTTTTATATTATTAGGATATAAAAAAATATTGGAAAAATATAATAAAATAAAAAAATTGGTTATGGAAATAATATCTAGTTTGTATAATTTGATAGAATTAATTTTAAAATTTTGTTTAACTAATTTTTACATTACTAGGAAGTTTTTATAATATTGGAACAATATAATAAAAAAAAATTGGTTATTGCAATAATACCTAGTTTGTGTAATTTGATAGAATTAATTTTAAAAATTTGTTTATCTAATTTTTACATTGTTAGGAAATAAAAAACAATATTGGAACAATATAATAAAAAAAATATTAGTTTTGCAATAATACCTAGTTTATGTAATTTGATAGAATTAATTTAAAAAATTTGTTTAACTAATTATTACGTTGTTAGAAACAAAAATATTAGAAAAATATAATAAAATAAAAATTTTGGTTATGGCAATAATATATATTTTGTATAATTTGATAGAATTAATTTTAAAAATTTGTTTAACTAATTTTTATATTGTTAGGAAAAAAATATTGGAAAAATATAATAAAATAAAAATTTTGGTTATGGCAATAATATCTATTTTGTATAATTTGATAGAATTAATTTTAAAATTTTGTTTAACTATTTTTTACATTACTAGGAAATATAAAAAATATTGGAACAATATAATAAAAAAAATATTGGTTTTTGCAATAATATGTAGTTTGTGTAATTTGATAGAACTAATTTATAAAATTTGTTTAACTAATTATTACGTTGTTAGAAACAAAAATATAGAATTAATTTTAAAAATTTGTTTAACTAATTTTTATATTGTTAGGAAATAAAAAAATTATAGGAAAAATATAATAAAATAAAGAATTTGATTATGAATATAATAAAATAAAGAATTTGGTTATGGCAATAATATCTATTTTGTATAATTTGATAGAATTAATTTTAAATTATTACATTGTTAGAAACAAAAATATAGAATTAATTTTAAAAATTTGTTTAACTAATTTTTATATTCTTAGGAAATAAAAAAAAATTATTGGAAAAATATAATAAAATAAAAAATTTGGTTATGGCAATAATATCTATTTTGTATAATTTGATAGAATTAATTTTAAATTATTATATTGTTAGAAACAAAAATATAGAATTAATTTTAAAAATTTATTTTACTAATTTTTATATTGTTAGGAAATAAAAAAATTATTGAAAAAATATAATAAAATAAAGAATTTGATTATGGCAATAATATCTCTTTTGTATAATTTGATAGAATTAATTTTAAAAATTTGTTTACCTTATTTTTATATGGTTAGGAAAAAAAAATATTGGAACAATATAATAAAAAAAATATTGGTTTTTGCAATAATACGTAGTTTGTGTAATTTGATAGAATTAATTTATAAAATTTATTTAACTAATTATTACGTTGTTAGAAACAAAAATATAGAATTAATTTTAAAAATTTATTTAACTAATTTTTATACTGTTAGGAAATAAAAAAAATTATTGGAAAAATATAATAAAATAAAGAATTTGATTATGGCAATAATATCTATTTTGTATAATTTGATAGAATTAATTTGAAATTATTACGTTGTTAGAAACAAAAATATAGAATTAATTTTAAAAATTTATTTAACTAATTTTTATATTGTTAGGAAATAAAAAAAAATTATTGAAAAAATATAATAAAATAAAGAATTTGGTTATGGCAATAATATATATTTTTTATAATTTGATAGAATTAATTTTAAATTATTATGTTGTTAGAAACAAAAATATAGAATTAATTTTAAAAATTTGTTTAACTAATTTTTATATTGTTAGGAAATAAAAAAATTATTGGAAAAATATAATAAAGTAAAGAATTTGGTTATGGCAATAATATCTATTTTCTATAATTTGATAGAATTAATTTTAAAAATTTTCTTACCTAATTTTTACATTGTTAGGAAAAAAAATATTGGAACAATATAATAAAAAAAATATTAGTTTTTGCAATAATACGTAGTTTGTATAATTTAATAGAATTAATTTATAAAATTTGTTTAACTAATTATTACATTGTTAGAAACAAAAATATAAAATTAATTTTAAAAAATTTGTTTAACTAATTTTTATATTGTTAGGAAATAAAAAAAATTATTGGAAAAATATAATAAAATAAAGAATTTGGTTATGACAATAATATCTATTTTGTATAATTTGATAGAAATAATTTTAAAAATTTATTTACCTAATTTTTACATTGTTAGGAAAAAAAAATATTGGAACAATATAATAAAAAAAATATTGGTTTTTGCAATAATACCTAGTATGTGTAATTTGATAGAATTAATTTAAAAAATTTGTTTAACTAATTTTTACATTACTAGAAAATAAAAAAAATAATAAAATAAAATTTTTTTCATGGCAATAATATCTAGCTTGTGTAATTTGATAGAATTAATTTTATAAATTTGTTTAACTAATTTTTACATTGGAACAATATAATAAAATAAAATTTTGGTTTTTTAAATTATAAATAATTTGTTATTATGCTATTTAAATTAATATAATGAACGTAATATAATATGAGGTAAATTAATTTACAATAATTAATAGTAATTTTAGGGTTATTAATTATTTTATTAATATCGAAAAAATAGAGGCATGGTGTGGATATAAACTAATTATCATAATGAAAAAATAATAATAAGAAAATATATAATAATAATAATAATAATAATAAACCATACACTTTATTGCTGAAGTGTAATCTCTAAATCACATATTGTAAATCCTAATAGGTGAACTGATATACAATAATTTTGTGAATGATTGTATTATTTAAATTAATTTTATTAATTTTATTATAATGTATATTGTAACTAATAATATTGATTAATATTTTTCAATTAAATTATATATAATGTGTATAGTTATGGTTAGGCTGACATCAATTTGCTTTTATTGGTCTGGCGAAGTGATACAAAATATGAACTATGAGGTTGATTATAGAAATGGGTAATCCAATGTGCTCCAAGTTCCTCCTATTACAAAAATGATTGAGTTGCTTCGGGTAATTTACATTGCCACAACAATTAATTCTGAAAATTGTTTTGTTAAATCAATACTATTTAGAAATCTTGTAAGAGGACCATATGGGTTTATGTTCCAAGTAGTGAACATATGTGATGACAATGGTGTAGAATGAATGTTCGAACAAATAGAGTCTTTGAAAGGATATTTCAACTTTTTTGAGGTGTATGTTGAGATTGCTGCGAGGCGATCAACTGATGACGTGAATGAGGAAAACGTGGATGGTTCCCCTAATAGGGATGGGGATGAACAAAATAAAGATGTGTATGAGTCTACGGAGGGTGCAAGGGCTATTGTTCAAAATGATTTTGAGGAAGAAGATGTTGTTGATGAAGATGACAGTGAAGATGCACCATCAGGGTCTGATGAAAGCGATGAAAATATGTTAGATAATTCAGTCGATTCTGACTCTAATCACTATGATTGTGAGGGGGAGACACCCAACGTAAGTCATCATGCACTAATCAATGTACCATATGCATGTTTTCAATACAATCCCAATGAGAGTATAGATTTCACGGCAATGCGAGTGCAAGTAGATACAGATGAAAATATGGTAGATACTGAAGATGGCTTATATAAGGGAATGCTATTTAGCAACAGAGACGAATGTAGGCTTGCAATCCAATAGCATGCAATCCAAAATAATTATGAGTTTAGTGTAAAAGAATCGAGGATTGATACTTTTGTTTGGTATTGCAAGAAAAAATCAAGTGGTTGCAATTGGCGAGTGCATGCTAGGTAGTTGTGGGATGACAGTCAGTGGAAAATAACAGAATATGATACACCACATACATGTCTCAACCCAAGTGTCACACAAGATCACAAACATTTAACTGTAGAGCTAATTGCTAATCATGTGGAAATCCTAGTTAAAGAGTAGCCATCAATAAAGATCAAAGTTTTACAGGTGCATTTACAAGATCTATTAGGTCATGAACCAAGCTATATGAAGACATGGTTGGGCAAGCAGCTTGTAATTGAAAAAGTATTTGGAGATTAGGATGAGTCGTTTACTCATCTTCAGCAGTGGATGGAGCAGGCACAAGCATCCAATCCTGGTTCAAAATATATTCTTCATGTTGAACTATCAAGTGGCATATTTGAACGCATATTTTGGTGCTTTAAACCAGTGTTGAAGGAATGAAACATTGTAGGCCTGCTCTCATTATTGATGGTACTTTTCTCTACGGAAAGTACAAAGCTATCTTATTATGTGCATCAGTACTAGACGAAAATAATCATATTCTTTCTGTAGCATTTGCTGTTGTTTAATCAGAGAATAACTACAACTGGAATTGGTTCATGACGTGTATCCGGGCTTTTGTCACTAATAGCAGAGAGTTGTATGTGATACATGATCTCTATAAAGGGATAATCAATGCAATAAAAAATGATTTGTGGAAAATGTATCCACATCGTTATTGCATACACCATGTGGTCAGTAACTACAACACAACTTTCAAAAATCCAAAAATGAAAAAAATGATACAAGATGCTGGTATGTCACATTCTCTCATTCATTAACTATTTTTAAATTGTATGTCAATTATATTAATTAAAATAATTTTTTGTTCACAAGCTTATGAGATACAAAAGAGGAAATTCACCATAATGCGAAAGGAGATCACAACATTGGATAAGGAATCATCAAAATGGTTATTGAAAATCTCAAAAGAGCAGTGGACCCTTTCTCATGTCGGCGGCTTTAGATATGGCAGCATGACGTCCAATATTGTTGAATCTGTTAATAGTTTTTTGAAAGATGTACGAGGATTGCCGATAATGGCCATGGTTAACAAAATTTTTAATAAACTTGTTAATGCATTTGATCACTGGAGCAGAAAGTATAAGAAGGAAATACAAGAAGGTCATACATACACCCTTTTTTGTAGGGAGAAATTGGCTAGATGGACCCGACGGGCAAATAGTCATACATTACAACACTTTAATAGACGAACAGGTCTATGTGAAGTGACCACAGGTCACCAGAATCGGAGAGAAAACATTAAAGGAGGCAATGCTCAAGTGGTGGAATTGGCAAAACTTGAATGCACATGCAGAAAATTTCAGCAATATAAGATTCCTTACTCGCATGCTATTGCATGTTGTTTGAAGAATGGCATGGACTTCAACCAATTCATTTCCCCATTTTACAAGTTGGAACATTCCTTAAGATGCTAGGAATCCAACTTTCATCCCCTAGGTCATCCTGCTTATTGGCCTGATTGTCAAAACTTGTGTGTTAAACCTAACTCAGAATGGTTACGCGGCAGTGGTAGACTAAAGTCAACGAGGATAAAAGGAGAGATGGATTGGCAAATTAATGAAAAATCTAGTTATTCATGTAGATTTTGTGGTCAACCTGGCCATAACATTAAGACATGTCCCGCCGCAAATAGTAGGAAAAATCAATGAAATGCTTATTGTATGATTTCACACTAGTTGTTGTAATAAAACGTATTATTATAGTTGTAAACTTATTTTAACTTTAATGCCTTATATACAAGCGATATATAATTATACATTATTATTTAATTATATGTCATATAATCTATTTCTAGTGACAATGTCATTTTACACTCCTGGTAACATATTCAGGTCATGTGGCCGACATTGGTCCTTTGATGATGATTTTCATTATCCCATTGACCCCAATCAATAGTATAGTAAGCTGTTATTGCAATGATATATGATGAATGGTCTTATCGCACTCACCAATCATTAATACTTTGAAAAGAAGCAAATGCTTTCCGTATCCCATTACCCCCATATGTCAATAGCAACTGCCGATGAAATTCGTCATGCATTATTTCGCATAAGGAAAGAAAATAATCACATTATGATAAAAATAAATAGATTTAACTTTAATCGTCGTGCTAGGGAATTTCTTGAAGATGGGGACATCAATGAAGCACGTATTTTTAGAATACTTGCAGCATCGACAGAGTGTTTATCTAATATTGAACTTTTAGATGAAGACACAGATGTATGATAAGTCAAATAAATAGCACAAGCATGTTATTGTATGAATGCCAAAGAAACATATGTCACTAATAATATTATATAAATTTAAATGTGAAATTATGTAATTTCTCTAGTTATTGAATTTGTAATTTCACAGATAGAAGTAGATGTAAGAATGCTATTGTTGTGTTATTTTAATATGAAGTTGTGTAATTTAATTTGATTATGAATTTGTCATAAATTTTTACATTTTACATGCTTTCATAATGCACTATCCTTATTTCATATGTGATAAATTTGATTACTTGTGTCTATTCAAGTATGGAGGGTCGGACATGCTGCAGATCATATATATCCTGGACCATACGATCTTATATTGTTAGACATGCAGGATGATCATTGATCGAGAGATGTATGGGAGGATGAGGGAGCCAACATGCCATTGAGATGTAGTTGTAATGTGTCAGTATTACGTGATTTTGTGATTGATGACCGCGTACTTCCCTGATTACGCCGCACTGGATTTTACGGTGTCTTTAGACTGGACTTTTTCCAATTAGACTACCATCTTATTATTGCGCTTGTAGAGAGATGGAGACCAGAGACACATACGTTCTATTTTTCGTATGGAGAGATGACCATCACCTTATAGGACATATGCATATAGACAGGTCTATTTATAGATGGTCATGCAGTGACGGGTACTACACATATTAATGGACGTGACCTATGTATGAGACTTCTTGGTCAGGTCCCAGAGGGCTCGCAAATCAGAGGCAACAAAGTGTCATTTACTTGGCTAAATACAAGATTTGGCACTCTTCTAGATGATCCGACTGAGTTTCAGATGGATGCATATGTGCGTGCATATATAGTCCGTCTTATTGGTGGAGTTTTATTCACTACTGATGATGATAGTGGAGTCCATTTGATGTGGTTGCCTCTCTACCATACTAGTCAATACAGCTGGGGAGTTGCATGTCTTGCATATTTGTATAGTGAGCTATGTTCGGCAGCTCATCGAGACGCAACTGAAATTGCAGGACCAGTATTTCTATTACAAATTTGGGTGTGGGATAAACTTTCCATAATTTCTCCCACCCTACATCAGAAGACGCCAGCTGCTGACACCCCTCTAGGGCAATGGTGAGTATGAATTATAATATTTGTATTATATTAATTTATTTAATATTCATGGTTAATTACATTTATTTTACATACAGATGGAGCAACTCCAGACGAGTTGCTGAGGTCATTACCCATGTCTTGCTAGCTATTCGGTATAAATTTGATGTCATGCATTATCAGCAGGGATGTAATTAGGATTACACAAATGACATAATTATTGATATGTTATTTTTTATCATGTATTATTCTAATGAATGTTGAAATTTTTATAATGTAGATGGTATGGCAGCCCTATGACCACGAAATAATGGAAGCACTCCTTGATTATTGCCATAATGGGCAAGATATATGGCAAGCAGTTGTCCCACTTATATGCTTCCACATTGTCCAGTGGCACCAGTCCGATAGAGTTTTGAGACAATTTAGACAAAGGCAACGTATTCCGAGACAGCCTTATCAACCTAGAGGGATTGAGAACATTGACTTACGTTCTGGAGTTGGTGATTGGTGTGTGCACCATCAGCAATGGATTGCAATATGGAATGATAGACGTCAGCAATCCGTGTAGATGTGCCACGAGAGACACGTCCACAGTACCATTCTCAGTATATGGAATGGTATAGAAAGGTCACCATCAGATATTTATCTCACAATAGTGGTTTGTTTGCCACAACGGTTAGTTGTTGTTCCAGTAATATAAAACTCACATTATTTCAATTTTTCCATGTTGTATCTAATTAATAATGTATTGCTTGCAGAAAGATGCTGTGGAGAGAATCCGTATAACAAATGATGTTCAGACAATTCATTAAATCAATCAAACCTTGTTTGATGCATTGGTTGAGCAGGAACGTATTGTCACGGGCCAACCTCCAGAGCCAGAGGAAGTTCTAGAACATCATCAGACAGATGTAAGTCCCAGTGGGCGACGAGCTCGACGGCATTCTAGTCGAAGTGCAAACCAAAGGCACTCAACGAGTACATTTGATTTCTCTGATGTATTGCGACCAGTAAAATTCCACCAATCTGGTCAGCAAGATGCCACAGTTGATGATGATAGGTTCCAGCCCAGCACATCAATTAGATTTGAGTTTGGTAGTTCATCAGATGCTCAGCCAGCTGCTGCTATGGATGATTTGTACAGACAGTTCTCCACTCAATTCTCATAGTTCAGTTCACATATGCAGCCTCCGTATGACCCTTTTACAACTGAACTGTTTCCACTGAATGCATATGTACCAGCACCATCTTCTGCATTCACACCTTGAACAGGAGCATAGTGGGGTGGAACTCCTACACAGCAAACATAATATTCTGGTGGATTCTTCACTCCAACTGATATGATTGCACAGGCTTTTTTTCAGTTTCCTACATCAGGACCTAATTTTTTGTATTGTCCTATTCCATATCAGATTGATGCATAAGAGCAAGATGCTGCTGCTGCAGAAGAAGAGCCTTCAGAAGTCCAACCTAATGTAGTTCAACCAAGACGTGCTCCACCACGTAATCGTTGGCCTCCACCTTGTGGGACTGGAGGACACCGATGTCATGTTCAAGGGAGACACAGAGGTCGTGGCCATTGGTTATTATTTTTTTTATGAACAATTAATATAATTAAACATTATTTATTATCTTAATTTAAAAAATAATATATTAATTATATAAATATTTCTTAAAATTTATTATTGAAAAAATTATATTTGTTTACTTTTTCTGAAATCCAAACAAAAATTTTGAAAATATTACACATTAATGTGATTTAAATAAATATAAAACTAATTAAATTATTATTTCACTTATTTCTTAATAATTGTTATTTCATAATAACAAATTTTCTATCACAAAAATCATCAAATCTATTAAAAATAAAAATTCATTATAAATGATAAACTTATAATTAATATTTGCTTCAAAAAACTTATAATAAATATTAAAAAAAAGTTTACTTACCATAAATATTTTCTTGAAAAACATAGTATATTTGTTTAGTTAATAATATATTAATTATATAAATATTTTTTAAAAGTTATTATTAAAAAAATTATATTTGTTTAGTTTTTCCGAAATCCAAATAAAAATTTTAAAAAAATTATACACTAATGTGATTTAAATAAATATAAAACTAATGAAATTATTATTTCATTTATTTCTTAATAATTGTTATTTCATAATAACAAATTTTATATCACAAAAATCATCAAATGTATTAAAAATAAAAATTCATTCTAAATGATATACATATATTATTATTTATGAAATAAAATTATTTCACCTAAACATTTAGTTCACATATTTGTAATTTCAAATAATTATTAATTAACAAAATATTATTGATAAAAAATTTATCAATTAAAATTATAAATAATAAACTTATAATAAATATTTGCTTTAAAAAACTTATAAAAAATATTAAAAAAAATTTACTAACCATAAAAAAAAATTTATTTGCTTTAAAAAACTTATAATAAATAGTAAAAAAAACTACTTACTATAAATATTTACTTAAAAAACATATAATAAATATAAAAAAAATTACTTATCTCATTTCAATGTAAAAAATACACCTAAACTGAAAATGAAGGGAAATTTGATTGATAAAAATATATTAATTATATAAATATTTCTTAAAATTTGTTATTGAAAAAATTATATTTCTTTATTTTTTCTAAAATCCAAACAAAAATTTTAAAAAAATTATACACTAATATGATTTAAATAAACATAAAACTAATTAAATTATTATTTCACTTATTTCTTAATAATTGTTATTTCATAATAACAAATTTTATATCACAAAAATCATCAAATCTATTAAAAATAAAAATTCATTATAAATGATAAACTTATAATAAATATTTGTTTCAAAAAACTTATAATAAATATTAAAAAAAATTACTTACCATAAATATTTTCTTGAAAAATATAATATATTTGTTTAGTTAATAATATATTAATTATATAAATATTTTTTAAAATTTATTATTGAAAAATTGTATTTGTTTAGTTTTTCCGAAATCCAAACAAAAATTTTAAAAAAATTATACACTAATATGATTTAAATAAATATAAAACTAATTAAATTATTATTTCACTTATTTCTTAATAATTGTTATTTCATAATAATAAATTTTATATCACAAAAATCATCAAATTTATTAAAAATAAAAATTCATTCTAAATGATATACATATATTATTATTTATGAAATAAAATTATTTCACCTAAACATTTAGTTCACATATTTGTAATTTCAAGTAATTATTAATTAACAAAATATTATTGATAAAAAATTTATCAATTAAAATTATAAATGATTAATATAAGAAATAAACTTACAATAAATATTTGCTTTAAAAAACTTATAAAAATATTAAAAAAAATTTACTTACCATAAAAAAATTCATTATAAATGATAAACTTATAATAAATATTTGCTTTAAAAAACTTATAATAAATTTTAAAAAAAATTACTTACTATAAATATTTGCTTAAAAAACATATAATAAATATAAAAAAAATTACTTATCTCCTTTCAATGTAAAAAATACACCTAAACTGAAAATGAAGGGAAATTTGATTGAAAAAAATTTGGTTCTGAAGGGGGAGAAATAAATTTGTAGAATGATGAAGGAAAATATGGTGGGGGCTTAATATATACATAAACCAAATCTTAGAGATTCGGTTTTATGTTATTTTATCCGCAGGCAAAATAGAAACTGAATAGTTAACATCCTGTTTTCTTTGCCACGTGTGCAAAAAACCGGATGTAAAACATCCGGTTTTCTGCTCACTAGCAGGGCGCCAATTTTGGCCACAAAACCGGAAGTTTGACTTCTTGTTTTGTGGTCCCCACCTTTTTCCCGCTGAAAAAATGACATATATGGATAAATATATTTGAAAGTAACATATATGGGTAAATAAATTTTTTAAATAGCATATTTTTGTCATACTCCCTCCTAAATGTCATTTCCATCATTTCCTATTTGTTTTCACTCATTTGTGTTTTACTTCATTATTAACGAGTCCAATCTCACACTAGGGGGCGACAAGCCCTTGCTTACAGTGGTAGATCTAACATGGTAGATTGGAGAGGTGACATTAAATTTTTTTAAAAATCTTTGGAGCAAATGTCATTTTTTTAAAAAATTTTGATAAATTTTTTAGGTAAAATAAAATTTTTCAAAAATATTATGAGGCGAAGATTCACTAGTACTAATATAAAGAAAATGGAGAGTTTAAAGTCAAATTTAAACTTAAAAATGAAAAATTAAAATAATAATTTTTTATTTGTAAATTTCTTTTTTTTCATATATTTTAATGAGTGGAAAATAATTCTATTTTCTTTCTATTCAAACAAAAGAAAGGAAAATAAATGAAGAAAAATAAAAATTATTTTTCTTCTTTATTTTTTTTCCTCACTAAGAAATTTTTCAAACATAAGGTAATAGTTTTTAAAGGCAATATGTAAACGGTAGAATATTAGCTAAAGGACTAAATATACTGTAATGACTTATTTCATTCCTTATGAAAATGAAAATTGACATCTTTTGAACTTTTATTAATAATACTAATTTAATTTCATAAATAACAATAATATTATTCTCTTTTCTATTTTCAATCTTATTAAACAATTGGCTAATTCTAGGGTGTCTCAAAAATAATTTATCCCACTTCTTTTAATCTATTATAGTATGTTATTAACAGATAAAATACATGTTGTGCTATAGAATTCGGGTTAATTTCCACCAATAATAACAAAATTTACCTTAAGAATTATTATCCAAGTAACTAGAGTGAAAACGATTGTACTAAAAATCACTCCAAGAAAGATTACCAGGAAAGAATGGTAGGGTCACAACGGTCCCACTTAAAAACTACACTATTTAGACAGAATTTTACCAAGACAAGTAATTTTAATAGCACAATAATTTACAACAATTATACCCAATAATAACTATTAAATAGACATAAAATAACATAAAGAGAACACCAGAAATTTAATAAGGTTCGGCCAATTTTGCCTATGTCCTTAGACACTACCAAAATAATATTTTACTAATTGAAGAAATATTACAAAAGAGAGGGAGAGAATAAAATTGCCTTAATATAGGAGAGGGGACAATTTTGGGATGAGAAAAACTAAAAGGAGGATAAGTTTATTTATAACTAAAGACTCCTCCCATTTTTTTTCTCAAATTCCCAATGTGGAAATTTTACAAAATAACAAATCTCCACCTTGGAAAATTCCAAACAATTCTCTCACAAATCCAAATTTCAGTAGTGTCATCTAATGCGTTTTGAAGCACCAAACTTCAAATTCTAATAACATTAATCAAGTCCAAACAGTGTTGGAACTTGATAGTTGTAACTACTTTTGTCAACATATCAGCAGGATTCTCAGTTATCCAAATCTTCTGGATTATGACTCCACCTTCTTTTAGAATCTACCACACAAAGTTATATCGAACATCAATGTGCTTCGTCCTTATATAATAAACCTGATTCTTTGCTTAATCAATAGCACTCTGACTGTCATAATAAATGTGCTTTTGTTCTATTCCCAATTCACCAAGCAACCCTTGAAGCTAAATTGCCTCTTTCACTGCCTCTGTAACTGCCATATACTCTGCCTCTATAGTAGACAAAGCCACTATTGACTATAAGGTAGACTTCCAACTAACTAGTGCCTTTGCAAAAATAAACATATGACCAGTAGTTGATCGACGCTTATCCAAATCACCTACATAGTCAGAATCATAATACCCAACTACACACTGACCTTCTTGCTTGTCCTGCTGAAATACCAAACCAACATCTACGTTGTTCATAATATACCGCAGAATCCATTTCACAGCTTGCCAATGCTCCTTTCTAGGATCATGCATATACCTGCATACAACCCCAACTGCTTGTGAAATATAGGGTCTCGTACATACCATTGCATACATTAAGCTACCAACAATACTTGCATACAGTACTTTTGACATGTATTCCCATTTTACATCATTCTTTGGTGACATGGATGCACTAAGCTTGAAATGAGGAGCAAGTGGTGTACAAACTGGTTTTGACTTCTCATTCATGCCAAAACGTTTTAGTACTTTCCTTAGATATTCTTTCTGAGACAAACAAAGCCTCCCCAATTTTCTATCTCTCGAAATCTCCATACCGAGAATCTTCTTTGTTTCACTGAGATCCTTCATCTCAAACTCCCTATTCAATTAAGTCTTTAATTTCTCAATTTCTGTCTAACTCCTGGAAGCTATCAACATAAAGAAGAAGATATATATAGGATCTGTCTTGTAGCTTGCGTAAATACACACAATGATCATATTTGCTTGTCGTATACTTCTGCCCTATCATAAACTTATCAAATCACTTGTACCACTGCTTTGGAGATTGCTTCAATCCACACAACGATTTTTCCAATTTGCATACCATCTTTTCTTTTCCAGGAACTTTGAATCCATCTGGCTGAGTCATGTAGATTTTCTCATCCAAGTATCCATGTAAAAATGCAGTTTTTACATCCATATGAACTAGTTCCAAATTCAACTATGCTACCAAAGCCAACAAAATTCTGATGGAGGAATGCTTTACAACTGGAGAAAATACTTCATTATAATCAACTCCCTTCGTCTGAGCATAGCCTTTAGCCACCAATCTTTCTTTGTAGCAAACATTATGCATGTCAGGAAATCCATCTTTCCTTGCATATACCCATTTGCACCCAATTGCCTTCTTTCCCTTTGGAAGACTAGCTAGTTTTCATGCCTGATTCTTTTGAAGGGACTGCATTTCTTCATTCATGGTGATCCTCCACTTTTTCTGTTCTAAACTTTGAACTGCTTCATTAAAAGTGGTAGGAATATCATCAATTGCAATTAGTAATGCAGAAGAGACCATATCAGCATAGCGAGCAAGTTGTCTAATGGTCCTCTTTCCCTTTCTTAGTGCAATTGATTCATGTTGTTGTGGAGGTTCTTGAGTCTGAACCTCTTCTTCATTTGACTCTTCTTTTACCACAAGAGAGTTATCATTAGTTTCTTTATTAGCTGGGACAATTCTATTACCATCAAACTCCACCTATTTGGGAGTACCAACTGTCTGTTCTATCTTTTCAGAAGTCACCTTTCTTAGCATGGTAAATTCATCAAAGGTAACATCCCTGTTGAAAATTACTTTCTTTGTCTCTGGATACCAAAAATGATAGCATTTTACACCAGAGGTGATCGCCATAAAAATTGCCTTCTTTACTTTTGGATCCAGCTTTGACTGCTTAACATGATAATGTGCAATGGAACCAAACACATGTAAGGAATCATAATTTCTAGCAGGTTTTCCAAACTATTTCTCTAATGGTGTCTTACCACCAATAGTAGTTGATGGGAAATGGTTGACAAGGTGACAAGCATATACCAAAACCTCAGCCCAAAATTCTTTGCCCAACCCAGCATTGGACAACATACACCAAATCTTCTCCAGTAATGTTCAATTCATACGCTCTACCACCCCATTCTGTTGTGTGTATTTTTGATAATGAAATGCCTGACAATACCTTCATCTTCATAGACTTTCAAAAATGGATCATTTTAGAACTCTCCACCATTGTCTGTACGAAAACGTTTGACTTTTCTACCTGTTTGAGTCTCTATCATCTTTTTCCATTTAAGGAAAATTCCCAACACCTCATCCTTTGTATTCATCATATACACCCAAACTCTCCAGGAAAAATCATCAACAAAGGTAACATAATTGTGTTTTCCTCCCAAAGAAGTTTTCTTTGAAGGCCCCCATACATCTGAATGAACATAATCCAAAATGCCCTCAGTATCATGGATTGTTGTTCCAAATTTCACCCTTGTCTTCTTCCTTTTGATGCAATGCTCACAAAAATTCAATTTGCAAACCCATGCTCCTTTCAATAATCCTTGATCTGTCAGCAATTTCAAGGATTTTTCTCCAACATGCCCCAAACGCATATGTCATAACCTGGTTGCTTCTAACTCCTTATCATTAGTAGAAGCTGTTACTATTACTATCTCAACAATTGTACTACCTAAAAAGTAATACACATTGTTTCTTTTTTGAATTCCCTTCATTATCATAAATGCTCTAGAAATGATCCTCATTATCCCATCTTTCGCTCTTACTTCAAAACCTTTTGACTCCAAGGTTCCTACAGAGATGAGATTTCTCATCAACTCCGACACATAATGAACACCTGTTAATATTTTGATTGATCCATCCTGATTCCTTAAGCGAATTGAACCAATCCCATGTGTGTCAAGAGGGGAATTATTTGTTATGTAGGCAACTCCACCTTTTAGTTCTTTAAAATCAAAGAACCATTCTCTATTGGGAGTCATATGGTGGCTATAAGCTGAATCTAGCAACCATGAGCTAGGATTGCTGGTTGATGGTGTAGCAGCAAGTGAGAAGTCTGAATCTGCATCATCATACTCAGCTACATTTGACTATGAGATAGTCTTTGCCTTTTCAAGTTTGCCTTTATTCTTTAGCTTGGGACAATCTTTCTTCCAATGCCCTTTTTCTCGACAAAAGGCATATTCATCTTTACTCAGTCTGGATTTCGACTTTCATCTCCCTCTCCTTTTATTCTAGATCTTCAAATGGCCTCTAACAACAAAAGCTTTTGCTTCTATACTTGTATTTTTTTGCTTTTCGTTCTTTCTCAATTCGTAACTATACAAGGCAGTAGTTACTTCACTGAGAGACACAGCAACGTTCCCATGAAGTAGAATAATTCAAGGTACTCAAACTCATCAGGAAGCTATCCCGCCAATATCAGAGCCAGATCTTCATCATTAAAAGTCACGTCCATATTCATCAAATCAGTCACCAGCTGATTAAAGCTAGTAATGTGATCATTCATAATGGTACATGGAACATAGTTAAAGCGAAACAATCTCTTTTTCATATAGAGCTTGTTTTGACTACTTTTCTTCAGGAATTTCTCCTCTAGTGTCTTCCATAATTTGCTTGTAGAAGTTTCTTTAGAAAATGCATACTTCTGCTCTCTAGAAAGACACGATCGAATAGTACTACATGCCAATCTATTGATCATCTTCTATTCTTTCTCCTCAACATCATCTAGTTTCTCTCCTTCAATGGCAATATCTAGATCCTGCTGAAAAAGGGTATCTAGAACCTCACTTTGCCACGTGCCGAAATGGCCAGTGCTATCAAAAATCTCCACTGTAAATCTAGCATTTGCCATAACATTTCTTGCCAAAATTGAAGATGAAGAAGTTGTTGACGTCGATGTGGATAATTTTGTATTGTCTACCATTTCTATTACAAATTCTATTTAATAGCTGTCAATGCGGAATGCCAATTAGCCCAAGGAAATTTTTTCTGATGTGGAAGATTAGCCTAAACCGCAACTATAGAGCATACTAAAATAAACCAAGAGCTCTAATACCAATTGTTGTGGAATTCAGGTTAATTTCAACCAATAATAATAAAATTCACCTTGAGAACTGTTATCCAAGTGATTAGAGTGAAAATGATTGTACTAAAAATCACCCCAAGGTAGATTTCCAGGAAAGAATGGTGGGGTCACAACGGTCCTACTTAAAAACCACACTCCTTTGACAAAATTTTACCAAGACAAGTAATTTTAATATCACAATAATTTACAATAACTATACTCGACAATAGCTATTAAATAGATATAAAATAACATAAAGAGAACACCAAAAATTTAATGAGGTTTGGCTAATTTTGCCTACGTCCTCAGACACTACCAAAATAATATTTCACTAATTAATTCGATTTGGTTCGATTTTGGATTTAAAATTTTTCTTATTTTGGTTCGGTTCAAAAACCGAACCGACCAAATGCTCTGCCTTAATAATATCATATTTTTAGTAATTGCAATTTAACCCAAATAAGAGAGTGTTTGCACAATTTTTTGCCACTTTACCAATTTAAAAATTTAAAAATTAACTTTTAATAATATTAGAATACAATTAATCAAAAATTCATTGAAAACTAATTAATAATGATAAGTTTAATAAAAATAATAATAATTTTTTTATTAACATACTAATAAATATATATATTTAATTATAATTCATAATATATCATAAAAAGATATATATATATATATATATATATATATATATATATATATATATATATATATATATATATATATATATATATATATATATATATATATATATATATATATATATATATATATATATATATATATATATATATATATATATATATATAATTTCACATAAATATCAAAAAAATAATAGTAAAAATTAACGAATTAAAATTTAATTTACATATTAAAACTAAATAAGATTAGTTAGAAAAACAAAAAAAATTATTTATTAGAGAGAATAACCTGTTAAGAAAGTTTCAGGTGAAGAGATCCAATGGCTATAATTAAATTTACATTATTTAATGGTTTCAAATTAATTAGAATAAATTATCTCTGAAACACCTTAAAAGCTCTCTAAATAATTATCTTTTCAAAATTTCAGCAATAATTAGAAACGCCTCGAGCATGCTTTCATTTTTTATTATATAAAATCTTGTAGATGAGTTAATGAATTAGAATTTGAAGCCTTTTGTATTACCCTTTTATCATATACCTTTTATTACTGATCAGGCTTGATCAATATGAAAAAGGAATGGGCTGGATCTTCTCTTCTTGGGACTGAGCCTGATACCTGCAAAGGAGAAGAAAAAGGATCAGGGAGGAGCCGGGCCTTTTGCCTGGCTAGAACCCTCCGACGATCAAGTCAGTCCTCTCTTCAGAGTATTTTAGTGAAAGAAAAGGGATGAGAGAATGCAGAGTTTCAACTACCTGTTCTTAGGTTTTCCTTTCCCTTTTGTATGAGTTCTCGATTAGGTACGTCTGACACCTTTCTTTTGAGAAAGGACGTCCTCTGTCATTCGACCATGCTGGTTGGTGAGAGTTGGTAGCAGGCGCATGTCCCCTGTCCCATCCCTAGGGATGTCTGGTAATGGGGATGTCAGGACATGGTGCAGATTGTCTAAGGACTGATCCTCCTACTGGATGACTGGACATGTCATCAGAGGGCTTCGGCCCTTACTTGCTCATCAAGTCATCCGACGGGCGAATGAGGGGAGTAGCACCTAATCCGAAGACCTTTGGACTTAGATCGTTTGAGGGTCCGGCCAATAGGCCTTGTTTCCTTTTATTATAGTCTCTGAAGGCTTCGTAATGGGCCTGGAATATAGGAAGGTCCAAGCCTTTCTTGAGGATCACTTTTATCCCTCATCAGGGGCCCCCTGTTTTATTAAGGAGAGAGCGAAGGGTTGAACCTTAGTAAAACAGCTTCGTACCCTTATCTTCTAGGGTCTTTTGATCGGAGAGAACTGATTCCGCTTTGGATGGCAAAGAGGTCCTTTCATTTCCTTGTCTTAGGAGAGGCTTTCGTTTTGTTGGGAGGCTTCGTCCGATCTAGGCATTCACTTCGTCTTTTCGAAGGGTAGCTTTCGTCTGAACGAAGGAATCGGAGGTGCTAGGAACCGTCAGCATTCTAGATAGCCTTCGTAGGGTAGATGGAAAGTCACATAGCCATTGAATGCATGCACAACTGACAAGAGTAAGCATTGAATGCCAGAACACGCATTGAATGCACGTCTCCTCATTCTCCCCACTCTTCCACGTGTCGCAGCAGGCGGTTAAGTTTTCCATGGATTTTGAATTTTGAACATCCATTTAATGCCCCTACTTATTGCTATGGCGGTTATCGAGGACGCTCTCAGTATATATATTCCTTTGCCTTCCCATATCCAGAACTTCTTGCTCATTCTCTCGAATCTCCTATTTTTCGTGGTTTTCCCATATCTGTTCTTTGGTATTTGCTTCCATTTTCTTCTTTCGTTCCAATGGCACCCAGAAAAGAGAACATTTCCCGTAGGGACCAAGTGAGCTCCTCCCACTACCAAAAGATACTGGAGGAGGAATGGGGGGAGATAGCCCCTATTGCAAAAACATCTGAATTTTTGGCCTTCGGCCAGAACTTGGAAGGCAGCACTCAGTTCATATTCCACCGGGCTGAGGCTCACGAGAGGGTTTATTCCAGCGACCCCAAAGCTGCTCTGCTTAAAGACAATCGGCACTACATTATTTTCTACCACCAGTTGGAAGCTGGTCTTCTTTTTCCTCCTACGAAGTTCAAAGTTGAATGCTTCAACTACTTCGGAGTAAATCCAATGATGCTGACCCCGAACTCCATAAGGGACATGCACGTCTTCGAGGTTCTGTGCTTCGCTCACGGCATTCGTCCTTCCGCTCGCCTGTTTCAATGCTTTTACAGGATCCAGAGCGCACAGAGGTCACCGGGGGTTTATATGACTTCTGCTAGGCCTCGCCGGAGCCTTTTCTTTGGTAAAGAGAATAAGGTGAAGGACTGGAGGGGCAAGTTCGGGTTGATAAAGGTCACTGACAGCCTCGGCAATAAATCCCCTGGATTTGATTTCCCCGGCCATTTCCTGCGTCCCACCGAAGGCCTTACTGAGTGGCCTGAGAGGCTGTCCACCGAGGAGAAGTCGAACCTCAGGACCTTAGTCCATCAGGGTTATACTTATAACTCTGAAAAGATGATGGCCTCCTTCTACGCGGAGGATGAGCATGGCCTTCCAACTCCTAGACTTTTGCTGAAAGATATAAAAGGTAACTCTGCTCCTCATTTGTTATAAATTTGATTGACGGTGGATTATTGATCTTATTGTTGCTGTGTTTATTATTTCGATTGCAGTGGAGGCCAAGGATCCTACACATTACCAGGATATAATGAAGGAGACAGAAGGGGTTTCTCCAAGACCCTTCAGCGAAGATGCTGAGCTTCCCATTCTCGATCTTAAGACGGGGAAGTTTTATTTGCGCTCCTCCTCAGCCCTCCAGTCTTCGTCGGTGAAGCTTCATAAGGATAAGCTGACGAAGCCTGTCTCCGCTGGATCCAGTTCGGCTGTTGGATCAGAAGGGGTCCAGGTGAGTGTGGCCAGTGCGAAGTCCATTCGAATAATTCGAAGGCGACTTGTTAAGGCTTCTGATCGCTCTGTTCCTATTGTGCAGAGAGGTACTCCTCCACTTCGAGTTGCACCCATTGTTGCAAGGCCTGCTCCTCAGAGGGATATCTCAATCTCAGGGCTTTTTGAGGCTTCCATTCCTCTGCCTCCACCTCCTCCAGCGGGTGATAAGGGGAAGGGAGCGTCCGTACCTCATCCGCCCAAGCTAAAAGTAAAAGGGCCCCTCGTCCCCAATGTTCTTGACATAATTTCTCACTCTTTTCGGGGGGCGGAGCAACTGGAGGACTTAGAGAAGGTTCTGACAGACGTTCCTGATGCAAAATTTGAGGCCCGTCTGAAGAACCTGGTGGATGACTTGAGTGCTCCTGTGGCTGAAGCTAGGGCAGGTAACTTTTTTTCTCCCCCATCACCTTCATCATATAAAGACCCTCGTGTTATCCGAGGGACATATCTGAGATGGTCGAAGGAGGTTGTACCCGGGAGATCTCCTAGTGCCGAAGAGGTCGAAGCCTGGGAGAAGTATATTGAGGAGCAATGGATTTCATATCTTGACTTTGCGACCCTCAGGAGGCTTTATCCTTCCCCAGTTAATACTGTGGCCGAAGGGGAGGCCTTCGTTTCAAGAAACAAAGGCAACTTCTTGCCTTTTTATTATCATTTACTTCTTCTTGTGCCTTTATTTGCTGATTTAAATGTGTGAATGTTTTTGCTCTTATACCTTGCAGTTTTTGTGGGTGAAGTGGACGCCCCTGCTCAGGAGCCTTTCCTGGAGGCTTCGTTGGCACCTGTCATGGGTCCCTCTGGAGTTAGCGAACCATTTCCTTCAGCTGCTGTTCCACTGGCGGCTGATCAGGGGGCTGCTGTTGCTACGACCGACAAAGCATTTCCTTCAGCTGCTGCTTCGTCTGAGGTCATGAAAGGGGCTGTTGTTACTGTCGAAGGTGTCTCCTCTCTTCGTCCCCCTAAGAAGAAATTGACAGTGGGGGAGTTCCTTCGTCGCAAGAGGCCACTGGTGGTAACTTCAACCACCCCCGTTCCGGAGCCCCGCTCTGCTTCAGAGACTCCTTCACTTGGGGTGGATGTAGGAGTGTCATTCTCTCCACAGGGGACAATAAAGGAGGCTTCTCCGCCAAGTAAGAGGCCGCAAGTCGGAGAGCCAGCGGAGATTGTAGTAGTGGATTCACCTCCACTCGGAGAAGTTGAGGCATCTGCTGATCCTCCTTTTTCCATTGCTCCCACCGCCACAGTCTTGGCCCCCGTGCCCTTTCTGCGTCCGGCCCCTAGACCTCTTTTCGGGTCTGTGGAGGATACTCTTGCCAGGCAAAAGACTCTGCTAGAAAAGGTAAATTCATTCCTCACTTGGGTTGTGACCATTTAGCACATTGTCTAATTATTGTTGTTTGTTGCAGGCGCTTCTAGATTCTAAAATTTTGAGGACTGATTTCAGTCTTCTGAGGGATCATTATGAAGACGCCCGGCAGGCGGCGGAGGACAGGTTGGGATTATGTTCCCGCCTGGAGGAAGAACTGGCTTCTGCGAAGGCGAAGGCTGAGGAGGCCATGGAACAATCCAGGGCCCATAAAGAGGCTCGTTCGAAGGCCGAAGGAGAGGTTAGCACCTTAACTGCAGTGGTGGCATCTAAGGACAAAGCCATTGCCGATCTCAGCGTGCAACTGCACAAGCTGAAGAGTGCTAATGAAGAGCTTGCCCGAGAGGCCGAAGAGGTTCCTAGTCTTCGAGAACTCCTGAAGAAGACTCAACAAGAACTTCGAGTCTCAGAATTTGGATACACACAAGCCACTACTCGGGCTCAAGTTGCACTTGAGAAGGCTAACAAGGCCGAAGAAGGTCGGCGAAGGGCTGTGAGGGACTTCATGCAGTCTAAGAGCTTCGATGACATCATCACGTACCACACCTATAAGGTAGCAGTCGAGTATTATAACAATGCTCTCCGTGATGCAGCGGAGCATTTTCCTGATGTGCTGCAAGTGGTATCTGAATTGGATGCTGCTGAAGAGCCTCCGGCGCCAGACCTTTCAGAGTTCCAAGATCCTGTTCCTGAGGGGGATGAAGGCCTCTTATGGCCTGAAGACTTCCCAGCTTGGGATAAGGATGGACCCGCTTCCTCTCCCATTCCTGAAGTTTCTAGCAGGGGCGAAGGGGAAGCAGACGAAGGACTTCCTTCTGGGATGGATCTTGCATCAGCCGAACCTCTGTCTGTCATTCGGCCAGATCCTTTGAATGACCAACCTCTGCCATCTTCTGTAACAGTGGCTCCTCCAGGCGATCCTCCGCCTTAGACATTTTTTACATTCTCTTGTATTTTATTCTTTTGTATTTCATTCTTTTGTATTTCATTCTTTTGTAAATAAATGTAATACATTTACTTCAATCGAATAATACAGTTATTATGCTTCTGCTTTGTGTATGCTTTACTTGTATAGGGATCACATTCACGCTGTAATCCAATAAGTATTTATGCGATGCCTTAGTGAAGTTGCCGTTCCAATAGGAGTTCAAGCATTTTCGCCTTCTCCTCCCATTAGATCTTCTTAGCTTTATACCTAGATTCACTAGGACTTAGGCTCTCCCTTAGGAAAGTTCTCCCTGCTTTTGGCAAGACTTCATGCCTAGATTTACTAGGGCTTAGGCTTCCCCTTAGGAAAGTTCTTCCTGCTCTTCGCGAGGTTTCGTGCCTAGATTCACTAGAGCTTAGGCTTCCCCTTAGGAAAGTTCTTCCCGCTCTTGGCGAGGCTTCGCGCCTAGATTTACTAAGGCTTAGGCTTCCCCTTAGGAAAGTTCTTCCCGCTCTTGGCGAGGCTTCGTGCCTAGATTTACTAGGGCTTAGGCTTCCCCTTAGGAAAGTTCTTCCCGCTCTTGGCGAGGCTTCGTGCCTAGATTTACTAGGGCTTAGGCTTCCCCTTAGGAAAGTTCTTCCCGCTCTTGGCGAGGCTTCGTGCCTAGATTTACTAGGGCTGAGGCTTCCCCTTAGGAAAGTTCTTCCCGCTCTTGGCGAGGCTTCGTTAGTACGAATGGAGACAATTTGAGGCAAACAACGTTTCTGTTATTATTATTGGTAATACATTTTGAGGTACTAGATGTTCCATGTATGAGGAATTTCCACACCCTCTAGGGTTACAAGTTTGTAAGTGCTAGGACTTAGGACTCTTTTTACTTAGAAAGGTCCTTCCCATGTGGGTGCAAGCTTGCCCGTGCCTTTCACATTTGCCTGTAGCCTCTAAGAATCTCATTACTAGATCCCCTTCGCCAATCACTCTGTGCTTTACTTTCTTGTTGAAATGATTAGCAGCTCTTTGCAAGTAATTAGCCATTCGAATGCTGGCTGATTCCCTGAGTTCCTCTAGGAGATCCAGATCGATTCTTTTGGTTTGATCATTGTGTCTGTCTTCGCAATAATTGATCCTTCCACTGGGGAGACCTATATCTACTGGAATTATTGCTTCTGTGCCATAGGTCAGGCTGAATGGAGTCTCTCCGGTGGGTTGCCTGGGTGTAGTTCTGTATGCCCATAGGACATGGTGTAGTTCGTCCGCCCAGCTTCGACCATATCCTTCCAATCTCCGCTTCAGGCCTTGTAGAATAGTCCGATTTGTTACCTCCGTCTGGCCATTTGTTTGAGGATAGGCTACTGATGAGGAAATGTTGTTTGATCTGAAGCCCTGAACAAAAGGACATGACTTTAGCATTATCAAACTGTTTGCCATTGTCACTAATGAGCTGATAGGGAATGCCGAATCTGCACACTATATTCCGCCATAAGAAGTTGATCACCTTTTCTGCAGTGATAGTGGCTAAAGGTTCGGCTTCTACCCACTTGGTGAAGTACTCCACTGCCACTAGGAGAAACTTTCTTTGACCTGATGCTGCGGGGAAGGGTCCGACTATGTCTACCCCCCACTTAGCGAAAGGCCATGCACTGGAAATGGGGACCTGCTCTGCTGCTGGAACATGTTTTCCACTGTCAAATTTTTGGCAGGAGGGGCACTTTTTAACAAATGGCACGGCTTCGTCTTTCATCCTCGGCCAGTAGTACCCTTGCCTAATCGCCTTAGCTGCCAGCGCTTTTTCGCTTATGTGCATTCCGCAGGATCCTTCGTGTATCTCCTGAAGGATGTATTCGGCTTCATTGGGCCTTACGCATCTCAGCCAGGGTAATGAGTAAGCTCTTTTGTATAAGGTTCCGTTGTCCAAGGAGAAATGAGCACTTCTTCGCTTGACCTTTTTGGCTTCTTGGGCATCTTCGGGCAGTTCTCCCTTTTCCAAGTAAGACTTGATGGGGTTTATCCAGCACGGCTCTTCTTCGATCTCCATAACTTCATCCCCTTAGGAAAGTTCTTCCCGCTCTTGGCGAGGCTTCGTGCCTAGATTTACTAGGGCTTAGGCTTCCCCTTAGGAAAGTTCTTCCCGCTCTTGGCGAGGCTTCGTTAGTGCGAATGGAGACAATTTGAGGCAAACAACGTTTCTGTTATTATTATTGGTAATACATTTTGAGGTACTAGATGTTCCATGTATGAGGAATTTCCACACCCTCTAGGGTTACAAGTTTGTAAGTGCTAGGACTTAGGACTCTTTTTACTTAGAAAGGTCCTTCCCATGTGGGTGCAAGCTTGCCTGTGCCTTCACATTTGCCTGTAGCCTCTAAGAATCTCATTACTAGATCCCCTTCGCCAAACACTCTGTGCTTTACTTTCTTATTGAAATGATTAGCAGCTCTTTGCAAGTAATTAGCCATTCGAATGTTGGCTGATTCCCTGAGTTCCTCTAGGAGATCCAGATCGATTCTTCTGGCTTGATCATTGTGTATGTCTTCGCAATAATTCATCCTTCCACTAGGGAGACCTATATCCACTGGAATTATTGCTTCTGTGCCATAGGTCAGGCTGAATGGAGTCTCTCCGGTGGGTTGCCTGGGTGTAGTTCTGTATGCCCATAGGACATGGTGTAGTTCGTCCGCCCAGCTTCGACCATATCCTTCCAATCTCCGCTTCAGGCCTTGTAGAATAGTCCGATTTGTTACCTCCATCTGGCCATTTGTTTGAGGATAGGCTACTGATGAGGAAATGTTGTTTGATCTGAAGCCCTGAACAAAAGGACCTGACTTTAACATTATCAAACTGTTTGCCATTGTCACTAATGAGCTGATAGGGAATGCCAAATCTGCACACTATATTCCGCCATAAGAAGTTGATCACCTTTTCTGCAGTGATAGTGGCTAAAGGTTCGGCTTCTACCCACTTGGTGAAGTACTCCACTGCCACTAGGAGAAACTTTCTTTGACCTGATGCTGCGGGGAAGGGTCCGACTATGTCTACCCCCCACTTAGCGAAAGGCCATGCACTGGAAATGGGGACCTGCTTTGCTGCTGGAACATGTTTTCCACTGTCAAATTTTTGGCAGGAGGGGCACTTTTTAACAAATGGCACGGCTTCGTCTTTCATCCTCGGCCAGTAGTACCCTTGCCTAATCGCCTTAGCTGCCAGCGCTTTTTCGCTTATGTGCATTCCGCAGGATCCTTCGTGTATCTCCTGAAGGATGTATTCGGCTTCATTGGGCCTTACGCATCTCAGCCAGGGTAATGAGTAAGCTCTTTTGTATAAGGTTCCGTTGTCCAAGGAGAAATGAGCACTTCTTCGCTTGACCTTTTTGGCTTCTTGGGCATCTTCGGGCAGTTCTCCCTTTTCCAAGTAAGACTTGATGGGGTCTATCCAGCACGGCTCTTCTTCGATCTCCATAACTTCATCCCCTTAGGAAAGTTCTTCCCGCTCTTGGCGAGGCTTCGTGCCTAGATTTACTAGGGCTTAGGCTTCCCCTTAGGAAAGTTCTTCTCGCTCTTGGCGAGGCTTCGTTAGTGCGAATGGAGACAATTTGAGGCAAACAACGTTTCTGTTATTATTATTGGTAATACATTTTGAGGTACTAGATGTTCCATGTATGAGGAATTTCCACACCCTCTAGGGTTACAAGTTTGTAAGTGCTAGGACTTAGGACTCTTTTTACTTAGAAAGGTCCTTCCCATGTGGGTGCAAGCTTGCCCGTGCCTTCACATTTGCCTGTAGCCTCTAAGAATCTCATTACTAGATCCCCTTCGCCAAACACTCTGTGCTTTACTTTCTTGTTGAAATGATTAGCAGCTCTTTGCAAGTAATTAGCCATTCGAATGCTGGCTGATTCCCTGAGTTCCTCTAGGAGATCCAGATCGATTCTTCTGGCTTGATCATTGTGTCTGTCTTCGCAATAATTGATCCTTCCACTAGGGAGACCTATATCCACTGGAATTATTGCTTCTGTGCCATAGGTTAGGCTGAATGGAGTCTCTCCGGTGGGTTGCCTGGGTGTAGTTCTGTATGCCCATAGGACATGGTGTAGTTCGTCCGCCCAGCTTCGACCATATCCTTCCAATCTCCGCTTCAGGCCTTGTAGAATAGTCCGATTTGTTACCTCCGTCTGGCCATTTGTTTGAGGATAGGCTACTGATGAGGAAATGTTGTTTGATCTGAAGCCCTGAACAAAAGGACCTGACTTTAGCATTATCAAACTGTTTGCCATTGTCACTAATGAGCTTATAGGGAATGCCGAATCTGCACACTATATTCCGCCATAAGAAGTTGATCACCTTTTCTGCAGTGATAGTGGCTAAAGGTTCGGCTTCTACCCACTTGGTGAAGTACTCCACTGCCACTAGGAGAAACTTTCTTTGACCTGATGCTGCGGGGAAGGGTCCGACTATGTCTACCCCCCACTTAGCGAAAGGCCATGCACTGGAAATGGGGACCTGCTCTGCTGCTGGAACATGTTTTCCACTGTCAAATTTTTGGCAGGAGGGGCACTTTTTAACAAATGGCACGGCTTCGTCTTTCATCCTCGGCCAGTAGTAGCCTTGCCTAATCGCCTTAGCTGCCAGCGCTTTTTCGCTTATGTGCATTCCGCAGGATCCTTCGTGTATCTCCTGAAGGATGTATTCGGCTTCATTGGGCCTTACGCATCTCAGCCAGGGTAATGAGTAAGCTCTTTTGTATAAGGTTTCGTTGTCCAAGGAGAAATGAGCACTTCTTCGCTTGACCTTTTTGGCTTCTTGGGCATCTTCGGGCAGTTCTCCCTTTTCCAAGTAAGACTTGATGTGGTCTATCCAGCACGGCTCTTCTTCGATCTCCATAACTTCATCCCCTTAGGAAAGTTCTTCCCGCTCTTGGCGAGGCTTCGTGCCTAGATTTACTAGGGCTTAGGCTTCCCCTTAGGAAAGTTCTTCCCGCTCTTGGCGAGGCTTCGTTAGTGCGAATGGAGACAATTTGAGGCAAACAACGTTTCTGTTATTATTATTGGTAATACATTTTGAGGTACTAGATGTTCCATGTATGAGGAATTTCCACACCCTCTAGGGTTACAAGTTTGTAAGTGCTAGGACTTAGGACTCTTTTTACTTAGAAAGGTCCTTCCCATGTGGGTGCAAGCTTGCCCGTGCCTTCACATTTGCCTGTAGCCTCTAAGAATCTCATTACTAGATCCCCTTCGCCAAACACTCTGTGCTTTACTTTCTTGTTGAAATGATTAGCAGCTCTTTGCAAGTAATTAGCCATTCGAATGCTGGCTGATTCCCTGAGTTCCTCTAGGAGATCCAGATCGATTCTTCTGGCTTGATCATTGTGTCTGTCTTCGCAATAATTGATCCTTCCACTGGGGAGACCTATATCCACTGGAATTATTGCTTCTGTGCCATAGGTCAGGCTGAATGGAGTCTCTCCGGTGGGTTGCCTGGGTGTAGTTCTGTATGCCCATAGGACATGGTGTAGTTCGTCCGCCCAGCTTCGACCATATCCTTCCAATCTCCGCTTCAGGCCTTGTAGAATAGTCTGATTTGTTACCTCCGTCTGGCCATTTGTTTGAGGATAGGCTACTGATGAGGAAATGTTGTTTGATCTGAAGCCCTGAACAAAAGGACCTGACTTTAGCATTATCAAACTGTTTGCCATTGTCACTAATGAGCTGATAGGGAATGCCGAATCTGCACACTATATTCCGCCATAAGAAGTTGATCACCTTTTCTACAGTGATAGTGGCTAAAGGTTCGGCTTCTACCCACTTGGTGAAGTACTCCACTGCCACTAGGAGAAACTTTCTTTGACCTGATGCTGCGGGGAAGGGTCCGATTATGTCTACCCCCCACTTAGCGAAAGGCCATGCACTGGAAATGGGGACCTGCTCTGCTGCTGGAACATGTTTTCCACTGTCAAATTTTTGGCAGGAGGGGCACTTTTTAACAAATGCCAGGGCTTCGTCTTTCATCCTCGGCCAGTAGTACCCTTGCCTAATCGCCTTAGCTGCCAGCGCTTTTTCGCTTATGTGCATTCCGCAGGATCCTTCGTGTATCTCCTGAAGGATGTATTCGGCTTCATTGGGCCTTACGCATCTCAGCCAGGGTAATGAGTAAGCTCTTTTGTATAAGGTTTCGTTGTCCAAGGAGAAATGAGCACTTCTTCGCTTGACCTTTTTGGCTTCTTGGGCATCTTCGGGCAGTTCTCCCTTTTCCAAGTAAGACTTGATGGGGTCTATCCAGCACTGCTCTTCTTCGATCTCCATAACTTCATCTCCTTCGGTGATGCTGGAGGAGGCCAAGGTGCCCAAATAAATTTTCTGAGAGAGTTCGACTGGATGAGAGGCGGCCAATTTGCTGAGGCTATCTGCTCTGCGATTCCTTTCTCTGGGGATCTTTTGAAAGAACAGCCTGACTCATCTGTCCTTCATTCTCTGAACTATCTCTTTCATTTTTTGCAAATACCTGCCCATGGTCGACTCCTTTGCGTCAAATTCTCCTTCTATTTGTCCGATCACCAATTGCGAATCACTATACACCGTGAGTTGCTCTACGCGAAGGCAATCAGCGAAGAGCAATCCCTGGATCACTACTTCATATTCTGCCATGTTATTAGTGGCTTCAAAATTCAGTCCTAAAGCATACTCCAGTGAAAATCCTTGAGCACTTCTAAGTATGATGCCCACACCATTTCCTTCTTTGCTGTTAGCACCATCTACAAAGAGTTCCCACTGAAGGTCTAATAGCGCTATCGATGAGTGTCTTTTCTCAGGGGTTGGGTCTCCTCCCCCATCTTTGGTGCCAAAGGAGCATTCAGAAATAAAGTCCGCCACTGCCTGAGCTTTAATTGCTGACCTGCCCCTGTATTACAAACCTTGCTGACCTAACTCCACAGACCAACACAACATTCTTCCCGAAGTCTCCGGTTTATGAAGCACCTTCTCTAAGGGCTGATCTGTCACAACCACTCCTTGGTGTGATTGTAAGTATATTTTATACTTTCGGCAGGAGAGCACTAAAGCATAGGCCAGCTTTTCTATCGAAGAGTAATTCAACTCCGCCCCCTGTAGGACTTTGCTGAAGTAATAAATGGGCTTCTAGACCCTTCCTTCCTCCCTGATCAGCACTGAACTGATTGTTTGGTCTGAGGCGGACAAGTAGATTAATACTTCTTCACCCGGTAAAGGCCTACTCAGAATGTGTTCCGAGCTTAGGAAGGCCTTGAGTTCTTCAAATGCCATCTGGCACTCCTCTGTCCATTCGAACGTCTCTGAATTTCTCAACTTCTTAAAGAAAGGGAGATACCTCTCAGCAGATTTAGACATGAACCTATTCAATGCGGCAATTCGCCCCGTCAACCTCTGAACATCCTTCACATTCTTCGGAGGTTCCATGTCTAAGATGGCCTTCACCTTGTCAGGATTAGGCTCAATTCCCCTCTCGCTCACCATGCAGCCTAAGAACTTGCCTCCTTGGATGAAGAATGCACACTTCTCCGGGTTAAGCTTCATCCCATACTCTTCCATTACTGCCAACACTTCGGCCAAGTCACGGACATGGTCCTCGAAGCTTCTGCTTTTCACGATCATGTCATCCATGTATGTTTCCAAGTTTCTGCCTAATTGATCTTTAAACATTCTATTAACTAGGCATTGATACGTGGCTCCGGCATTTTTCAAGCCGAAGGGCATTGACACATAACAATATGTACCCTTCTCTGTTATGAATGAAGTCTTTTCCTCATCCTCTGAGTGCATTCTGATATGATGATATCCTTGCTTAGCATCTAAGGATGACAAAAATCCATACCCAACCATTGAATCTACCAGTTTATCAATCACGGGCAATGGAAAAGAGTCTTTTGGGCAAGCTTTGTTCAAATCTGTGAAATCTACGCACATCCGAAAAGTCTCGTTCGCCTTCTTGACTAGCACCATGTTCACTAGCCATTCTGGATATTGCACTTCCCTGATAAATTTTGCCTCTAGGAGCTTGTTTATTTCCCGATCAATGACTGCTTGTCACTCTGATCCAGAAGCATCTCTTTTTCTGCTTGACTGGTCTGCAAGTGGGATCTACATTCAATCGGTGCATTATCACTTCGAGCTTTACCCCTCCCATTTCTGCCGAAGACCAGGCAAAACTGTGGATGTGCTCCTTCAGGAACTGGTGAGCGAATGACTTCTGCTCACTTTCTAATGAAGAGTTGACCATCAGGAACTCTTCGGGCTCTCTTTCAATCGTTACCTTTTCCAGCTTATCTACAGGCTCGGTTCTTTTCTCGGGAGTAACAGTTTCAACTGCAACTACCTCCTCCGCAGCGGCTTTGCCCTTTCTTATCCTTTTATTTCTCTTCCTTTCTACTCCTTCGTCCTGACTGCTATAGACATGAAACACTTTGCCATTGGGCTTTGGGATCGTCATTCTCAAGTGTCTGATATTTGTCGAAGCGTCTAAGTCATATAGCAATGGCCTGCCCATCAAGACGTTATATGCCAAATGTGTCCTGACGATAACAAATGTGGCCATAGTAGTTACATTTTCGAGGGCAGTGCCAACTGTGAAGGGTAGTTTTGCCACTCTAATTGATGGGACCTTCGTTTCATCCAAAGTGCGAACTGGATTTCCCACTTCTTCCAGATCTTCCTCCTTGAGACCCATCTTTAAATATGCTTCCTTCGTCAGTAGGTTGACCGAACTTCCTTCGTCAACCAGGATTCTTTTAACTACATAATTGGCTATAATCACTTAGATCACCAATGGATCAGCGTGAGGGGTGCGAAGGGTACTTCCATCTAGCCTCTCTAGTCGATTTCCCCCTCTTTCGCAGTAAACGTATTCAGGCCTTTCGCTCCGCCTACCTAAGGCCTTCGTACGATTTTTGCTTTCGTGAGCTTCGCCTGGCCCTCCTGTAATACAATGAATGGTCCTTGCCGAACCATTATTTACTCTTCCCGAGTGTCTTTCTTTATCTTCGCTAGGGCTAGCTCTGCCTGATTCTTCTCTTCTTATGAATTTCTTCAGGTAGCCCTATTTGATCAACCTTTCAATCTCCTCCATCAACTACCTACAATCATTAGTGTTGTGACCATGAGTATCATGAAAGAGGCAATATTTGTTCTGATCTCTTTTCTCTGGAGGAGCAACCATTGGTTTGGGGCGAGCCCATATATTTTGCTCTTTGAAAGTTGCAAAGACTTCGGCTGGACTGGCATTGAGGGGGGTGAATTTGTTGGGGTCGAAACTAGATCATGATTGGTTATTTCTTCCCCTCTTTCGTTCGCCAGTCGGCCTCTCGTCTCACTTTTCTTCCACCTTCTTCTCTCGCTTTGCCTTCAGCTCTTCTCTAGGAATGATCTCCATTCCTCTCCGCTTTGCCATCTAGTTGAAGGCTAGAGCATCATCTTGCCGTACATACTTTTGGGCCAATGCCATTGCATCGTCCAGGGTACGAGGAGCATGACGGCAAAGGGCTTTGAGGAAATCCGTGTGAGAGGTTCCATTCTGCAGCGCTTCCACTGCTCGAGCTTGGTCCAAGTGCGTGACTTTCAACGCTTCTCGATTGAATCGAGCCATGTAATCCCTTAAGGATTCATTCTCCCTTTGCACCACCATTTTCAAATACTAAGTCTTTCTCTCCACCGGGATGCTAGAAGCGAATCGGTGCATAAAGGATCTGGCCAGCTCCATGAAAGAACGGATACTCCCCTCTTCTAAGCTATCAAACCATCTCGTTGCAGCTCCTTCCAAGGATCCCCTGAACGCTCTACACAGAGCCTCATCGTCCGTCGTCTGTAATTCTACTGCATGCTTGTAGTCCATGACGTGGATCCTGGGATCAATTTCTCCATTGTACTTTTTCAACACCAGCGGTTTAAACTTGCTGGGCATAACGTATTCCCTGATGGATTTGGTAAAAGGAGACTTCAGGGTGAGCTTTAGGGTGGTATCCATGGTTTTCCTGTCATAACCTTGATTCATCTCTTCTAAAAATTTATTCACAGCATCTCTCACCTCCTCTTCCTTCTTTCTGCGGCTGTTGCCACTACCAGGTGACCTTCTGCTTCGAACCCGCGAGGGGTGACTAGCAACAGAATATTCCCCTCTATCCTGTTCTCTTCCTCTCGGGCTTTCTCTTTTTCCGTATTTTGGTTCTTTGTACTCACACTTCCTTTTATTCCTTCCTTCGCGCCGTTCCGCATTATTTGCATGAAAATTTTTTCCATGCAAGAACTTACATTCACTGTCTGGGAGCAAAGCTTGCGTACTCCCTTCTTCTTCGGTCGAACTCTCCTCTCCTCCACGATGCTCTTCCGTCCTTCCCTCCACATTTTCACCCAAGTGGACCAGTTGTTCTTCATTAACCCCTGGGACTCCTTGGGATTGCTTCTCATAATCCAGGATTCGAGCAACATTTCTTTTTGGGGTAGCTTCTGAAACAGCTACGAGGGTCTGTGCCGGGGGAGTCTGTTGCTGGGAGCTTCTTACAAAAGTAGCTATAGTATTAATAAACTGCAATGCAGGAGCTAAGTCTGGTTTTGGAAGGCTCAGAGGGGTTTGGCTAGACCCAACTGCGTTTTGTTGAGAGATAAGGAGCTGGAGTGACGTGTTTAGGTCAATGGGAGTTGCTAGAGAAGGATCAGTAGGTATTGGAAGGGAGTGTCTAGGATTTGAGGGAGTTGAAGATTCGGGATCATCATGGTTCGCCATTATGGTAATCTTCTTTCACAGGCAAATGGAAGTGGAATGCAAAGTTGAGAGAAAGATCAGATCGCGGTTTCCCACAGACGGTGCCAATTTGATCAGGCTTGATCAATATGAAAAAGGAATGGGCTGGATCTTCTCTTCTTGGGACTGAGCCTAATACCTGCGAAGGAGAAGAAAAAGGATCAGGGAGGAGCCGGGCCTTTTGCCTGGCTAGAATCCTCCGACGATCAAGTCAGTCCTCTCTTCAGAGTATTTTAGTGAAAGAAAAGGTATGAGAGAATGCAGAGTTTCAACTACCTGTGCTTAGGTTTTCCTTTCCCTTTTGTATGAGTTCTCGATTAGGTACGTCTGACACCTTTCTTTTGAGTAAGGACGTCCTCTGTCATTCGACCATGCTGGTTAGTGAGAGTTGGTAGCATGCGCATGTCCCCTGTCCCATCCCTAGGGATGTCTGGTAATGGGGATGTCAGGGCATGGTGCAAATTGTCTAAGGACTGATCCTCCTGCTGGATGACTGGACATGTCATCAGAGGGCTTCGGCCCTTACTTGCTCATCAAGTCATCCGACGGGCGAAGGAGGGGAGTAGCACCTAGTCCGAAGACCTTTGGACTTAGATTGTTTGAGGGTCCGGCCAATGGGCCTTGTTTCCTTTTATCATAGTCTCTGAAAGTTTCGTAATGGGCCTGGGTTACAGGAAGGTCCAAGCCTTTCTTGAGGATCACTTTCATCCCTCATCAATTACCTTACATGTTATTGCCACTTCGGTATGGTTATATAAATTTACAAATTAGCAAAGAAAAATTATAATCTTACAAATTATATTCAAAATTAAATTTTACCTTCAACTAAATTTATATCCTTCAAATAAATTTGGGGAAAAAAATTGGGCAAAAAAAAAATTAGTATCAATAGTTGGTGAGAGCAAGGAAATCATAATTCTATCCGCTTATATATAAAACTAGTTAGAGTGTGTTTAAAATTGCTGTAAGGAGTTAAAAAAAATATTTTTAAAATTTTTTGATTTAGTTGATTGATTTTAATTTTTTTTTATAAACTGTTTTTTCAAACTTGCTTATCAGAAAAGTATCAATTTACTTACTTCTGCTTAAAAGAAATTTTAAAAAAAGTATAAAATTTTTTTTTTGAAAAACCTAATTTCAAACGGACCTTTAATCACTTGCCCGATGCGGCGGGAAGAATGTAAATATACAAATGAAGGCAAACATTAACCAATAATTTAAGCATAGAAATCCTCATTATTATAATCCTAGGAAAAATAAACCTTTTCATTATAATTAGAAATTTAAATAACAAAAATTAATATATTATATAAAATAGACCTTATTGGAATTATCAAAAAAATAATAAAGCCACATCGCTAAACATATAATAATAATATCCTAAATCAAATAAAGTCTAAAATAATTACGATTTGCAAAGTAAAAGATAAGTGTATCATTATCTTACAAGCTCTCATTATAGACAACTTGTGTTGCAATAATAGGTAAAATATTTCAATTTAAAAATTAAGAAAACTTCTAACATTACAGCAACATAGTTAAGAGTTGCAAGTTTCGTCAAGACACAAGCAATCCATCTTATATTCTATATGCCGGATTAACCAAACATCAAGTCACTCAGTAAGAAAGGAAGCTTAGCACAAGCACCTGTTAAAGATATTTAAATACAAAATTATGCTTTGTATTGCATAATTCATTTATAATTTTACAAACATAATTAACTGTTTTGAGTTACATGGTACATATTTTTATATAATTCAGATAATATATTAAAAAAGGTTAAGAAATATTAAAATTTTTAAAAATATATTCAATAATTAATTAAATCTTAATTAGATATCACTTTTCATCAATAATTACTAAGTTAATATAATTAAAATATTTTGAAGGGATCAAAATATCTTGGAGATAGTTTGTCTTTTTTGTCAAATCTCATAACCTCTTTCATTGATGAGATCTTTAAGAAAATATGATCCCTAGCAATGAACTGATGGTCTTTTTGTTTCGGATCAGCATAACTCTTTTGGCGATTGAAGACAACTTTTAAATGTTCCCTAATCAAAGGTACTTTTTCCCTTGTATACTGAATGAGGTTAGGTCCAATAAATTTCTCTTCTGCTTTATTCCAACAAATAGAAGATCTACACTTATTTTCATAGAAAGCCTCATAAAGTGCCATTTTAATAGTAGAATGGTAACTATTATCATAGATGAACTCAGTCAATGGTAGATGCTTATCCCAGTTTCCTCCAAAGTCCAAAATACACATTCTCAGCATGTCTTCTAGAGTTTGGATTATCCTCTCAGACTAGCTATCTATCTGGGAAGGGAAAGCAATACTAAAGTCTAATTGAGTACCTAAAGATTCTTTTAACTTCTACTAAAACCTTGAGATAAATTGAGTTCCTTAGTTCAAGATAATTGAAATAGGGACATCATGAACTTTTACTATTTCATTGAGGTACAAAACAGCAAGGTTGAATAAGTGATCTTAACTAGTAGAAAGTGAGTTGTCTTTGTTAGTCTATCCATAATTATCCATATGGAGTAATCACCCATATCGTACCTACTCAATGTCCTTAGCAATCCTACTATAAAGTCCATTGTGACTCGCTTCCATTTTCATTTGAGTATAGGTGACTATTGGAGTAATCCAAAGGGCCTTTAATGTTTGAACTTAACTTGCTAGCAAGTTAGACACTTCACCACAAAGTCAACTATATCTCTTTTCATCCCATTCCACCAATAAGTGCTCTACCCATCATGGTACATCTTCATCTCTATTGGATGTACATTATAACTGGCATAGTGTGTTTCTTCCATTATCTACTCCTTTAGATTATCTATGGCAAGAACACATAGCCTGGATTCATATTTTAGGACTCCATCTACTACAACGAATCTCGGGGCCTTTTTTGCTTTAACATTTTTCTTTAGTTTTACCAAATGGGAACCCTTATCTTGAGCTTTTTTAATTTGATCGATTAGAAGTGGTTTGACTGGGAGATGTGCCAAAAGCACTCCCGAATATGATATTCCAAACCGAATACCCAAATCATAAAGGCTTTGTATCTCCTTCACCAAAGGTCTTTGCAAGACCCAGATGTGCGCTAAGGTTCCAGATGACTTCTGTTTAAGGCATCTACTACCACATTCACCTTCCTTGGGTGATATAGGATATCATAATCATAGTCCTTGAGTAGTTTGTCCATCTTCGCTATCTAAGGTTTAGATCTCTTTGGTGAAAGATATATTTCAAACTTGTTGTCCATAAATATCGCACTTCTCTCCATATAGATAATGTTTCTATATTTTTAAAGTAAACACTACTACTAGCATCTCAAGATAGTGTGTTGGACAATTTAGTTCATGTTTCCTCAACTATTTCAAAGCATATCGCCCTACCATTTTGTATCAATACACATCTAAGTTTTACTCATGAAGCACCATAGTAGATTGCTAATCCACCTTTGCTAGATGGAAATCCCAAAATATGTAACGAAGTGAGACATGTTTTGAGCCTTTGGAAGCTCTATTCACATTCATTTGAATAGTGAAATATCACTTATTTCTGGGTAAGCTTGGTTAAAGGGGTTATTATGCTCAAAAATCCTTTAATGAACCTTCTATAGTACCTCGCCAAACTTAAGAAACTCCTTATTTTGATCACATTGGTGGGGTGAGGCCAATCTAGAACAACTTTGACCTTTTTCATATTCACTTGGAGTTTTTCTTTGTCAATCAGATACCCTAAGAAAATGCCGCTATCGAGCCAAAATTCACACTTAGAAAGTTTACCATATAATTGGTATTCCTTTAAAGTTTGTAGTATTAGATGAAGATGCTCTTCATGCTCTTCCATGCTTTTCAAATACACTAGAATATCATCTTTAAATATAATTATAAATTATCCAAAAAAGGTTTAAACACTTTATTCATTAAATTTATAAAGGCGGCTAGTGCATTCATCAATCTGAAAGGCAACACTGGGAACTCAGTGCCCATTTGTTATTCGAAAGGCTATCTTAGTTATGTCCTCCTCCCTAATCCTCTACTAGTAATAACCTAATTTCAAATCTATCTTTGAGAAGTGACTCGTGCCTTGTAATTTGTCTAATAAATCATCAATCTAATAAAGGGGATACTTATTTTGACTTGTTGCGTTTTCTATAATTAATACATAACCTCATAAAGCCATCCTTTTTCTTTACAAATAGCACTAGTGCACCCTATGGTGAGTTATTAGGACGAATAAATCCCTTATTAATTAATTTCTGCAATTGTTCCTGTAACTTCTTTAACTCGATAGGAGTCATTTGATAAGGAGGGGAAGAAATTGGATTCATCTTCGATAATATCTTAAGATTAAATTCAATCTCTCTTTATGGCGGCAATCTTGATAACTCATCATAAAATACATCTGGATATTCATTAACAATTCAAATCTATCCCAACCCTTTCACTTCGTATTTATTATCCCTAATATAAGTTAAATACCCTTAACATTCCTTTTGTATCAGCTTTTGCACCCCTCCCCCCACCCCCCCCCCCCCCCTTAACGGTGAATATCAGGTTGTAAGGAGCCTCACTCCTTTGTCCTTAATACTCAAACTCATCCCTAAAGGCAACCTAAATACTATACTCTTCCCTCGACAATCTATAAAGGCATAATGCTTAGATAACTAATATATACCTAAGATGACGTCAATTTCTAAAATAGGTAATTCCATTAAGTTTACTTCTAGCTCTCTATTGCATAAGCTCATCCCATATGAAGGAAAAACAGTTTTAACCTCTATTTCTTCCTCTAATGGTACGGATGCTACTAATAGATTCTTTAATGGTTTACTTGCTAAAGGCAATTTTTTTGGAAAATGAGAAGATACAAAGGAATAGGTTGTTTCAGAATTAAATAACACCTTAATATTAATAGTTTGAATAAAGAGTGTACCTATTGTAACTATGTTAAAGGCTTAAGCTTCTTTTTAGTTAAAGCGACTACTCTTCCTTGTTCTCATCCTTTAGGCTTTTGTCCAATAACCTATTATATAGCAAGCCTTACTTCCTTTCCTAGTGCTTCCTCATCCAGTCTATACTTTATTGTTTCTACCTCTCTCTATCTAGATTGTGGATTAGGAAGCTTGGGTTCTACCAATTGGCATTGCATATGGGCAATCCTTTATAAAGTTTCCTACTTGCTCGCAACTAAAACAATCATCCATTTCTTTCAAACATTGACCTCAGTGTAGTTGTCCATAAAATATACATTAAAGGGTTAAAGTTCTTGATGGTGCTGAACTTGCCATGCTAAAGCTCATATGTGAAGTGGATCAAGGAAGATTTGGCCTTGATTAAGGCCTTCCTGCTTGTCCTTAAAAATGAACTTGAAGGGCAGACTAAATGTCCATGCTCTTCAATCCACTATTATCTCGACCTAGCTGAGGTGAACTTCTTATTCTAGCTTTCTTTTACTGCTCTTCATATACCTTTATCTTTATTTCCCCATTTTCAATTATCCTTGCCTTATCCACTATCTTAGAGAAGGATTCAAATTTATGAGTAGCCATTACCCTAAATAGTGATGCAATTAATCCTATATATATATATATATATATATATATATATATATATATATATATATATATATGTATATTAAAAGTGCTAGATCTAAGCAAGGATAGGCATCATGAACAACAACAATAACAGCGACACACACATACACATATTTATAGGTATGATGGAAATTTAAATGTTACATGGTACATAAAACACCAATATGTACCAAGAAAGGATAGGCATCAAATGGTTATTCGTTAAGACAAAACAAATTGTAATCCATTAGATAAATATAGGTGAGATTGCACCGTAGACCCCATAAGCTTCCATAACCATTAGGATAGTAACTTCTCATTATACATATACTTGGTCGAGCATATGCCTAAAGCAACAAGCCCATTCACAATCTTTTGCTCCTAATAACCTTATCACAATCATAAACATAGCTCTTCGGCCCAAGAGGCCATTCATTAATGATAAATATTTATTAACAATGTTAGGCTTAAAGGCCGAATTTATCAACAAGGAATAATTTAATGGTGGTCTTAAGGAAGTAAAATCAATAGAGAGTCGATACGGACAATTTATAATAGGTTAACGTGTATCACACATTTTATAACTTACTTTAAAAAGAACCTTATTAAGCTATGATCTTTCTATAAGGCAAACCTAACAAAGTTAGGCTCAACCTACTTTCTGATCAATTCTAAATCAACTAACTCTTTGATGAACAAATTGCATAGGACTCAAGATTTTCGCTAAGAAGTTCACAATTCTTAGAGAAAGACAATGGAGTTTTTGACCTTTTAAGAAAGAAGAAAAAGAGAAGAAAAGGCATTATAAATCTCTATACCTTATGGTGTTAGTACCTTGCCTGCCTTTTATGAAACTAGTAAATTGGTTCAAATTAAAATATTGACAAAATTTCTTAGTGGTTGACATACTGCTCAAAGTTAATCATTAACCTTGTCTTAGGAAGGACATGCATTTATGAGTATGAGGTTCCTTAGGACTAACACTTTATTTATAGGTAACCATTTACATTTGCCACTATGAAGATACGTACACCTATCCGCTTACTCACCCTTCAGCCATCTAATTCTCTTCGAACCTATATAAATTGATTTTGATATTAAGCGTTTTGCCTCATTTTTCCTGCTTTGAGTTCATCTTCATAATCAAGCTTGTCCCTTGACAAGTAGATCCCTTAACTCAGCTTTTTAATTTAACATTCTTTATTAAATACTTGCAATATAAAAAATTAAACTAAGCAAGAAACATCTTGCATAGATCATATCAAGAGAAAAAAAAAAGGAAATAATAGATTACCCTTGGTTTTCTTGCCAATATCAAAGTAAAGATCACTAAGCTTTTCACATTATTAAAGGGAAATTAGAGAAGAATAGAATTGAGGATTTATATTGATGGAATATTCTAAAGCTAAGATATAAGGAGAAAAGGGATAAATTCAAAGAAAGAATCCAATATAGTTGTTGTTATTGTTTGTATACAAGATCCCATCTAGATTAGGAAAGAGATAGGAAAATGTGTGTTGGGGGAGATCTCATCTCAAGATCACATTGAGTTTGGATGTTCTTTTATTTTAATTAAAATCAACACTTGAAATTTTGTTTTGTATCGACAAATATGGACATTCAAGATAAATAATACCAAAGAAAATATTTACCCAATATCTTTTATGGAGTCCTTAATCCTTACATGTTCTTATTAGTTTAGAATTGAATAGCTATTCTAATTGTACTCTCATCTAATCTTGCCATTTTGGACCAAAAAAAAAAAATCTTATCTTGCCATAAAAACAAGCTATATTATAGACATAAAAAAATATAGAGTAGCAAGGAAGAATAAGCAAAATGATTTTAGGCATTATAACCTATAACTTCATAATAAAAAAATAAAATAAAATAAAAACCCTGGCAGCATAAAGTTAACACATATACGTCATCTTTCTAATACAAAGTTTTTTAATTTTTCAACTTTATAATTATGAATTACCTAATTTGACTAATTTTAGAAACTTAATTTGCACCTCTCTATCATTATTCATGTTCATGTATACTCCATCTAAACTCTAAACACTATTATGTTGTAAATAAAATCTCTTGTTTTTATAGTTACATTATTTAATTTCTAGTATTTGAAAATTTTCCTACAACAACAATTAATTCATAATATTTTTTAATTAAAAAATAAAGAAAATGATGGCGAGATTGGTAAATAAGATGCTAATATCATTCCATGAATTCTTTTTTTTTTTTTTGAATATCAGAGGGGGAATCGAACTTGAATTTATTATTTAAACCATATATAAACTTACCATTAGGCTATGCCTTAGTGTGCTCCATGAATGCTTGTTTCACAATACTATTTGATCAAATTTAAATGCATTAGTTCATTATATGAGCATCTATGAAAATTATATATTGAAATTTACTTTATCTCATGTTACTTGCTCGTCTCATATTTACAACATGAAATATTAACAAAGTCGACCAGGAAAAAAAAAACTCTAGATCTTTGTAACATCAAAATGGATCTATCTTAATATAAAGCACATTCAACTCTTGAGATGAACATAAAATATGATGCTATATTGAATATGCTAACATGTAGTATTGCTAGTAAATCAAGGGAGTAAGGAATTGATCTAATCTATTTTTTTTTTTTTATCAAGGTAAATAACAAAATATGCTATTAATAAAGAAATATACTTATTTCTAGAAATCTTTCCTATTTCATTTTAGGAATCCTAAATTGTGTTTAATTATTGTAAATATTTAAATTTAGAATCCTAAATTGTGTTTAATTATTGTAAATATTTAAATTTAGTGGTAATTTTTGGGGGATTGACAAGAACATGCTTCTTTCAAAAAATAATTACTTATATATGTTAATTTTAAAAAAATTTACTCATATATGCTGGAATAGGGTGTTAAATATCAATAGGGAATTCAAAGTTCCAGTTTTTCTCAAACATATAAACCGGAAGTCATAATTTTGGACTCATTGCCACCTGTTCAAAAAAAAAATGTACAACATCTAGATTCTCTGTGTTTGTACTTTATCAGAATCCAGAAGTGTAACTTCTGATTTCTGCTAGCTATATTTAAATACAGATGTTTAACATTTGGATTCTCTTTGACTATGCTAACCTCGTTGACTACTTTATCAGAAATCGAAAGTTTAAGCTTCAATTTCTAATCCCACCTACCTCATTTATTCCTTTTAATCCCAGCCGTTAGATCACAAAAGATCTAACAGCTGGGAATGAATATCCAGTTATTAAATATAATTTATATTATGAACTTGGGACCATGATACTATATGTTAAGTATTATATGCATAGTACGGATATTAAAATGACAAGTTCGCAAAATTGGTTAACACACTAGCTTTGGAACTTGGAGGTTCTAAGTTTAAGTTGCACAAATTAAAAACTCTCATTTTTTTTCTTTTTTTTATTTATTCTTTTTTTCCTTTGTTTTTTATTTATTCTTTTTTCTTCTTTTTTCTTTTTTCTTTTTTCTTTTTAATATAAAAAATATTGAAAAAAGTTACATTAAAGGTTAAATTTTCTTATTTGATTCTTATAATGATTATCTAATATCATTAATTTTTAATGTAATTTTTGTTTATAAATTTTAATATTTTTATTGGTAATTTTTTTAAATAGTTTTTAAGGAAAATTTTACTTTTTTATGAAATATCATATTTATCTTTTTTATAATAATAAATTTTCAAAAATCATTTTTTAAATAATAATAATTATTATTATTAAGCCCTTAAAAAAATTATTAACTTGATTATATAATTAATTTTTACAATTTTATTTTGTTTAGTTTATAATTTATAATTTTATATTTATAAATGCTAAATTAAATTATCAGTAGCATGGTGTGGATTTATTGAAAATTTATAGTCAAATATAATTTATATGATAATCACATTCACCACTTATAAGGAGCATGTTTATTAAGTATTACTTATAAATTTATTAAATATATGGTGTAAGTTCATCATCTGTAAACTATAAATTCATAAGTTATACTGGAATTGTAATTACTGTCATGCAGATTCATATATGATAAGCTGTAAATTCATTAAATAGAAGCTGTATATTCATCAATAGTAAAGTGTAGGTTTATTAAAAATTAATCGTCAAATATAACTTATATAATAATCATGTTTACTACTTATAATCAACATGTTCATTAGGTATTACTTATAAGTTCATCAAATATATGTTGTAGGTCCATTATTTATAAATTGTAAATCCATCAATTATACTAGTAAGATAATAAAATATTTTCTTTGTTTATAAGTGATGAACTTATGTTATATATCTTATAAACATATACTTTATAACTGATGAATTTATCTTTCACAATCTATGAACTTTGATAAATTAGTTGCTAACCATGAAAATTTTTAGATATTATTTTAATAATATAAATATTACAAAAAAATTTTAATATCATAAAAAATTAAAAATATTATTTTATAATTAATTTAAATAAATAATAATATATTTTTGTTGATCTAAGTTATTTCAAAACTTAGTCAATCTCTATTTTGACCTTGTCAATTAAATTGAAACTAACCTTGTCAATTAAATTGAAACTATCTAATATGTTTATTAAGTGTCTTTTTTGTATATTAAAACATATTTAGTAGATTGGATTTCAAAGATTCTTAAGTTTTCTCAAGATCTCTTACTTGGCTTTTGAGTTGTACTTAACATGCCTAAATCACAACCGCGATCAGTAAATCATGACTGTGACCCTCATAATACGACCAAGATGATCAGAAGGCCAATTAGTTCAATTTTCAGCTTCGAGAGACAAAATGAATCTCGTGACCTTGACCAAGGGCTAGATCTTGGAATCGTGACTAAGAATGGATAATTGCGAACATGACTTTTGTACGTAACTCAATGACTACAACATATAGTTGAGGGACTAACCAGAAGACGCTACGTGACTACTAGCCATTGTGGATTTTAAAGATCGCGTCCACAATATTATCATCTCGACTGTGAAAATTGAGTCACGACTGCAACATTGTTCTAACAGTGCATTTAATGCAAGATTTTGTGGTTGTTGTGAAGATCTTTTTACATTACTCTTTGTAACAAGAATTTGGAGGGAAGAAGCTATAAATACCCCCTCCAAAGACCCTCATAATGATCCAACGACCTTCATTTAAGTCAAACTCTTGCAAATTTTATTCTCAAAGCCTTTACCTTTTAATTGTCATCATTTGGTTATTGTAAGAGCATTGATAGCTCAAATGGTTGAGTATTAGCCTTGAAAACACATAGGATTGGGTTGAAGTGAGCCAATAGAAAACTCCTGTATAGATTTAAGTGTGAGCCTAAGGGAAACACTTGTAAAGGTTATGTGTTAGCCATTAAAATACATTGTAAGTTTAGAGTGAGCTTGAATCTCCTTTGTAAGTATCAACTAGTAGTAGAATACCCAATCGAGATTGGGGAGTGGACGTAGGGTTCGTTAATACCCGAACTACTGTAAAATCGATTGTGTTTATTCTCTTTCCTTATCTCCTTCTATCTAATTTTAATTTCCCACCAATTCAACCCTCCTTCTTGGTGCATAAGGGCATATAAGTAGTATCAGACCTTTGGTCTCATTCTTCAAACTTAATTGTGACCAGTTGAATTCCAATCAAATTAGTAGGATGTCACAATTCATGATAATAGGTTTCAGCCCAACACATCAACTATATTCGAGTTTAATAGTTCATCAAGGGCTTAGCAACCTAATGTTACACATGATCTATAAGGACAATCCCATTTCTCCAGTCAATTCTCATTGTTTGATTCACATGTGTAGCCTCCTTATGACCTTTTTGCATCTGCATTGTTTCTACCGAACCTATATGCAACAACGCCATCTTTTGCATTCATGCCTTGGACAGAAGCATAGTGGGGTGGAACTCCCACACAACAAATACAATATTCTAATAGGTTCTTCACTCCAAATGATATGATTCCACTGGCTTTTGTCCAACTTCCTATATCAGAACTTACTTTTACTCATTCCTTTTACTCATTCTCCCATTTCATATCAAGTGGATGGTCAAGAGCAAGGTGCTGCTGCTCGAGAATAGCCTGTAGAAGTACAAACTATGGTGGTTCAGCTAAGACGTGCTCCACCACGTAACCATTGACCTTCGCCTTGTGGGATTGAAGGTGACCGATGTCATGATTAAGGGAGACATAAAGTTCATGGCCATTAGTTTTTTATTTGGTTGAATAATTAATATAATATTTATCTGAATGGTTATATATGCATATCTCATATCATTTTCCTAAGTTCTCATTGCAATAGTTGTTCATTACATGATACGTTATTTGTTAAATCAATGACATCATATCAATCCAGACAATACCTTTATGACAGTTTGCATATATATGGCAATTTAATATTATTAGAGTTAATTTAATACTATTAAATTAATATATCAATACAATTAATTTAATACAAGTGATAACACCTACCAAATAATCTTATAATATTCATAAACTTATAATATTCACATTAAACATCATATCCTATTCCTCTTCATCAGACATTTCATCGTCGGAAGTATACTTGCGGAGTCTAAGCACATTATTAACCTCTGTATCAGATAATATTCTATCACTTGCTGTGACGTATTCTTTTGCAAGTTCAACATAAAATATTTTGATTTGCGATGAAGCATCGATGTATTCTCCTTTCTTATTTGAACAACAGCAACTTCGCATGTAGATCTATTTCTCTTTATCAAACTTAATGATTGGCGATGTATAACGGAGCTCAAAAAACATGTAAGTCTTATACCAATTTATTTGATTCTTCCACTCAAAAAAAAATTGCACTTCAAACCGACATAGTATTTTACTTTATTTGTAAATTTTTCACACTCATAGTCATCTTTGAAACACAACTTTATTAAATTAAAATTTTTTCTATGATTGATGCTTCAACCAATCAATTTAAAGTTCATTGCATGTATTAAAATTAGATATTGCAATTAATATTTAGTACACACATAATATGTGAAAGTTTCAATTTTTAGGTATTAAATATTTCTAAACTAGACATTTGATTTGCATTTTAAATAAATTTAAATTAGTTAAAATAAATATAAGTTAATGATGTTAATTTATGATTTTAAATTATATTTTAACTTAACTTAAATTAATATATTATACTAATTATGTTAATATTATGGAATTAAACATTATTTATTATCTTATTTTAAATAATATATTAATTATATAATATTTCTCAAAATTTATTATTGAAAAATTGTATTTGTTTGGATTTTACGAAATTCGAAATTTGTTTTTACATACACAATTATGATTTGAATAAATATAAAATTAATTAAATTATTATTTCACTTACTAATTGTTATTTCATAATAACAAATAGTATTTTGCAAAAATACCACATCTATTGAAAATAAAAATTTATTATAAATGATTTACATATATTATTATTTAAATAATATTATTATTTCAATTATATTATTATTTCATACATTTTTAATTTCTAAATATTTATTGATTACAAAAATTATTGTATATAAAAAATTTACCAAATAAATAAAATTTATTACAAACAACCATTTTTTTTAATATGCTAACTTGCCATAAATATTAAAAATAAATACTTACCACTTTTAATACAAATTTCTTCAAAAATATTTTCTAATATTCTTAGCTTAATCTGAAAAATATAAGTGAAAAATAATATTACTTACACATAATTATTTATATAAAAAAATTAAATAATACCTTAGAACTTCTTTACTTTGATCTATCTTATTCAGAATGAAGCAAAATGAACATGGTTTTGGTTCGAGGGAGAGGGATTTAAAGAACAAGAAACTAGATATATAAGTTCCGATTTTATTCATATATTGTCTCTATTAAAGTCCATAAGTTCATACATATGTGGGCTTATAAGTGAGTAAGTGTTAGAATCCACTTGTACAAAACCAATTTGCTTGTACTAAGTTCAACACCCTCTCACTTATAAACCTTTTTTATATTTTGTTATTATTCGACGTGGGATTCATTTCCTAACACATCCCTTCAAGTGCAACCAAGCTTGGCCTGTGGAGAATATCAACAAGTCGGTTGACACTTGCTCACAAATAAACTAGCTGATATCTCTTCTATAGTTTCGGTCCGGACTGGCATCATCATCAGTCCAATAAGGGAGAGTTTGAACATGGATCCCAGGATCCAGCCTATTTAGGCATAAGCTCTGAATCATATTAAAGTCCATAAGCCCATACATATGTGGGCTTATAAGTGGGTAAGTATTGAAATCCACTTGTACAAAACCACTTGGCTTGAACTTACTTGTACTAAGTCCAAAACCAATTGGTTTGTACTAAGTCTAACACCCTCTCATTTATAAACTTTTTTTATATTTTGTTATTTTTCGACGTGGGATTCATTTCCCAACAATCCCATCAATTTTGCAAAATTAGTGAAGTTGGGGAGGAGAGAGAAATCGAAAGTTTAACTTCTGGTTATGGTCCACATGCACCCGAAGACAGATGTTAAAGTTCCAATTTAGTGCATGCAATTGTCCCATCATTTGAGCAGAATCAAAACTGTTGAGGAAGAGAGAGAAACTAAAAGCTTAACTTTTGATTTTTTTTTTCCACCTATTTCCAAAGTCGAAACTTTAACATCAAGTTTTGTCCATCACTTCCTCACACTCAGCAAGGTAGAAAAGGCAGATAATTTTATTACAAACTGGTAGTCATACTACCGATGTAGTGGTCCCCCCAAAACAAAGTAAAATGTGGCATATATCAGTAAATTTTTCTAAGACTAGCATATATGGGTAGTTATTTTTTGGAAGAAGCATATTTTTGTCAATCCCCCATAATTTTTATACATATAACATTAGAAACTATATATATAATTTTAATACAAATAAATTTTCTATACAAATAAATTCTGTCCTACTCTACGACCACTCATACAAAGAAATGGAGCTCCAAAATTAAAAAAAAAAATGGCATATGAAAGTTCATGGCAGTTAATTTTAAGTCAATATAAAAAGAGTTCAATTAAAGATACAGGAAAGGGCCCCCCAACGATCAATCACCAAAAACAACAAATCAAGCAAATTTCAACTTAATTCAAGATCAACTTTCAATACTTTCCTTACAATTTCAATTCAGGTATTTACATTTCAGTTCCGGATTATTTCCAATACCCAAACTTTCAGTACATGTAAATGCAACACTCTTCCATTTAATGCAATGCAATTTAATTTCCTTTAGCTTAAACTTCTAGCTTATTACCTTTGCAAGCTCATTTAATTTACTTTCCAAACTCGTTTAATTTACAAAGTTCAATTATTTTCAAATTTGGTGCTATTTAAAATTTTAGGATAATCTCTAAAAGGAACTGAGAATTCACAAATTTTCTGATAGAATTCAAGCACATTTCGTTTTGGTTAGTGTACTTAAAGCACATGGCACGCTCAGCAAAATTTTAAAGCCAACAATCCTATACAAATAAATTTTTTACTACTTTTTGTTATTGATTTGTATATTTGTATTAATTATTTGTGGTAGGAACAATAATTAAGCAATGGAGATGGGAAAAATTAAAAATAAATCTTACACTTTAAAGTTTGTACAAATGAAAGGAAAAAAAAAAGTGTCCTTTGTACATTTTTTTTTTTTTTTTTTGTTTTGAAGTTACGCTCATGGGAGCTAAAATTTCAAATCATCTCATCCTATCTCAAATGGTGTGAACTATGATTTTTTATCTTTTATAAAATCATAATATATTATATCCCAAAAAAAAAAATCTCTTATGTTTAAAGTCAAATAAAAAAAGTTATATACAAAATTGAATAATAAGATTATACACAAAATTGGCCAAGGCAAAATTACGTTTATATTAAAAAATGGTTATGGAAAAATAATACTAATTACAAAATATAATTTGAAATCAATTTTCTTAAATTTCTAATTAAGTTATCTTCCATTGTAAATTTGCAATTATTTTTTAAAATATTTTGAAGTTTCAAAAAGAAAATTTTTTATTTAATATAATCTTATTATAAATAAAAAAATAAATTAATATAAAAATGCACATGCATTAAGTGGAAAGTAGATGGGAAGAATAATAGGATAAGGCTAATGCGATAAGATACAAACATTCAATAACTGAGCAGCGAAGAAGGATTAATGAAGGTTGAACTTAGGATTGCTGATTGGGGTAAAAAAAAAATTTTTTTTTTTTAATTGATTGATTTTTATTATTTTTTTTAAATCAGTTTCTGGTAAAAGAATTAATTTACCTGCTTCTACTTAAAAATAGTTTTAAAAAAATAAAAAAAAATTTTACTGAATATTTTTTTTTTTTCAAACTCAATCTCAAATGGAACCTAAGAAGTTTGTTATTATCTTCAAAATTAACAAAATTAGCATGATCTTACCTTGAAACTAGAGTAAGAAAAGTAAATTAATAAAAATAATAGGATAGAATTGTAGAATTCTAAAGAAGACGAAATTAGATTAAACAACCCAAGAAAGAAAGGCTTTTTTTTTTTTTTTTTTTTTTGATATATATAAGAAGGTTTATTAAGGTTTAGTTAATAGATATAAAGAATAAGTGTTTTATGAAAATTCTATGACCATCTTAGATAATTAAATTGTATCAAATTATAATTTAGAATGCACGTTTATTAAAAATTAGATTTTTCTCAATGTGCTTCACACGTTAGTTTTAATTATGACTCATTATAACTCATTTTAAAATATAATTTAATTTATAAAATAAAAAGAATTTAAAATTTAATTATTTATTTCTTAAAAATTGTATTAACAAAACTTAACTAAAATATTAAATACATATAATAATAACAATTTAACGAATGGAAAAAGATTATATGATATTGATTAAAAAAAAAAATTTAGGACATTGATAAATTAATTGTAAGTTTGATAATTTTGTAAAAACTCTTAATTTTTAAAAAATATAAATCCTTCTATCACTAAAAGTCTAACATATTAAAAAAAAAAACAGTATTCTTAACAAAAACTAAATAAATAAGTAATATTGAATACTTATTATAAAGACTTTTAAATGTTGAAAATATAATAACTCATTTCTGAATCAATATACTATGTTCTTGTAAATATTGATATTTTAAATAGTAGCATAATTGCTATATGACATGTAAATAATTTAAATAAATATTATGTGATATTATTTTTTAAATTATGGTACTTGTTAAATAGCAAAACTTCTTTATAAAATACATTCTTTGTATAAGTTATTTTTTTATTTGGTTTTTCACTTTGACAAATACTTTTATAATAAATACTCAAACACTCCTTCACAATGCAACATTAGGTATCGTCTACCTCTATACTTTATTAATACTCATTGCAAAACAGAAACACATATAAAACTATTTTATTTTAAAGTGGAAAGGATATCTCTCATTTTCAGCTCGTGATAGTGGTATCCTACGCAATAAGACATGTTTTTTTGCATATTGTCCTAGTATTATTTCTATGTGAATAATGTTTCTATCAAAAATTTTACACACCATCCTTGTTTTATTGCCCTTGAACAAATGCAAACTCGAAATGTGAGAACTCCACTTTTGCTAAATGTAAGAACTCTATCATATTTCACATCAAGGATGTGAATGCAAATATGCTATTATAAAGTTTAATGTTTTTCTGAAATTTCTTAGCCTATTCTGAGTCCAAAGTGAATAAATGAAGTAGCTTTTTAGGGACGTTTGTTAGCTTGATTTTTCCTCTTTGACAGCAAACATTTGGTGATTCATATTCAAATCGTTCTGTTTCACAATACATGCATGAAATTGTTTATATTTTTCCGCAATATAAGATTCCAATGGGTTATGTGTTATAATTCATCTGCTACCCCTAAATTAGGCATGTCTCTATATTCAATTACTATTGTTAATAAATTTTATTCAATTATAAAAAAATTTCAAATTTGAATTAATTAAAAAATTAAATTTATTAAGTTAAAATTAAAATTCATTAGTTTTAATGCACCCAATTCAAAATTAATTTGTAAAACTAAATCTATCAATTTAATTAAGTATATCGCATTATAACACATAATTAAAAATATAAGATTCCAATAGGATATATGCTATAATTCATTTGTTACCCCCAAATTAGGCATGTCTCTATACCTAATTAGTATTGTATTTAAGGTCATTTAATGCAACTAAACATTTTAACAATTGATTTGTTCACCAATTATCAATAAATTTTAATTCAATAATATAATTTTTTGAAACTTTAAATTTAAAATCAAAATCAGGATAACAAAAGAAAATTTTATTTTTGGTAAATGAATTTTATTCTTGATTTAATTTTTCAATTTTTAAGATCAAATCATCCAAGAAATTAATTTAATTGATTTTCTTTCTTTTTTCATCATTAAGAAATAACCGACAAAAATTCTAAAAAAAGTGGGAAAAATGATAAATAAAAAACAAAATGTTATATTCATGATACATTCTAATTTTAATTAAGCAGCCAATTGAGGACGTAAAACCTGCTTGCCATGAAATTAATTTGGATATCTCTTTTGATTATAAATGTAGGCAAATTCAATTGGATTACAGTTATTATTTGTTATAATTGGATTACTGTTATCCTAATGTGGATATAATTATACACTCCATTAAATTTATTTAATATCATGCTTTTTGCCATGAAATTAATTATAATTTATTAATTATTTAATTACTAAAGAAATCCTAAAATATAGCATATTGAATAATGATTATTTATCCTAAAAATAGTATATTATTTATATAAATTAATTTATTAATTATTACATTAGAAACTAATCTCTATTTATAAGAAAAATTAGTCAAAAATCAATAAGGACATCTTAATAAATGTGTTTATCTCCCTCCTTTTCATACATTTATATATAGTATAAATATATGTATTTTATTATTTTATTTCTAATTGCAATAACTAATTATTAATACAATAAAAAATAAAAACTTTGTTTACTTTAATTTTAGAAAAATCATGATAGTTCTCATTTATTGGACTATCTGTCAAAGCTAATATATATTCTTGGGCAATGGTTAAAAAAAAGTCCTTGGACTATATCAAAAGTACAAGTTGACCCTTTTAAATTTTTGGGTCTATTAAATTATTTTAATTTTTATTTTAGTTTAAATAAGCCCAAAAATTAATGGCTGTTATATTTTCTATTAATCTTGTGGGTTCTGTTATATATATATTCTTGGGCAAAGGTACAAAAAAAGTCCTCGGACTATATGAAAAAGTACAAGTTAATCCTTTTAAACTTTTAGGTTTATTAAACCATTTTACTTTTTATTTTGGCTTAAATAAGCTCAAAAATTAACGGCTGTTATATGTTCTGTTAATCTTGTGGGTTTCATTAATAAAATATTATTATATAAAGAAGTTAAGATAAATTACTATTTAATCCTTAAATTTTAGCAAAATTAACACTAAGATTTCTATATTTTGAGAAACTAATGATTGCATTCTTATATTTTGATTTCATCCAACATTTTAGTCCTTTTGTCTATATTTTTTATTTTCCATTAAAAAATTAAAAAAGAAAAGAAAATTATAAATTATACCTGAAATATCCCTATTAGTATAATACCAATAAACTTAACTTCCAAATGCAATTTTTTTTTTCTTTTGCATTTGCTAATTTCTTCATGTTATTAACTATATTTTTTTATTTTGCAAGGAAATTAAAATAATAAATTTAAAATTTTCAAGAAAAAAATTTCTATTTTTACATAATCTTAACTTTTAAATTTTAAATAGTATTAAACACAAAAAAGAAAAAAGAAAAAAAATCAAATGGGTCATCATTCTTCCAGTTCCAGACCACCAGTTCATCAAGCTTCATCAACCGCCAGTTCATCAAACAGCGCAATAAAGCATGAAGAATGGAAACCAAAGGATGGAGTAAAGTATGAAGCGGCAAAGCTTGTGATCTGCAGATCATGAAGTGGTGGAGTTTGTGATCTGCAGAGCAATAAGCAAAATGAGGTAGATCACTTTCGCTAATGAGAGATGGGTTTGGGGATTAGATTTTTCATGGGCTCTGAAATCACCTTTTATGATGGGCAATTGACTCTGTAAAGTCAAAGATGCAGCCTCAGTTCGGTCCTGGTAGGATCATTGGTGCTCTGAGAAGGCTAAAGCACTGTGCAAAGCTCGCTATGGCCGAGAGAGTTGCAAGCTCCAGTTGCTCTACTCATGGCAGGATCTTTGGTGGTATGTTTCATTTGATGGTGGCTAGACAACTCCGGCGAATGTAGAAAATCAGCAAAGCACCATCAAATAGTGAAAACCAGTGAAGGTCTATTAATAGACAACTTTGGCGAAGGTCTGTTAATTAATTTTTAATTGTTAAAAAAATGGAAAAATCCAAAAGGCAAAGGAAAAAATTGAAATCAAAAACCAATTTAAATATTTTTCATATATTGCTTTTTAAGATGATTTTGGCTTCTAATGGTTGAAAAGGGAAAATTTTAAAAGTTAATGATTGGTTTCAAAGGAAAATTCTAAATTATATTTTAATAAATTCTTTTTTTTTTTGGTTTCCTATGTTGATTTGTAACGTGTAAATAGAACAAATTAACTAATTAAGCAGAAAATTGGCTCCTTAGTTAACCAAAATTGGCTCTTCTTAGAATATGAGAGTTCTTAATTTCTATAGCGGAAAGGGAAAGTTTAAGAGAAAACAAAGGGTATTTTTGACTTTTTATTGCATTTAATGGTAAAAATAAATGGAATGATCAAAATATTGGATGAAATCAAAACATAAGGATGCAATCATTAGTTTATCAAAATACAAGAACCTTAGCATTAATTTCGCCAAAATCTATGGACTAAATAGTAATTTACCCAAGAACTTAAAATAAAAAATAAAATTAAAAAAAGAGTAAAAAGTAAAAAAAATAAATAAATAAAAAGGCAAATTTCATTTTCTTCTTCTTCTCATCTCCTACTTTTCTCCTTTTTCTTTCTCAATTCTTATTCTTGTTTGCCTCCCTCTCTCTTCTTTTCAATAATTAAATAAATAAATTTCTAAGCCAAAAATCCTTCCACAAGATGCATAGTGAGAGAGGTCATGTTGTATTTCTCCATTTTCTTTTTTCTTTTTTTTACGTGTACAATATGTGTTTGATCGTCGTTTTGATTTTTAGGTGCTATCTCGTAGGTTTGATTTAGAGTTAATTTCTTATTTATTTGTGATTTTTAAGCTGTTGATAAGAAGAAGAAAGATGATTTTGTGTTTGAAATTTTGGGGTTTTGGAATTTTGTTATGTAAACGATTTACTGGGTGTTAATTGTTTAGATATTTTATGTTAAAAGTTTCTGACTTTGTACATTTCATATGTGGTGTACAAGTTTATTTTGATTTTTATTGGTTTTTGATTTTTGTTATTCTTTTGTTTTGATGCTTCATTGGTTTATAAACGTACTTAAAATAAAGAAGAAGAAATTTAAAATCATAAAATATTATTTATTATTGTATGTTTTATTGTATTCCTTTAGTACAAAATAAACTGATATATTTATACTAAATAAATATTATAAAATAGGAAAATTGAGAGATCCTAAAAAGGTAAACTAAATAAGAATATATCGCTAATTATCTTAAATAATAAACTAATTAGGAATATATATTAACACCCCCCCTCAAATTCAAGAGTGTTATCTCGAAACAATTTTGAGTTTGCATATTGACTCTTAAAAAGCTAACATGAGGGTATTGTATGTAAACCTTTTCAAAAAGATCTTCATGGCAAAAAGAAATAGGCATCTTAATAAATATTGACATAATATCAGTTTTATGAAAAATCTAACCATATTGAAATATGATATTGTCGAATTGCTTCAAATGCAAAATATTTGCATATGAGTACTCCTCTGAAACTAACTCTAGGATCAAAATCATGTCAATATAATCTAAAAAAAGTGAGAGTAGAATGTCCAAAATTTTCAAGAACCACTTTGAATCAATGCAAAGAGTTAATAAAGTAAAAAAATAAAGGGCATGAGTGTCATATGACACTGTAGTATTTAAAATCCCCAATAATCATTTTGAATCAAATGCACAAGCAAGATGCTAACAAAGTGAAAAGATAAGGAGACAACTTTAATGAAATCAAACGAAAATTGACACTATGATTGGACATGAAATTGATCTCTCCATATGGCCAAAGAAAAAAAAATGAATAAAGAAAAAAACCAAGAATAAGAGGTTAATAAAAAAAATTAAAAAATAAAGCTAGGTAAGGTTAAAATAAAAAAAAAAAAAAGCCAATAATGAGATATGGAGCAAAAGGGAGATTGAATGACATGATTTTTAATGATAAGATGGTTTTAAAAAACAAAACTATTAATGAGCAAAATAATAAATAATAATTTGCGGAAGAAAAATTAAATCATTATACTTCCTTTTTTTTTTTTTTTGACATTATCAAAACTAGTAAATCGAGAAACTCGAGCAAAATAAAATTTTAGAATATATGGGCTCTGATACCAACTTAAATAAAGAAGAAGAAATATAAAATTATAAAATATTATTTATTATTGTATGTTCTATTGTGTTCCTTTAGTATAGAATAAACTGATATATTTAGACCAAACAAATATTATAAAATAAAAAGATTAAGAGATCCTAAAAATGTAGACTAATTAAGAATATATCGCTAATTATCCTAAATAATACACTAATTAAGAATATACATTAACAAATGTGTTTGAATTCTATTAGAATAAAAATTACTAAGAATTTGTTGTTGCAACTAGCTATAGTTTTGAACTTTTGTTCAATTTGGGATATTAGATGCAAGTTTTGTTGTTTTTTGGATTGAAATTGGATGGGTTAGTTAGTTGTGATGTTTAATTCCAATTGAAATTCAGTGCATATTAGATAGGAAGCTAGACTAACAATTATCAAATACTAATATCTTTATGTGTTATTAATTTGATATATATCCAGTGGAGCTTGATGAATGACTAGACTTGGACATTGGGTGAATGACATGGGAAACTCTAGTTGCGCTTATCAAGTTCGATTGATGAAGGTTGACCATTGACTGCTTGGTAAGTAATGATGATGGTGGTCTCGGTGATAGGGCAACAGTGGAAAATGATTTTTTGTTTCTGTTTTTTTTATTATTCAAAAATACAATTTTATTTATTTTTTGGTCTTATGAGTTTTTTTCTACATTTTATTTTTTTATTTCCATGTATAAATATAATATTTTATTAGTGGAGCACACATATATAACATAAAGAGTTAAATTTTGAGCTTATATAAGCCACATTTCAAAATACAATGGTTTAACAGTACCGCAAAAAATCAAAGGGGTCAATGTGTTATTTTAAGCGTAATCTGATGGATTTTTTGTACCTTTGCTCTATATATTTTTTTTAGTTCCCAACTTTTCTTAAAAAAATCTTTGTTTTAAGAATAATATATAATATTAAGGGTAAAGTACTATTTAGTATTTGAAGTTTACTTAAAATAACGACTTCATCCCTGCATTTAGAAAAAGTCACACTTTAGTCCTTTAGGTTTCTTTGTGTCAAATAAAATAGTCATTTTGGCCAAATTTCTTTAAAATTCTATTAAAGAATTGGAAAAAAAATTTAAAAGAAAATCTAACGATATCTAATACCTAAAATACCCTCAACAATACTACACAACAAATACACCATCACTTTTACTTTGATTTTCAGTTTTCTTTCTTTTTCAATTGATTTTTTTTCCAAGGGGCCGATTTACTTTTGCTTTCATTTTCATTTTTTGCTTTCATTTTTTTTTTTTTTACTTTTTCAATTGATTTTTTTTCTAGCTATTATATTCTTTCTTTCCTTCAATTTTTTCCCTTTTGCGATTTTGTCTTTGTTTTTTTTTTGGTTCAATTTTTCTTCTTTTTCCCCATTAAAAGAACCAAACTAAGAGTATGAGGCAAAATGGTGAGAATTTTTGATTATTTTTTTTAGTTTCGTTGGAGAGAGAGAGAGTGAGAGAAATGGAGAGAGAGGGAGGGGGTATGGATGTGATGATAGTTGAAATATAAAATTTGATTGTAAATTAGGGGTATTTTTGGCTTTTTAATTAATTTTAATGGAAAAAGTAATAGAAAGACTATTTAGTGTAACACAATAAAACTCCAGAAACTAAAGAGTGATTTTTTCAAAGGACGAAGTCATTATTTTAAGTAAATCTCAAGGACTAAATAGTATTTTACTCTAATATTAATTAAATAAAAAGAAAATTACTATTTAATAATTGAAATTTGACCTGATTAATTAATTTATCTCTACTTTTAAGAAATTAACTACTTAGTCTTTTAATTTTAGTTCAGTCAAACTATTTAGTCATTCTTTCCAATTTTTATACTTTTGTCCATTAAATTATATGAAAAATAACTAAAATACTCTTGTAGATATAATAAATATAATTTTAATCTTATTATTTAAAAATAAAATTAATAAAAGCAAATAATGCTTACATAATTATATAATTATTATTTAATTGTATTAATTTGAATTTTTTATTTTCTATTTTTAAATAGTAATTTACCCATAACGTCCCATTTTTCTTATTTTTAACTTTTATGTCCTTCCAATTTTTTGTTTTCATATATAGACTTTGGTAATTACTTTTTTATACTTTTAGGTTTTATTTTTTTTATTTGGGTTTTAAAAAATGAGTTTGTGACTTTATTTTATAGTTTGGGGTAAGTAATGTGTAGATTTGTAATTAAACTTTTTATTAATTAAATTTATAATTTATTTTGATAGTTAATTATTTAAAATTTATTATCATGCTTATTTTTATAATTTTATATTTAAATATTAAATTTAATTTTATAATAATTTTAAATGAATACTTATCTAAATGAATTGGATGTTCGAAAATAATTGATACATTGATCATTTACTCTTTTACTAAAAACATTGATAAAACTTAAAATATTGGAAAATGATTGATAATTTCACAAAATAAGAAACAAAAATTGTTATACCATAAGTCAAATTAATCATTAGTAAAAGTATATTATTTTTTAATTAGCTAGTTGCTGCAACTTTACAATATTATATATTGGTTATTTGCTAGAAGTATATTATTTTTTAGTTAGTGTATACTGTTTATTGTAACTTCACAGTATTAGATATTAATTATTTGCTAGAAATATGCTATTTTTTGTTTAATATATACTATTTGCTGTGACTTTTTTTTCTTATTTTAAGAATTTTTTAAAATTTCAAGTAAAATATAATTTTAAAAGTATTTAATTCTATAAATATAAATTTAATTTTTATACAAAACAAATGATATTATACAAATTTATGAAAATCTAGTATATAAATTTAGATAGGTTATATAGTTTTCAATCTAAGTATATGTTAGTAGTTAATTCGCTTTGAGTTTTATAAATAAAATTTAATATGATTACATTAATTTTTTAATTTTAAATAGAAGTGAAATCAATATATGATAGCAAAGAGAAAAAAATCGGATTTCGATAGATAAAAAGAAAAAGAGAGGCTATAAAATTTAGGTGATATTCAAAAAGTCATAAACTTTTATAAATAATGTACTTTTAAATACTTTTAATGACTTTTTGTGTAATAGTATAAATACAAAGTCTTAAATATTTTCTTTCACTCCCTCTCAAGATTTCAACAAACTTTCTTTTTTAGGTACTGAAGTGTCAATTGCAGAGGAAAAAAAGAAGAAGAAGAAAACGACCTTAAACCTTAAAGAGTAACGACCGGTATTTCTCCAACATAATTTTATTTTCTTGATTAATTTTTCTTATAGCAATATATCTAGGTTTTCTATTGTTAAATTATAATTTTATCGTTAGTCATAAACGATTTTTATTATTGAATATTGATTCACGATTTCTATGTATAAAAAAAGATTAATCAACATTGATTTTAACATTAGTCATTTATTTATTTACTTTTACATACAATTCAAACTATGTAAAAATAAAATATATTAAAAATTATTTATCATATAAATAATGTAAAGGGCAACAGTGGAAGAAAGTGCTTTAACACCGACGGAGATAGCATTGGTGATAAACGATTTTTATAATTGAATATTGATTCACAACTTGTTGTTAAGACTATGTATAAAAATAGAGTAATCAACATTGATTTTAACTATGATTTCAAGTAATTTTTATCGTTACTGAACATTAATTGAAATTGAAATTTTTTAAGTATTATTGTTTTATCATATGAGAAATATAAATTTATTACATCAATATATATATTTATTAATTAAATCAAAATCAATAAAACTCTATAAATGTTTATAAAAGTCTTTTAAAATAAAATCTATGAAAGTTATTGATAAATTCATAAACTTTATAAAAGTCATTAAAAGTCTACATACAAACTCTGTAAAAGTCATTTATTTAAAAAGTCTGTAAATGTTTTTAAAAATTCTAATTGAATACACCCCTGTAAATTTATAAATGAAAAGAAAAGTTTAGGATATTTTTGCAAATTAAAAAATAAGAGATAAAAAATTTATTTTTTAATTTTTAGATTATTTGGGTAAAAATCCCAAAAGAAAATTGGGCTTGTTACTGGACTTTTCCGTTGTCTATAATGGCCCATTGTTTTCAATTTTCCTATTTTCTTTTCTCTGACCTTCACGGTGATGAAAAACTTGTTTTAATTGTTAGATTTGGTGAACGATCTACACAAATTTCATCAAGCCAAGAAATGGAATCTTCAAAAAATCTCACTTCACTTCCCGAAGAAGGGCTCCGAGAAGACGAGGAGAAACTAGAACAAGAAGAAAGCCAACAGCCTTTTGTCTCTGCTTTTGATTCAGTTCATCATCGGCCTCCTCCTCCTCCTGCTCAGTGAGAAATTATTCAATAAGCTTAAAATTCTCAATTTATTTTCTGGTTAATTGAATCGATTTTTTTTTTTTTTGGTTTTAAAATTTGTAGGAGCTCTTTACAGAAGTACTCTCCTTTAGATTGGAGGGAGTTCTTTGATCGGGAAGAAGATATTTCCATTCCAAATACAAATGATGTTAGTGTTATGATCGCAAGTCTTTTTTATTTGCAGTTGTTATGTGTAATTTGTTCTATTCTAATTTTCTTTATCATTATTATAGGTATTTCATGTGTATATGGCAGGAACTGAAGGACCAGTTGTTTTTTGTCTTCATGGAGGTGGCTATTCTGGGTATGTTTTATTCATTTCTTGCACTTCTTTTTATAATTTCTTATACTTTAGGTTTTCAATGTTATACTTGAAGTAAGATAAATTATTTAATTTGCATTTTGTTGAAATGGGCTGGCTTCGCATTTTGTTGAAATGGGTTGGCTAAAAAGAGAGTGCAATTGTGTTTCTTCTAGAGCCTAGTTGATAAGGCTAGTGGCTTGCAACTTGAGCATACTAGATGAAAATCTGCTATGGAATGTGATATTTCAGCCCAGGTTTGATGATAAAGCTTTTCAGAGAAAGTATTAATAGAAAGAAAATAGTTTTGCTCTTATGAATCACCATCCTCATCATTTCTCAGTTCTCACCGTCCAATACTATCCAGAGTTCTATGTCCGGAGTTGTAGCTGCCATATTGTTTCTTGAAGTCTATGTCCAGAGTTGTTAAGTATTCCACTCAAGCATCCAAATTGGATGATATCGAAGTGGTTGTTAGAAGGACTTACATTTTTTTCTCTAAATTTGATCCTAGACTACCAGTTGTCAATATTATTACATGTGGTAGCCACTTTTGTGGACGAAAACTTGCAATTAGTTTGTAGCTGCCTGAAACTTTTTCGTGAATCAGTACATAATTCACTTTCTAAAAGAACATAGTGATTTGACTCTTAGGAATAAGGAACATGTCTATAACTGTCCAAGTATGACATGTATATGGAACTTTCTTTTTGATATTGTGTCTGCTCGATTTATGTATAAGTTCTAAACTTTTGTGTTCTGATAAACAAAATTGCCATTTGGCCAGGCTTTCATTTGCACTGTCAGCAAGTAAAATCAAGGAGAAAGTTCGGATAGTTGCCCTTGACTTGAGAGGACATGGGAAAACATCCACGGAGAATGATCTTGACCTATCTATTGAGGTACTAATATAATATTGTTGGTCTGTAATTTAATGAAGTCGTTTGCATCTAGTCCCATATTTCAGTTTTTAGTTTCTGAAAAAAATATTTTTCTCACAGTATTTTTGGTATTATACTATGCTATCTTAAGTATTTCTCATATGTGCAGACCATGTGCAATGATGTTTTGGCTGTATTGAAGGAAATGTACAGAGATTCTCCTCCTGCAATTGTGCTTGTTGGCCACAGGTAGTACTCTTTCTGTACGTTAATTTGTGTGGAAGATTGACATTTCCTATTTTCAAGTTAATGTTTATTTAGAAGTAAGAAAGAACAAAAAAGCAAGAGCTAACAGCTTCAGACTATCCCACAATCCAACTATGTGCATTCTTCCCTTCAAATCTGCTCTTGCACTGTGAATGCTGTTATGTTATGATGCTTAATAATTGGCAGCAGCTATTTTTCAATTGCTTTTACATGCTTTTCTTTTTTGGGTGGAGTGTGGAGTTATGGGAGAGAGGAGCAGGAGTAGATTATCTTCTAAATGATTGTGTATTTTGAAATTTTTAAAGATGATCTCAATGTTTTTAAACATATGCATGTTGGTGCAATTGGCCTTTTGCCGAACGGTAATAAATATTATTAGCTGATAAAGGAGCGGAATAATGCAACTTTTATAAAGCTTTTATCTGATAGTCTATTATTCATAAATTATTTTGTCCAGCTATATCTCTTAATATTGTCCTTCTATAAAATTTGGAAACTGTGTTGGCAGTGTGATTTTCCTATTTCTTTTGTGCTTCCTTGGCAATTAATTTGAAAATTTTGGTTCTTTTATGCTTATTTCAAATTCCATGGTTTGCCTCTATTTTTACTTCAGTTATTGAGTTTTTGATTGTCCTCATGTCGATGTAATGCAGCATGGGGGGCTCAGTTGCTGTGCATGTTGCCGCTAAGAAAGCATTACATAGCTTGAATGGGTTGGTTGTTGTTGATGTTGTAGAGGTTTGTTTTCTAATAATACAGTTGTCAGCTTTGCATCTGATGATTTATTGCATATCAATGGTATTTTTAAGCCTTTATTGGATACATGATGGAATTTCAGGGGACTGCTATGGCTTCTTTGGTTCACATGCAGAAAATCTTATCAAACAGGATGCAACATTTCTCCAGCATAGAAAAAGCGGTATATACATTTCCTTTGGTGTCCAATCATTCTTATCTTGTAGTTCTTTTACCATGAATTGTTTGTACATTGTTATTTCCAAAGTTGTCAAATTGAGAATTGAAATCCTAATTTTATGAATTAATATTCAATTTTCAAATAAAATTGTAAGATTGAGTACAAATTCTCAAAATCAATTAGAAATGATGCATATGCATACAGAAATAACAAATATATGATCTGAACAATAGAATATTTTGATTAGTACAGTAACGTTTAATATTTTTTGACCAATTGGAAATATGATTGCTTTTCGTGTAGATGATGTGGATCCTAGTTTATTCTTCTTAAATCTGCATTAATATAAATATGTTAATAGTGAAATATACTCATAAAAATGTGAGAATGAGAATAGTTGAAATTCATATCATGCATCATCCAGAGTCCAGACACACACAAAAAGGCACAGCATTCATTTTTCAGCTATGAATAGAAAATTTTTCACCTTTTGACCATTATTATCATCAAAAACAAACTAAGCCTAAAAAAAAAAAAAAAAAAACACTGAATCTACACTACTTATGAACTCCATTTTCACTTATTATTAGTTTTAATGGTTCTCTTTTTTTTTTTTTTAAAAGACAAGTGAGGAGCAATAAAAAGATAAGTAGGGGAAAGAGAAAAAAAGAAAAAAGAAATAAATGGGAAATAAAAAAAAAAAGAAATAAATGGGAACTAAGGAAGGAAGAGATCATGGGATTGGTAGCAATGAAGGAAGTGTGGGAATAATAGAAAAAGAGAGGAAAAAAATAAGGGTCTGTCTAGTTGATTTTTTTTTTAAGTCCGGAGAATCATAAAATTGAATTGAATTGCAAGTCACCTATGATTCTGTTCAATTTTGAGTTGAGCACTCGATTAGACTTTTTTTTTGGGTGCATGGATTGAATCAAACCATACAATTTGAGTTGTGAATCACATGACTCCTGGAAAAACTGATTGTTTTAATAATCCCTATAAAAAAAGATGAATTATTTAGCTGTTGCATCCATTATTGGTGGAGTACTTATATGCGTGTGTCATTATGTGTATTATTCTGAAAATTTATATAAATTGGTTAGTACACTATATTACTCGTTGACACAAAATGTCCACATACGTGTATCCAATATTTGCATGATTTTTATCCATGTCTCAATATCCTGGAATTTAGACATTAAGAGGTGGTCAGACAGCTTGCTTTGTGGACCTGTGTCTGACAGCTGTACCCAAATCTGAGCTACTTAAGGTTTAGGCTAATAATTTCTCAGTGAAGCTTATGCATGCTGGTGAACTTTGCATTGTAATGAATTGGAACCTAATGTTTTTGCACAGATAGAATGGAATATAAAGGGGGGTTCTTTAAGAAATATTGATTCTGCCCGCATATCTGTGCCTACCACTTTAAAGTATGACGATTCAAAGAAATGGTAAGTACTTCTACTCCAGTATACTGGGATGTGTATGATCTTCCCAAAACTTACAACAAGAAACTATAATATACTATTCCGGAGTGAATAAACTGTATATCAGCATCTATTGCTTTTGATCTTAAACAGATTTAGACGAGTACAGCTTGACTAACTGGGATTTATTGTTTTGTGCTGCAGTTATGTTTATCGATCTCGTCTAGAGGAAACAGAACAATATTGGAGAGGCTGGTATAACTCATAGTACAATTAACATTCACTTCCATAAAACAGCATTTCAATGATTATTTAACAGTAATTATTACAATGAAAATGAAATGCTTTGTTCTTATCTAAAAAAAAAAAAAAAAAAAAATTAAAAACCAAAGGTTTTGTATTGTGTGACCTGAATATGGGTTTGAATGTCAGTATGTACCATTTGCATTTGTTTTGAACTTGGTCAAAGAATTGACTCTTTGGATTTCAGGCTAATCATATAAAGGTCAGTTTAGATTAGCTTGAGCATGCTGATTATTTATATATAAAAAAAAAAAACTAGTTCAATTCCAAAATAACTCAAATATTATTTTTGTTTGTTCAATGGGGAGAAATGTCTGGACTTGACTACTTGTGTTGCAAGCTTACTTGTATAATTGATTGTTATGTTGGAAAATTATAAATAAGAATAAAGATCATAGACATACGTAGTTAAGCAATTGTAATTAAGTAATTATATATCTCCAAATGCTGTTTATTAAATTTTATATGTTCTATAGTTTTATATGTTCTGTTGCCTATATATTCACTAAGTGATGTTGATCAAACTTGTAGTTTATATTTTCGACCATCAACTAATAGAAATCTTAATTTTAGTATCCAAGAATTTTGTTACTAATTAAAGTACAATTACAACCAGGATAAAATTAGAAAATCTCATAGTGGACAAGGTTAAGGTCATTTTAGTGATATAATAGTACTTAAAATGTCCTTTTTTTGCCGCTGCATGTATTTTTCTCTTTACAAAAATTTTAGACAGCATCCAGTCTTTTGTATATATGTGGTTCTGCTGTTGCTTTTATGGCTTTGTTGTCTTGGTTTGTTTTCCTTTAGCTTATTTTTCTCTTTCATTGTATTTTAATGCCTTACGGCGCAGAGCTGAATGAAGGACATGATGAGCTTAATTCTACTGAGAGAGATGCTTTTATTCTAAGCTGTCATCGGTTGTTGCAAATAGGCATTTCCAGTTAAATATGTTGATAAATTCGCGACTTTGCATATCTTGCAGGTATGAAGGCCTTTCAGAAAAATTTCTGTCATGTCCTGTTCCAAAACTCTTACTTTTAGCAGGAACCGATAGAATGGACAGGTTATGTTTATGACCTTGTCTCAAATTATATATAGAAGATTTCTGGGTTCTATGTGGGCTTATGCGTCTAGAGGTTTTAAAGGGGTCTCTTTGAATAATTGGAGGGTATTACTTTTTTAGCTTTTGTTTTATGTTTCATGTTGCTAGTGGTTTTTTAGAATTATAGGAGGATTTCTTCTCCTCCATAGCATACACTCTTTTCTTTCTTTCTCAATAACCTTTTTTTATATAAAAAAGAATTCCAATTGTTTGCATGTAAAGCAATGGAGCAGGATGAAATTGGTTCCATGCAACAGGTTTTTAAGATGTAGCTAATGAAGAGCATTTGATTATGCAAGTCTACTTGGCATATTCTTTGACACATCAATTCTTGAATTGTATGGCACTGAAAATCTGAAAGTTAGTTTGCTTTGATGCAAACCTTTTTGGTAGGAACAAGCACTCGGGGTGATAACTTGTAGAATGATTAGAATTAGCCAGTTGATGTTCTGAGACTTTCTGTTTTGTTACAGAACTCTTACAATTGGTCAAATGCAAGGCAAGTTCCAAATGGTGGTTATCAGACATACTGGGCATGCTATACAGGTCAGCTTCAGTTACTATATACTCGTAAAGACATTTTATTTTCTGTTATCCATCGTTGTTGGTGTTTTTATTTATTTTATTTTATTTTATTTTATATTTTTTAAATTACAGCAGCAGTTATATTCCAAATGATTGCAGGAAGATGTACCTTATGAATTTGCATCGTTGATCCTTAATTTTATATCTCGCAACCGTATAGGACCTCATGGAGTTGAGGTTAGTGTCAATACCCTTAATCATATAAAATCAATTCAACAAAGAAAAAGCTTTTAGCCCATAGGAGCCGACTAATATGAACGAAAATTTTGTTGCAGATACCTGGACTCCATCGACCATCACAGCTACACAGTTAGATAATGCTGGATATTGATTGTCCTATCCACTGTGGAAGATGAAGACTGAGGAGAATATATGTCATGCATTCTGGATCATATGTCGGATCTTTAGTAAATATATTTAGAGGTTTCCTTTATGAAATCAATCGTGCTAATTCCTGAATTAATAATCTAGACTTGTGACTTGGAAATGACATTACAAGCAGTAATATAAGTACGCTGATGTATTTTTTACATGTGGAGGTTGAATTTCACATCGGTTATAGCTTTTTCTAGGTCAAAGGATGTACCTTATAATGAGTTTGTTTGATATTGAGGTTGAAATTCATGAAAAAGGACCATTTTGGATGATGTTGGGAGACAGTTTTGGAGTGGTGCTTAGCTTTTATGATTAAAATATGCTTTTTTTTTTTTTTTTTTTTTTGCCAGAAAAAACTTACATTAACAAGGAAAATAGAATACAATAAAGATTCCGAACTTCAAGGTGGAATGACAACCTAAACAGGGGAAAGAAAACCATACATCAGATTCCTAGCTGCCCAATCTCCTGGTTCAGTGAGGTTCCTCCAAATCCAATAAGGACAAAACAAAAGGAAACCAGTTGAAAGTTCTTTAACACAATAAAGAAGAGGCTGAAGCTTTAAGGGGCTTGTTTCCACAAGAATAGTAAGTGTCTCCACTAGTTGCTTACAATCTGAGTCAACAAATAAAGAAATATAGTTATTGTGTTTTGGCGAAATTGAGGGCAAGAACCAGAGCCTCTGCCTCAGCTGACAAGGGATTTAGTGGCCTTCTTAATTGCAACTCCATTAATCAACTTAATCACCACTCTCTCTGAAAATTACTGCTAAGGAGGCTATACCTATTCCTTTGTCAAAACAGGTAACTATGTTAGCTTTAAGAGAACCAGCTAGGGAAGGAATCCAACGACTTTGCTCAAAGGAATCTTAAGAAAATCTACAATTTTTGGAATGATCAGACATGATTAGAGAGTCTTGATAAAACTGAGAAGCCATTTGGATAGTCTTGAGGGGATCAATATGTTTTTGCTGGAACACATGCGAATTTCTTTGCTTCCACAATGCCCAGCTATAGCTTGCCAACTTTTGTGTGACTGAAGAATCTCCATTAGAACGAATTAAATTTGTGACAGAGCATGTGAGCAATGAGGAGATATTGTTACTATAAGAAAGAAACCTCCAAGGGGATCCAAGCCAGACTGCTTTGGCATGTGGGCACTCGAAGAAAACATGAATAATAGATTCAATATTTTGATGACAGATGTCACAAAGTGGGCTGTCTACCACCTTCCTTTGGAACAACTTCTCTTTTGTGGCTAGAGCATTATCACAAACTCTCCAAACAAAGGTGGCAAATTTAGGAGGAAGATTGGTGCGCCAAATTGAATCCCAAAGCTGTTTTGAGTGCTCAGAAGAGGAAGAACAACTGGGAGAAGGGTCCTGTAACTCTTTTGCAATTATCAATCTTCTGTAAGCAGCTTTTGTTGAAAATTTTCCATTTCGTGACCAATGCCAGACCCATTGGTTTGGTTGGGAAGCTGCTCCAACTGGAATCCTATAGATCTTTGACACTTCCCAATTAGAGAAGTATTCTTAAGTGTTAGCAAATTCCATTCCCTTGATTCAGTTAATAGATCTACTTTGTAGGGAAAGAAGGAATGGGGTCTTTCAGAGTGAATTTTGAAATCGGATATTCCCGGAACCCAAGGATCATGCCATATTAATGAATCAGAAGCCCTATGAATCTGTTTTCTAGCTCCATCCTTCAATAGATCCCTTGCCGCCATTAAGCTAGTCCAACTCCAAGAAGGCGTACAACCGATTTTAGCGCGCCAAAATCATCATTTTTGAAATAAATAAATTTCACAAGTTTGGCCCACAAGCAATTTGGATTAGTTATTAATCTCCAAGCTTGTTTAGCTATTACAGTAGTATTGAATGATTCAAATTCTTTGAATCCTAGTCCACCCCTGGTTTTGGGTTTGGCTATAGCAACCCAATTGACTGAAGGAATACTTTTTTTTTTTTTTTTTTTTATCTCCAGAACACCAAAATCTATAAAGAATCCCATTTAATTTTGAGCAAATTCCTTTTAGAGTTTTATAATAAGACATCAAATAAGATGGCAAAGCTGTCAAAACAGCTTTAATCGTGACATCTTTTCCAACATGGGAAAGAAGTTGATGCTTCCAAGTGTGAGCTTTGTTTCTCACCCTGTGAATTAAAAAAGAAAGTGCTTCTGATTTGGACCTCCCCCAAATTGTTGGAAGCCCTAAATATTTTTCCTAGCCAGTCATTTGAGGCATTCCTAGCAATGAAGTAATATGAGTTCTAAGCTCAATTGGGGTGTTTTTGCTAAAAATTACTGAACTCGTGGTTGGATTTAAACATTGGCCTGAAGCTCAACATATTCAACTAATAAAACCTTGACCTCAGAAATCTCCTCCTCTCTGGCAGCTCTAAATAAGACAGTGTCATCAACAAATAGCATATGAGTTATAGTTGGGCTAGATCTAGTCATTTTCACTCCTACGCATTGCATCATCAATCATGCTTGACAAAACATTAGACAATAGAATGAACAGATAAGGGAATAAAGGATCCCCTTGTCTTAAGCCTCTCGATCGTTTAAAAAAACTTTGTGGGATGTCCGTTAATAAGCATTGCATAGGATATAGTAGTAACATATTGTTTACTAATTTCTTCATGTCAAAATTGGTCTAGGTGGTGTTTTAGAAGGAGAAATCGATTTCTAACCGTAAACATATCTCTTTTTTCTTAAATCCATCAAAAGTGAATCCTAAAATCTAAAAGTTAGAATTCTCATGCATATGTTCTTCAACAGGGGGTGATTTGTATGTTGTTGCATCCTAAACTGATTTTTGTTATGATTATATGAAAAATATTGGTTTAAATTATGCATTTACATATTATTGTAATAATCGAAAAGTGTGAAAAGCAAGAAAATCCGTGGTTTTTCATGGCAACTTAGATTCAGTCTACCTTGGAATTTTGATCCTAAGGCCTATAATTTTTGTAAGATATATTTTAATGATTGTTGACATGTGTATATGAATGACACATGATTTGATTGCATGTTGGTTGAAAGAGTAGTCCTAGGAACACCTAGAGTGTTTCGGCCTAGAGTTTCCAAAACCCTAATTGTTATATTTGATTAATATGTGTACATGATTAAGTGACATGTAAATTAGGTTTTGTGATGTGTTATTAGTGAATTAATGATCTTAATTTGACTATGAGATTGATTGTATGATTCGGTCAAAAGAAACAAGCATGACTCTTTTAAGGTTACTTGGTAAGTTGATATATATGGAAAGTGTTAAGTGTACCAAGTTGGAAGTTAAATTTAATTGATATTAAGATTATGAATTGTTGTGTTGGCTTTAGAAAGGTCTTGATATGAGTTATTATGTGATTTAATGTGAGCCTAAAAAGGCAAAGTGTGCAAGACTTAAAAATCAATATGTTATGTGTAAGTGATGAGTGCACTTCTAAGTGCAACTCCAAGTATATGTGAATGATATATGTGCATGGGGTAGTTATGGAATATGATAGTATGATGTTAAACAAATACTATGTATTGAATTATAATGTTATGTTAGAGCTTGAAGATTGTTAGAAGTGTAAGGGCTATAGGCATTAGGAGTTAAGGAACCACAAGGTGAGTAAACATTATGTTAATATTACAAGTATAAGTTATTATGATATGTGAACCTTTGAGATTCCTTTCTATCATAAATTATAATTATATGAATTCTTTATTAAGTTTGGGTTGCTAAAGGACAATTAGTCCGAAACTATTATTGTTTATTCAATGATAAGAAAAAACCCTTGTGATTGTTGCCTTACCTTATATTCTTTCTGCAACTACACTGCTGTCTATCCTTTGTTCAATAAGCTAAACATCTATTACTATTATGTTACATGTGATTGCATTTTTCAATGCTATTGCTACAAGTAATTGCTATTAGCTCTAGCTATGGTACCTATGAACCTTTTTAAGCAGAAATCCTCTTGTTGAGACAGAAAATTATCAGAACCTGTACATATGGTCTTAACTCAATAGATAAGGGTAATGGATCCACCTCAGCTATAAGGGGTGGTTCTAACCGTGGGGTCTGATAAGCTTCACACTTATTATGTGATAAGAGTTGGAATTTGATTTGATGCCACCTCTCCTCTATGTGTTCGAGTGAATGGCAGCAGCCTTCACTCTCTATACGATAAGTGATAAGTGTGATTTCTGTAAATCTTGCTAAATTGCAAACCAAGAACCATGAGTTATGAATCATGGACTATGAGCTATGAACTTTTTCTAAGGGATACGTGTTATTGTATAAGCTATATTGTTTACTCATTGAGATCATCTATCTCATCCATTTTCTTGTGTGGTTTCTAGGTGAGCATTATGAGGAGGCAAGGTGATAACTCAAGCAATCTACTCCGCTTGGGGGATTTTCTTGTCTGAATCTATTTACATATTATGATATACAAGGGTTGCTCTTAGATGCTCCGGGAGTTCTAATTTGGGAGTTTATTTTGAAACAATATTTATTTGACAATTTGTTGGGGTCTTAATTAATCTTTTCTTATGGATTGTATTCAAAGTTTATTAAACTATTCTTCTGCCAGTTAAAGATCTCCTTTATTATTGGTTATTCAAGTTTATGCATGAGGTCTTGGTATGATCTTAGGCAGTGTTTTAATGCGTATAAGTGAATTTTACAGGCGTAGGTGACCTTATGTTTTTCTATATTCTAGGACTGTCATATCTCCGAAATTAGCATATGACAATATAGGCTGCCAAATAGGATTTCGATGCAAGGCATAATTTTTTAGCTATTGTAATTAATTTAATGTAGGTGATAAGTGATATTTTTTTTGCATGAAATTTGTTAGTTATATATATATATATATATATATATATATATATATATATATATATATATATATATATATATATATATATATATATATATATATATATATATATATATATATATATATATATATATATATATATATATATATATATATATATATATATGTTCCCTAAAATTTTAGGTCAAAATGATATAATTTGATATAGTAAATAAATAGCTAAGTGCATATTGCTCAAGCTATCCAACAAGATGGCAATATGAGATTGTATATTTAGTTTGTTGACCTTAGAGTGTAAAATAGCTAAACAGTAAAACATGAGAAATGTCTATTTATATGTAAACTAGAAGACTGTAAATTGACTTTGCAATTGGACATGCATGTCATAAAAGTGAAGAATGATTAGATTGCCCTTGTGTATAATTAGGATAGAATTTGAAGAATCACCATGATTTGTGTAGATAATATTTTGAGCTAAATGTTGGATATATTGTAGCCTCATATGTTTAATTTGAGTAGAAGAAAGAATCAAGTTATTTGGGTAATTGAAACTAAAATTATTGTAATGTAAGTGTAGGAAGGTAATAAGTGTTAATGGGAATAATTTGAAGATACATGAATCATAAATTAGGGTTAATAAGATTTGAAACAGGAAATGGATTCCAAGTTGAGATTAAGTTAATTGTATAGAATAGTAGCAAAGATTAATTAAGAATTTATTAATTTAATTTTAAGATACATAACTATTAGTCATCAAAGAATAAACTTTAGAGTAGAAATGAAAATTGTATTGAATTATTAGTAGAGTCATTGATTAAAATATTTTGCAATTGTTCAATATTAGTAATTCTTAGAATGATACTAGGAGAAAAAAAGATAAAAAATATTGAGTTGTCTTTATGGGAAAGAAGTAAGAGAACTGCGAGAAATAGAGTGCATCAGTTTAAGATGAGTAAAAAGTATACAATTATAGTTGTGACTTTGCACCCATGATATTTGTTTAGCGAAACCCTAAATTATAACAGTCACAAGGTTCCTATCGAATTCTTTTCATATGAAGTTATGTGCATATTGAATTTATTACTATTGTAGTTATTTGATATAAACTATTAGCTAATGAAGTTACTTGTATGAGATATGCAAAGTAGAAATTCTTGACTGATGTGGGTTATGAGCATACTATGTGCAATCAAATACCCGCAGATAGGGTATATTATTCGAACCCTAACTAAAAAGTTTTTAATAGTCCTAGTCATGAGACCAGGCCCATCTTATGCCAATGTATTGAAGATTGTAGAATGCAGGAAACATGCATAATCACTGCCAAAAAAAAAATGGTAACAAATAAACAAGAAAAATCTGTCACTAAAGGTCATTAGCAATGAATTTTTTCCCTTGCTAAATTTGTCCTTGCTAATACTTTTATTGATAGATTTTTTTTATAGAGACAAATTTTTTCCTCAACGACGAATATTTTCATAGTTAATTTGTGGAGCAAGGCTCGTTCCATCAGCGACAGATTGAGCCTTTAGCGATGGATCTCCCCAAAAAATTTTCCCATCGTTTTTTAATTTTTCCACTTACTTTGTGATTTAGCGACAAATTTTTTCGTCTCTAATTTTTATTCTTTATTTAAATTAATTGTCTAATTTTTATTTTTATTTTCTTTAATATAATAATTATCTTTTCCTTATATATATATATATATATATATATATATATATATATATATATATATATATATATATAATTTTTTATTAATTATCATTTTTCTTTAATATATTAATTTTCTTTAATTTAATTATCCCAATTTTTATATCCAATTAATTTTCATAATAATAATAATAATAATAATAAATGAAGATAAATAATAATACAGAAAAAAGAAAGGGAAAGAAAAATGATAAAGAAAAAAAAAGAGAAAAAAATGATATAGAAAAAAATAAGAGTGAGAGTGATAGAAAACATATTATAAAAAAGATAGAAGAAGAAATAAAAAAAATAAAGAAATGAAAAGAGATGAAAATGAAGGAGAGAAGAAGAAAGAAAAAATGGTAAAGAAATAAATAAAGGAGACAAGAAGAAAGAAAAAATGATGGAGGATAGGGAAGAGAGGAGAAGAGAGTGAAAAAAGGAAAAATGAAAAGAGACAGAAAAAATGGGAGTGAGGAAGAAAGTGGTATTTATAAAGAAAAATTGCAAAAATTTTAAGTTTTAAAATTAGGGACAAAAAAATTCATCGCTAAATTTATCAGTAAATCTCAAAATATAGCAAGAAAATGAAAAAATAGATGTAATTTCTTTTTAGATTTGCTAATGAAAAATCTATCGCTAAATCCGTCACTAAATATAAAATATATCATTAAATTTCAAAATAAGCAGGAAAATGAAAAAAAATAGGTGAATTTTTTTTTTTTTTCATTTGAGACTAGTGAGGGAAAAATTCATCAATAAATTCATTGGTAAATCTATCCATCTAAAATTTGTTATTAAATCTCAAACTAAGTGAAAACGAAAAATAGTGGAAATTTTTTTTAGGATTAGAGAGTGAAAAAGTCATTGTTAAATCTAAAATCGATCACTAAAAATATATTGTAAATCTCAAAATAAGCAGAAAAATGACCAATTGGATGGAAGTTTTTTTTTTTTTTTTAATATTAGGGAGGAAAGAATCTATCACTAATTTTAGTGCCTACCAAGTGCCAAAAGTTAGCGATAAAATAGGTGTCCATCGCTAATTAGCAATACAAATTTTGTCACTAATCTATTGCTACAATTAGCATGAAAAAGTGGCACAAAATTTAGCGATGAAATAGTTGATAGTAGCTAATTAGTTATAAAATTTGTTTCTTGCTAATTTTCCATAGATAATCTATCATTAAATTTCAAAAAAAAAAATTTGTCATTTTGTCGCTAAACTATTGCAATTCCATCATTAATTAGTGATGGAAATAATTTGTCTCTAAACTTCATCACTATTCTTTTGATTTCTTATAGTGAACCAAGCCTTTATTCCTAACTTTTATAAGATTTGCAAGGAACATATGTAACATAGTGTGAACTCTCAAATTTATATCTCAAGATATCCGGCACTCAATTATGAACCCTCAACTGGGCCGCAGTCTGGGCCTAGTTGCCGCAGTATGATTTTTCTTAAGTTCACACTGAAAATTGGCAGAATTCAGCCTCTAGACTTCATTTGTAAATACCTTTCACCTCTTAACAGTTTTCATATACTATTACATACTTTTATCCTCCCTTTAAAGCTTCCAAAACTCTGTTTCTAAGTCTCATAGTCAAGCAAGGGTGTGATCTTAGTTCTTTTCTTCAAAAAGATTTCATACTATTTGAGAGTTCTTTTTCTAGAAGGAGAGCCTGTATTGTTTCAAGGCCAAGGTGGAACTTATATCTGGTGTCAAGCTCGTTCCTTATATTTCTCGTCATTGAAAATCAAAGGTAAAGTTCTTTCCTTTTCATTTTCAATTCCGATTTTAATATTAGAATTCTCTCTCTTATACTTTTCTCTAAGATCCTAATATGAAAAGACCTAATTTTTTGTTAATTAAAGTTTGATCTAATTAACAAATCTCTAAAACTCTAAATGTATCAGAACATGATAACCAAAACTATGACTTAAAAACTTCTCCTTCCCAAGAAGATAGAATTTCGTGAGGTTTGATTCCCATTCAAATGGATTCACAGGCATGAGTTTGCATTTGATTGCTAGTGTTCATGGGTTCTATAGGTGGTTGGTACCTTTATGGCTATCCATACTCTAGGACCATCATGGCTCTCAAGATGGATCATGATAGTTAGTGGGTTCTTCCATTTGTGAAGCCCATCTAATTTGCTAGCACATCCAATGTGCTAGGATTTGCCAAGCCCAAGAAGTTACTCTTCCACATCGAATGTGGATTTAGGCTCACATCACATATAAGGGCCAATGTTGCCTTCTTTGCAATTAAGTCGAAAACTATTTTAATTAAGTCCCTATTTGTGTCTCGCATAAATTAAAACTTAATTAATATAAATATGATTTGAATTAAACTTGAGGACATGTTAGGGATCTCGTAAATTTAATTATAAGTTTAATTATATTACCACTAATTAATTAATTATGGTAATTATTGTAGCTTGATCAGCTCAAGTCCTATTGTGTGTGAATTTTTAAGTTGTTATCCTCATATATATTTTTAATAATGCCAAAACTTGGTAAATTTAATTAAAACATTATACGATCTTTGTTTCCAAGTGTTTGCAACTTGCATAACATAGCGGATATTATGCATTATTCATCTCTGTTATGCTTAAATCAAAATTTAAGAATTTGAGATAAAAACTAAATTCACAAATGTTACCATTTCTTCATTGGTGTTACCAATCTTAAAGTAATGTGAATTATTGTTTATTAAAGGCCATTACCATCTTAAGAATGATATGGTGGAGTTGGACTAAGTCTAAAGTTACGTCTATTACTAACAAGCTCACCACCATTACAACTGACTAGCAATGACTGTTATAAACTATTCATAGGCGTTACCTGTCTCTGTCAGGCAAATTTGTAGAGTATCAAATAGTTGATGATGTAACCATGAAAAATGTACTTTTCGCACTAGAAAAACAATATTTTTGAATGTGAGTCTAACAACAATATGTGAGACCTTGCCTGAACACCGGCCCGGTCTGCTAGAGGGAATCAGAATGCTTATTTGGGTTTAGACTCATGATGGAAGTCTCGGGTTTAGATTGGTTGATTTTGAAAATGATTTTAGAAGTTACCACCTTAATTTTATTTAGTTGGAAAAATATTAAGAAAAAACCTAAATTGACTCCAATTCATTAATTTTTAATTAATTTTCCCATGAATAAAATCACTAACGTCAAATTAGGTTGAATTTGGATACTAGATTTTTAGTTTTAAATAATCAAAATTTGGCTCTTAAGTTTAATTTAACTTTAAAAAATTGATTTCATGAATGAAAAATATTATAAGATGATAATTATAAATAAGATGCATGAATATGATATGAGTACAAGAAGAAAATTAAAATAAAATATCCACAAATTAAAAAGGGAAAAAGAGATTGATAGAGATTTGGATTTAAGGTTTGAATTTAAATTTCAAATGTACCTATATACCTTATTGAATGAGAATAAAAAAATCCACGTAGTTCGTTTCACGATTAAATGGAGAGGTTTAGGAATTGATGTGATTGATTTTGGTTTAGATGTATTGAAAATAAGGAAAAAAGCTAATACATTTGCTTTTGGTGGGCAGAGAGTTTTACCGGACCGAAATTTTATTTTATCAAGGCCAGGTGATTGGATGGATTGGAAGATTAATTAATTAATAAAAATGATTAATTAACTAATTAATATGATGAAAATGGTGGATGGATTAATTAATTAAAAAGATTAATTAATTAATTTGGATGAAAGGCAAGTTAAGAAAATGATTGATTTTGGAGGATTAGTTAATTAATTAAAAAGATTAATTAACTAATTAATATGATGAAAAAGATGGATGGATTAATTAATTAAAAAGATTAATTAATTAATTTGGATAAAGGGTGAATTTAAGAAAATGATTAATTTTATTTTAAAAAAGTGATTAATTAATTAATTAAAAAGATTAATTAACTAATTAATTGAGTGATTAAAAAAGAGAATTTTAGTTAATCAAAAAGATTAATTAACTTGGTTAGGGTGAGGTAATTAATTGATTAAAAAATTAATTAATTAATTAGAGAGTTGTTGGAGGGAAAAGAAGAGAGGAATTAGTAGATAACTATCAATACTAATTCAAGAGGTGTGTAAAAATGAGAAGTAGAGGGGGGTTTTATAGGAAAGGTGGGTGAAGGTAGTTTAGGTAATGAAAATGTAAAAAGATCATGAGGGGTAGAGCTAGAAATTGTTGAAAATTGGACTGCAAGGGGTAAAAGAGTCATTTTCTGCCCAGGTTGAGCCTATCAGTAGTCAGAAGGTTGCAGAACCTAGTGTGCCGCTGCACCAAGCCTATGCAGCACCACATTAGGGTTATGCGGTATGCCGCTAGCAGGGAATGCAATGTCGCACAGGTCTGACGCGGTGCCACACGCCTGTTTTGCAACATGCCACGTGTCACCCTGGCAAGTTTTTCTAGATTTCTTTTTTTTTTTTTTTTGAGAGATTGGTTGTTGGTATGAAGTTAAAAAAATTTGGATGTTCGGTAGTAATGTAATTGAAGGCTAAAAAATTTTCTTTCGGGGGCGCTGCTCCCGAACCTCCTCCCATTAATCGGTTAGCGTGACCACTGTAACGGTTCTACGTAGCGCATCAAAATTCAGCAAGTGCTAAGGCTGCGGTTGGATGATGAGGGTGCAAAATTGAGGGTTTACACTATAAAGAGGAGAAACTCCTAAGTGAAGATCAAGATGCCTAATTGATTTTAAGTGCAAAAAGCAAAAATTCGCTAGCTATTCACTCATACTCAATTTTTGAACACATTTTACTCAAAGTTCATATTATTTGTGCTCATCTCTTATAAAGTTAAAAGCTTAAAATCTTTACTTTGTGTTAGCTCCCTATAAAGTCTTGAGAGACTCAAAATCTTAAACTCTTGTTGTATTTCTTATATTTGTTGGGCACTATCACATATCACTAGTGTAAAGAGCAAAATCCCAGAGAAAGTATGAGTGTATTGTTGTTAAGCATAAACTTGGATTTGTAGATTTAGGAGAAGTGGATGTAGGAAAAGAGCTTGTTCTGAATCGCCATAAAAATGGGCTAAGAAATCTCTTACTTTTACTCTGTTTGCTTGAATTGCTATGAATTTCATAATATAATGCATACAGGTTGAGAAATTGTAGTAGATTTTAATATCCTATTAAGCTACCTCCCCCTTCCCCTTTCCCTCTAGGATCATTGCCATATAAGGTTTAGCATAGGCTCATGTCTAATTAGCAGTCGAAGTGAGAAAATACTTTTTCTCTATTAATTGTGAAATCCCCATTTCACATTTAGTTCCCATAAGTTGTGAGTGACACGCACATGACTTATCACAACTACCTAATTAGAGACGAATGTTCATAACTGATTACTTACATTCCATGGATCATTGATCATATTATCATGCACTTAAATCTCTTCATTAAAAATATCCTAATCTGAGCTAGGATATGGATTATATAAAACCCTAATGTGTCTTGATCATATGACCTCATCTCAATTTTAATTCTCGATATGATTAAATTCCTATTAGAAATTCTTTCTAGTGAATCCAATTGTCCTAGTTAGAAACTTTGTTATAAAAAATAATCAAATAGCATATGATCTTTTTCTCGTTTACTAGAGGTAATGGATCTCATCTTGGATGATCACCTACCTCTATTCACAACTTATTAGTGTCATCACATGCCATATATCTATACGTGGCTAGCCCAGTTATGCAAGCAGTAATAAATCCTAACCACCTATGCATAAGATAATTGTATCTCATCATGTCAAAAGATCATCTGCACTATTATGACAGAGATGATGAGTTATTGACAAGTAGTAAAGCTTCATATTATCATTATCCAATGTCTCAATACAACTATTTATCTTATGAGTGTCCATATATTTGTTTCAACATTATATGTCAAGTAACATGAGATACATTACCTTCATAATCATAAGTATCTCATACTAATATGATTGCGGTGAACAATAGAGGTGATGATCTTCTAGATTAGTGATGCCCAATCATAAATCCTATACCCATGAATGTTTTAAAGCATTTGTACCATAGTGATCTGTCACTCATATTCTCAACCCTTGATAATAGATCTTTTTACAAATTACTTAGAGGCTATATTCAATATTATAAAACATTTTTCATATAAAGAATATATTTACTGCCGTTTTAGATGATCTTCTGGATTAATGATACCCAATAAAAAATCCTATGACCCTGAATGTTTTAAAGTATTTACGCCAAAATGATTTGTCATTCATATTCTCAAACCTTGAGAGTAAATACTTCTATAGATTACTTAGAAACTATATTCAATATTATAAAACATCTTTAATATAAAGAATATAATTACTGCCATTGGATTAAAATCTACAATTTACATAACTTGTACCTAACTCTTTGAGTACATACAACTGACGTTTTATTAACAGACTGAATGTGCATTGACATAAATTAGGGCTTGTACTTGAAATTACACTATTTAGAAGAGGTATTTCAAATTAATAACCAACAAAGTAAAAGTCCACTTCCATTTCAGTGTCTTGATTTTTGAATTTGTAGTTAGCTTGCAAATCAAAACCTTAGCATTTGGCCATGTAGCTTTGATTGAAACCATAAAATGACTGGTAAGTTTCATGTCATACTCGTGGAAAATGGATTACATGATAAAACCAGCAACAACAATATAGGCATTCTAAATTACTTCTCTGTCTCTGTAATACCATGTTTATAATCTAGGATATCAATGTATTTCTATTGTGGCAGACTGACATATTCGACCTCAACTTGTCTCCATTTGATCCTCATCAGCAGTTTCTTTTCCTTCCCAAACAACATGTCCCCCATCTGGAGTTTCATTCATGTCTTCATTTTGTTCCTCATTCCCAGTTTTTTCTTTATCCTCATTTGTCCCAGCTTCAGATGTTGATACATCTGGTTGGGGAAACACAGTTCTAACCAAGTCTAGTAGTTCGTCCACCTGGTCTCCTAGACGCATTTCAGATTGCTCTATAATCTGTCAAACATAAGAAGCAAAAAATCACTAATGCATTTACAAAATATCACATTTCCTTGGTGGGGCGGGGAATATTGGCCGCCTTAAGGAATGCAAGCAACAACAGTATCCTACTTGTGATCCCTGACGATTAACAATTACATCATCGTCATTCAAGCAAAATGATAACAAGGAATAATTATTTAAGTGAACAAAATGGTTAGGTTTGCCACAATACATGTAACCTAAGCAGAAAAAAACATTTTCTTAGATGCCTGTAAAACAGAACATGCTTTAGCACTGGTAGATAGTAATATACACTCACCTTATCCTAGGAAGATAAACAATGGCATTTATCGAAAAGGAAACAATGGCATCGAAAAGGTTATGGCAAAACCTCAAGTTTCTTTTTTGGTTTTGAACATTATATGGGCAATGAGTGCAAATTCAGAACAAAGGTGTATGTACAAATCAAACATCGTTCTTAGATTTCTCAACATCCAAAAAAATCTGTTTTGACATATTTCTCCCCACTACCTCCCTGTGCAACGATATCTGATCCTGCGGCGCAGAGCCAAACCTCATAATTAGATTAGATTCAAACCTCATAATTAGATTAGATTCAGATCAACATTTTGCTGCTGAATGGCTGAACTGTTCAAAAAACATGTATTACAGTATGTTACCGTGAAATAGTAAAGAGGTTGATAATCCAAGATATTATCAAGTTCTATTTTGATTCTAGACAAATGATACATCTCATAAATTCTATAGTAATGATTTTTTTTTTTTTTTGAGCATCTATGCTAAAAATTTTCAAACTGATCTACTGTTGTTTTATTCCATGTTCTCATTAAATCGCATCACTTATCTGAAATATTCTTCAGCTTGTCACTAAATTTTACCGACAGTATATGGAAGTAAAAGCATTACAACATATCACTTGTAGTGGTAAAATGAAAATCTCATTACAAAATATTTCATAAAGTCTGGAGTTAATTATATTTGTCCATCTTTATCATAGTTATTAAAGGGGCAAGGCACACAAAGGCGCAAAGAGGTCCTGGAACCTAGGCACAAGGCTCAAGGTGCAAGCATGCACTTGATAGACATAAGGCGCAAAAAAAAAAAAAAAAAAAAAAAATTGTTACTAACAAGCTTATAACACATGACTATTAATATGAGTATTACTCTATTAGTACTTAAAACACATGACTTATGACCAAAACAAACACACATATAAAACTTAGCAACAAAGGTTTCTAATGCAAAACACATAATATTCCTACTTCCTATTCTACTAATACTAAAAAGCATCCATTCTTAAGAAACTTATCAATTATTAAAGCACAATTAATCATCATCAAGGTCAATATTATCTTCTTCTTCATCATCATCATCAAATTTAAAGCACAATTAATCATCATCAAGGTCAATACTATCTTCTTCTTCATCATTATCATCAAATTTAAGTTGATTATTTCCAATTTTCTGGTTGGTTGGTTGGAAGGAAGAGTCAGGAGATGATCAACTTCTGTCTTCTTCTAATCTTCTTTCCAATTTTTTTTATCTTGGCGGGAAAAGATATCCACTTCTTCTTCGTCTTCTTTTTTTCCCTCTCTTTGTGATAGCAACAATCTTTCTTTTCTGTCTTTTGTCAATAGAAGCAAGAATTTGCCCTAATTTTTTTTCTTTTAATCTTCTTTTATTTATTTATTTATTTATTTTTATTGAAATCATTGGGTATTGACAAGTCTATCATAAATTATTTCAAGATTTAAATTAAAGACTCAAATTATTTAGCCCTTTTGTTTTGAAAAAAAAAAAAAATACAAAAGCCTTTTGTAACAAAGGAGCGCCTTGAGTGCGCCTCGTCTATGGCCCAAGGCACGCGCTTTTGTGTAGTGCCTGCCTTTGGAATTTTAAGGCCCTAGGGGATGCACCTAGTGCACAAGCCTGACAACTATGATCTTTATTTACTTTGAAATTAACTTTCTAGCTTGCCCATTTAATTTGATAATATTAAACTTGATTTAAAAATTTATATAAAGCCCAATTATTTCTAATTCCAACCTTAAACTGAAGCCCCTTATGGAAGGAAAAATGGAGAATCAAAGCACGCATGATCATGTGGCTTGTTTTAGGAAAAATCTCTTCAGATTCAAAAGAACTGAATTGTTGACTGGAATAGTACCAGACCATATCAATCAAATTCTTCATTCAAAGCCCTAGCCTTTTTTTTTTTTTTTTTCTGAATTTTAAATGAAAAAAGAATTCAATTAGAGATGAATGGCAAAGCACTCTACCATCTAGAAATTCTTGTCACATAAATTTCACCATTCAAAAAAAAATCTTTTGATTCAAATTTAGTGGTAGGTTTGTAATCTTCCCTGATCACTACAAACTTATTTCACTGTATACCTTCCTTCACAAAAAAAGTCCAAAAACATAAAGCAGATACTTAAATTAGAGCTATTCTAATGGCTAAAAAGTGAAAGAACATATGCAAATTGAGAAAGTATCCCCAAAAAATCACATTCCAATGCCAAAGTTTCTAAAAGGATAAGGAGAGAGAAAGAAAGAATATATTTACCGGGTCAAGTTCAACTAATTCATGAGGCACAAGGTTAATGATGTTGAGGATCTCAGCTTTAGCAAGTTTATAAGTCTGACACTTGTCCATGAATTCATTGATTTGCTCTCTTGTCTGCATGGAAGCAGGAGTCTCCACCAAATAATCATAAACCTACAACAAAACCAATTAATACCCATTAGGGTTTTATGTTTTTTAAAATCCATCCAAAGCCTGTACACAACTTTTTCACTATTCACTATAAAATTATATAAATTGGAAAAAGAAAAAAAAAAAAAAAAGAACCTTGTACTCTGATGCTGCTACTGGAGCAATAATTCTCGAAGAGTCTTTTGAAGCACCTCTTGCCTTCAAAAAGTCAAGTACTTCAAAATTGGTAAGTGCACCAGCATTTGCCTTTTTTCTGCAAATTACATGAAAATCTTTGTCACACATACAAGAAAAAATGGAGATAAAAGAAAAAAAAATCAATACAAGAAAAGAAGCCATGAAATTAGTTAGCTAAGCACATACATCTTCATTGGACTATGGTTCTTCAATTCCTCTGGGTAGGGGCCAAAGCTAACTCTGTATAATCTGCTTCACTACCACTGAAAAAATATATAAAATTAATTAGAGAGGAGACTGGGTTGAAATAATGCAATTATAAGGATATACTAGTAAACAGAGATTTTCGAGGCCTAGACCACGCTCCCTACTAGGGCAATAAAAACCAGCCCAAGGAAAGCAATGTATGGAGTCTACAGGTTCCAAAACCTATTTTTTAAATAGTCCAAGCCCACTATCCCAAACAAACAAACGCCAAAGCCACAAGATGGAATCAACTGGATTCTCAGAGGACAAACGACGAGCACCTGGTGGCTGATAGAATGAAGGCGAATATATTAACGTTTTCAAAGCACCAAGCAAAGCCGGCTCTGCAGAAGGATGTCAGACGACGGCAGAGCTGCTTTTTCTCGTCGACTGATCTACGGAGGTGAGATCGGTGATGGGTCAACAACAGCTACGAAGGGTTCAATGCGAGGGAAGTGTTTGACGGTCTGAGTTTATATAATAAAAGGCTATGAAATTTTTTGCAAGGTTACAGAAGAAAGGATAAAATAGTAATTTCAGGAGTGTGTTTAAGAAAGTTAGAGTGGAAATAGCAGAAAAACTCTCAAGTAGATGTTGTCTCTGAAATGGTTATAGTGAAGACTCTAAAAATCTCAAATCCTTCTAAGAGGAATTTCAGGTACCTATCAAAACCTCAGTACTCTGTTTACTCTATGTGTTCTCAGTTCTCAGTTTCACATTTCAATCTCTCTTCTTCTTCTGCTAAAACCCTAGTTTCTGAAATACCCTTTTCGAATCCAATCTGCAATTCATATCTCTTAAACCCCACTTCTCATAATTCCTCGATTTCCACGAGTGGGTCTTTTTTATTTTGTTCTAAAACTTGCCCATCTTCTCATCTTGCTCTTTACTTGTGTAAATATCATATTTGTAGAAGATTATGCACATTTTCCCCAAACGAGTCGCTTTTGGTTAGTTCTATGACATATCCATATTCTCAATCTTCTCAATCTTCAAACTGTTTAGGTTTTAGTAGATATAACGGTAGATATAATGGTGATATGAGAAAAATTTTGTATCTTTATTTGTTCAAGTCTCGGGCTTATGGTTGCTTCCGACTTTATTCGGTGTCATCTATTGCTGCTTCTCAGCATAAAAAATTGGGTGCTGATGGACTTAGACCAAATGCGACTGCAAAGGAAGTTTCGATGATTATCAAATGGATAAAAAGTGACAAGAATGGTTGGGAGTCTAAGTTGAAATTTCTGAATGTAAAACTATCTATTGCTTCTGTTACTCGTGTTTTTGAAGTTTTGAATAGTAAGAAAAAGTCTGCATTGCAGTTCTTTCATTGGATTAGAGTGTGGCAACCAGAACTGGCGCATAACTGTCACATCTGTAGTTTGGTTGTTAATAATTGTGGGTGTTTAAATGATTACAGTACTATGAGATGTATTTTGAATGATTTTAGCTCGAATCGATTGTCCTTAACTAAAAAGGCATTTGAGTTCTTGCTTGTTATGGCTGCAAATGAGGCTTTGCTGAAGAACTCAACACAGCGTGCGATTCATATATTGCATGAAGTTGGGGGAACATGTTATGGTACTGGAGTTCACTCATTGATTGAAATTTTTTGTGTCTTGGAATCCTTTGACATGGCAAAGTTCGTGATCGAGAAAACAGAGAGGAAGCTGACTTACTACAGTGTTTTGATTCGGGAGATGTGTAAAAGAAGTAATTTTGAAGGAGTAGAAAATGTGATGGATGAAATGAGGAAGGCAGGCTGTAGTCCAAGTACCCAATCTTACAATTACGTACTTAGTAGTTTGCTAAGGAATGGTAAGGATGCTGATGCTTGCCAATTATTTAAGGGGATGAAGGAGAAGGATTGTCCTCCTGATGCATTAACTTTTGAAATATTTATATGTGATTCTCTTCGTGATGGCAATTTGGATATTGCTTTTGAATTTTTGAATGAAATGGTGGCAAGGGGTATTGAGCCTCGGCTTTCAACACATGCTGCATTTATCAAGGGGTTCTTCAACACACAACAGTGTGAGGAGGCGTACAAGTATGTTGTGAGCTCAGATGGTAAGTGCTCAAGCTGTATGACTTACAGCTTGCTTGCAAGCCTACATCAGAAAAGAGGAGATCCGGTTGCTGCTGAAAATATTCTTTCTGAAATGATTAAAAAGGGTCTTAGACCACATTTTAAAGTGTATTTGAGGGTTTTAAAGAACCTCCAGGAGTCAGGCAAGGAAAAATTGGCTGCAGATTTACGAGAGAAGTTTCACCTGCATGAATTTTGAGCTTAGTACAGGTAGAACATGTGATTTTTTCTTCTTAGGTTTTCTGATATTTCTTTTTATTTTTTCCCCCATTAAATCTGTTTTTCACTTTCACAAAATTTTATGCTTCTAAGAGTGTAATACGAGCAATAGGAACATTTTCAGTTGAAATATTAAAGATTGTATTATCAAATTTAAAATTTAAGACAAATAAAGCTATTTAACTATAATTTGTTGCTCTTAATCTTTTTTTTTTTTTTTTTTTTTGAAAGGTGAGTTGATCCTTTGGCTTTTGATTTCTGATTCATCACTCATCAAAGTAAATTTGGGTAATTGGTCTGGTTATAGTTGTTCAGAAATCTATTGTGATTTCCCAGTTCCGCAAATATGGTTCATTTGAATGTCCTAAAAATTTATTAATGGAATTGTACCTATTCTTTATAGTAAATAGTTTGCCTTGTGATTGACTAAATTATAGTCGAGACTTGAGAGATAGTGTTTCGCATGTTTATGAAATTTGATTTACCTGTGTTCATATGTGTACTAATCCAATGGATATCATGCTTACTTCCTGTTCATGATGCTTGCATGCATAGAACATTATTAAACATCACGCAGATTTTCTAGTCTAGTTAATACTTTTCCATGACAGTGTAGAAATTACCAAGTAAAAAAGGTTTATGGTAGTTTTGCCTTCTCACATGCCAAAAACAATAGGAACTAAGGAAAAAGATGTGCTTTTTTTTTCCCCCCCTTAAATTTTTAGGTTGTAGGGGGGAGGGGGCAATATCTAATCTGATTCTCATTTATGAATTACGATAGCAATTGCTTAGCTCATTCAAATTCTGTATGTTTCTTAACTTCGGGCGGTGTGTGCTTAGATTTGGATAGTCGCTTTATTAATAGAATTGGTGTGTGTATTTTAACTAGAGAGTTTCTTCATAAATTTATGTTTTGGTTCTATAAATATTGATTTGACTTCAATTCTTTTTCAAATAAGAGCTGTCGGTGCAGTATGCTGTTATTTTTCTTGCACAAAGAATCTCACGGAGATAAAATTTCTCTTTTCAATATCTCATATTTGTAGACATCACTGCTTAAAAGGCACAATGCCTAGAATTTGCTTTTGGTGGTTAGGCAACTGTGAAAGGCTGCAATTTTTTTCCATGCTTGTGTAATATTTGTTTCAGCAGCAACTGCTCAAATAGCTTACCGAATTGGCTCCTTATCATTGTTTATCTAGCTGAACAGAGGTAGTTCCTTCTTGTTGGTTTCTCACTCAAAAAAGGCACTTATTTGGGACAGAAGTGAAGCTTATCATAGATGTGATGATACTAGAAAAAAATCACAGTGAGCATCTTTTGGATAAATTTTTTATGAGTTGTTTAGTAATAAGCTGTTTTATGGCTGATAAAACTGCATATTTCTGGAGATGTTTTGTTTCTTTTTGCATTTTGTTTAGTGTAACAGGGAGAGAGGAGAAGTTGCAAGGGAGCTTCTACGCTGCCTTACACCAGAGATGGAGAAGGTTGAAGCTGATAATCTTATCAGGAAATGGAGAATGTGGTAGGGAAGCTTAACTAGTGTTTGGTGTGGCATCTATCATCATTCAATGCCTTCTTGGATTAAAAAGGTTTTTACAAGATTTTCAATGCGAAATGGTTTGGTTTCATGTTCTTTTTTTTTTTTTTTTTTTAATTTTAATTGATTCCGGGCAACAAAATAGTGATTCAATGTCCCCCAATAAAGAAACTTACTTGAGTTAAAAATTAGTAGGGTAGTGTTGGACAAAAATTGGTTCAAACCGATCAAATCAATTCAAGCTGAATTCTTGGGTTTTAAATGCATTCTTGTCAGTTTTTTAAGAAATAAAAAAATAAGATAAAATAAATGTGTATTTTCCTGTTTATTTTGTTAATTTTTTTAAAGTGTATTTGAAATTATTGTTAAGTGATTAAAAAAGCGCCTTTAAATTTTTTTAATTTAATAAATTAATATTTTTTATTTTTTATAAATTATTTTTTTAAATTTGCTTTTAAAAAAAATATCAATTTATTTGTTCATATTTAACAGCATTTTTATGGAAGGTACAAAAATTTTTTGTTGAAAAATTTTTTAGAAAATCCAATCTTAAACGAGTCTTTAGAATATTAGGTAACTATATATAGCTTAGGGTACTTTTTAAGATATATTTTATATATTTAATTTATAAGTTTCGGCTATAAATATTTATGATCTATATATTTAACTTAAAGCATGTTTAAATTAGCGGACAACTTTCAGGTGTGAACGGTTGACAATTAGCGAACAATGACTGGCAAGCAATGAGCGCTCATTGGTAGCTGTGAGCAGTTAAAACTTATAATTACTTGTAAAATGTTAATTCAACAATGAATGTAAATAGCGGTCAAATTGTAAAATAACTAATAGCAATATTTGTATTTTGTATGTGGAGAAAATTTTATATTGTTTACAAATAAAATGATGAATAATTACTAAATGTAAAAGAGATAATTTTTATATTATTAACAAGTATAGTTTTCTATTATATTACTATAATAAATTTTCCCACATTTTTATTTAAGACAAATTATTATTTAGTCTATAAGATTTGACCTAATTAATTAATTGATTTTTATTTTTGAAAATTAATTAATTAATTTCTTAATTTGGGTTCTATTATATTATTTAGTTATTTTATTTAATTTTTTGCTTTTTTTGGTCAAATTTATGAAAAATAACTAAAATGCACTTGTATATATAATAAATATAATCTCAATTTTATTATTTAAGTAAAAAATTCAAATTAGTAAGATTAAATAATAATTATACAATTATAAGATTAAATAATAATTATACAATTATCATTTAATCATACAATAATTATTTAATTTTATTAGTTTAATTTTTTTATTTTTAAATAATAAAATTGAAATTTTATTTATTATATATGCAAGGGTATTTTAATTATTTTTTATAAATTTAACAGAAAAAGTACAAAAGCTATACGAAAGGACTAAATAGTCTGACGGAATCAAAACTGAAAAACTAATTAATTAGTTTTTCAAAAGTAAGGACCGATTAGTTAATTATGTCAAACCTTAAACACTAAATAATAATTTACCCTTTTATATATTATATAAGTTTAGAACTACCAACTTGGACAAGATAGTTGTGAGCAGTCTATTCAAATTTCAATGTGAACTCGATATTTTTATGATCTAGTCTATCATAGTCAAGATGAGAGTAAAGAGTCGCCACTTGAATATATTCTAAAGCTAGGAATGACAACAAGGCGGAATGGGGACGAGGGTACCATCCCATCCTTGTCCCCACCTCACATTTATCCTCGCCTCTGCTGGGAGGGGGATCCCGTCCTCCACTTGAAAATTTTGTTTTATTTTATTTTCCTTCAATTTTATATACTTTTATATTGTAAAATTTAATGTATAGAAATTTAAAATTTAGACTTTAATTAGATTTAAACTAATTCTAATATCTTTAAATTAAAACAATTTAGAATATATATATATATATATATATATATATATATATATATATATATATATATATATATATATATATATATATATATATATATATATATATATATATATATATTACTTGTATATTTTATTATTTTTTATATATTAATATTTCATAAAATTTATAAATAGAGCTGAAAAATAAGAATAAATTTATGTAGAAAATATTAATAGATTTATACACACAAACTATGAAAAGATAAATCAATCCAATTTAAAATTCTTTAGAATTGTTATGACATGAAAGAATCATAAAGAGTAAGTGACAATATTAGAATCTTAATACATTTGTTTATGTATATAAGGGTAATTAAATAATTTTTTTTATATTAAGGATATTTATGTAAATATAATATCGGATCCTACAAAAATGGGGATATCTATGGAGTGGATAATACACTCCCCATCTCTGCTAACGATGAAGAAATATCTCATATTCGCACTCCTATAGTGATAAAAATTGGAGAAATTCCACCCCAGTCGGAATAAATTCCCGTGGAGATTATAGATTTCCTACCAAATTGGCATCCCTATCTAAAGCATTGGTCCAAATTTAATTTAAGGATAATAGTTCTTTAGTTAGCGCAACCTCTCATAAATAAATACAAGGATGAGATATATAGGGTAGTGAAGTTATTCTTATTTTGTGTTGATATGATTGACATTGCTATATACTTTCCTTTATGTTTTATTTATCAAAAATCAATTTTGTTCGATTATAATATCTAAATATATGCATCAAATCCAATCAAACAATCAATAGACCATAATATGAAGGGCCGGATCTACCAAGAAATAAATGGGTAAGATATGATCTGATACTAAATTAAATTTTTAATATAGATTTGAGAGAACCAATATTAAAAATCAATTATTAAAATTGGATAGTTCATTTCTATATTAATTACTTAATATGTTTGTATGTAATCAATGTGAGAAATTTTTCCCATATTATATATCTTAACAATTACACTAATGCCTTTTAATTTGTCAAATTTTTCTAATTTATAATTTTAACTACAATTATGTCCAAATCAAAATAATTAATCAAACTTATAATTTAAAATCAAAACAAAATAATCATATTACTTTTTTTCTTTTTACACCATAGTTTTTATTTTTTTTAAAAAAGTTATTTTCCTACTTTTTTTTTTGTCTCTTTTAATTTAAGAAATTCAACTTTTATTTCCTAAAAAGAAAAAACGAAAATATATATTTTTAAAGAAAATCATGTTTACCTTTCTCTTTAAAAAGACATGAAAGAGTAAGAGAGACGAAAGGAGAATAAAAATTAAATATATAAAAAAAAGTGCACTGAAAATATTAATTTATTTTAAATACGTAATATTATTTGATTCAAGGATAAACAAAATTTAATTAATTAAACCAACGAAAATGCACCTAATACATTGGAAACCACTAGTTAATTTTGAAAATATGTAAAAAATAATCCAAACGAACCCTAGAATGACACGATATATACAACTTTAAATATTTTCTTTCAACTCTCTGGCTTTATGTTTCTCTCTTTTTAGATAAATCTAGGGTTACCTTCTGGTGACCAATCATTAAAAAGGTTCTCCCTCTTCTTTTATGATTTTCCTTTTGCTTTATTCAGTTTTCTCAATAACTTGACTAAAGTCTTAAGATCTTTTATGTATCTCCTCTTTATGGGATTTGATAATTTTTTTTTTTTTTTAATGTCTGATATGTTTCGAATGTCGTTCAAATGATAAGGAAGAATCTAGTCTTGTTCAGCTAAACCTCCGCTTATTTTTGCTATTGCTAGAGATCTACTTAACCAGAGATCGAGTTACAAGCACCAATTATTTTGTTTGTCTGTTAAGCTCTTCTGCCATGGGTAAGAATTTTCTCTATTTTTTGTTTGGATGGCAAATCTGGTTGAATCCAAATAGATCTTGGTCATATTGTAGTATAGGAAATTTGAGATGGGTCTCATTGTGGCTTTAACAGTGCTATTTTTGCAAATTGGATCCAATTGCTCTTATGTGTTTCTCCATTCCTCAGTCTCAGATTGGGTTAGATGAGAATAATGAATAAGAGAAGACAAAATAGAGAGTCGTTAATGAGAATTTGTTAAATTTTGAAAGCCATCTAGCCTTGTGCTTCTTGGGCTCTAAGCCCTTTGTCAAAACCCCTTGATGGACAATTTATTGTTGGACCTAAAATCAAGTTTGAATTCTCAAATAAGGTTTTCATTAAAATTGTAATGATTGTTTATACTATTCCGGCGAGTAATGTTATATAATCCAACACTTTTATTCAACTTACTATCCTAACTGATGTGGTGTCATTGTATTGGAAAATATTTTATATAATACACTTTTGGAAAAGAAATATAGTAAATAAAATAATGACATATCAGTAAGGATAATAAGTTGGGATAAAAATGCTGGGATATACAGCATTTTCCTATTTTGGCCTATGCGCCCATTTAATGATCTACTTATATTGGCAAAAAAAAAAAAAAAAAAAGAATGACACAATTGAAATATATCCTATTCTGTTTGCCACTCATTAATTCCATTATCATTGAGATTTAAAAGATATGTTATTTCTGAATTGCAACTCCTACAACTTTTTTAATGTTTTGGTTAAGGTTAGCTGTCTCTGGCTTTATATCTTCTTTTGCAATTTATATATTACAAATCCAAATCGCGTCAAACACACTACTGTGACTTGGACGAGTCAATTGCAATCCCTCCTGGTAAAATCTGCTTCATCCGTTTCGAAATAAGAGTTATTTTAAAAAGTTACATATATATTTTATCATTAAATATATTACATATTGCATAAAAAGAGGAAAAAAAAAAGAGTTAGAAATAAGGGTAAAATTGAAAAAAAATTATAATAAATGCTGCATAGAATTCTTAAAACGATAATTAATTTGAAACAATTTTTTCTTAAAATGACTATTATTATGGAATAAAGAGAGTATTAGCCGTTTTTATATTGTTTATTTAATTATATATTTTTAAAAGTATTTTAATCTACATATTATTATTATTATTATTATTATTACTTTTGATATATTTTGAATATAACGTAAAGTAGATAAGGGGTTAAAATTTTTTATATTTTTTAAATTTTACTTTTTTTATTATCCTAATTTTAAAATTTATTGTCAATTATATTTCAAATAAAATTTGAAATTAAATTTTGATTATTTTATTTTAATTAGAAAATCAATTTTTAAATTGAATTTTGAGCTTATTCCAACGAATTGTTAATCTAATATTATACCGAATTGTTAATCTAATCTTTAATTTTAGATTGAAGTGAATTTGATTTCTTAATTTTATAAATTAATTAATTGACTAATTTTTAATTAGTTATTTATTAATTGAGTGATTTGTTTATTTTAATTTTTTAAAATATTTTAATTTATGAAAACTATAACCATTATTATTATTTTATTAAATTTAAAGATTATCTTTTGATAAAAATATCAATATAAGAAAAAGATATGGTCTAACCAAAAAACATAATAAAAATATAAATAATGATTTATATAAATTTTAATTGAAATCTATAAAAATACAATGGCATGAAGAAAAAATGATGAAATGGATTCACATAAATTTAATTTTTGAAAAAGTTATTTTTCATATAGCAAAAATATTTTCTAAACAACTCTTAAATTTATTTTTTATTATATATACAAATTTAGTAGATGTAGAAGATTATAATTAAAAAAAAAAAAGGATTATGTACATTAAAAAAATATTATAATTAAAAAAATAATATAAAACATTAAAAGTGTAATTTAAAAAATAAATTAATTAATTTAAGATGTGAATAAATGTTTTACATGTCATGAAATGCATTCTTATATTAATAGTGCACCATGTTTTGTGTAGTTATTTTTATTATGTATTTTTTTAAATAGTTTAATATACTTGAATTGTTATTATTATTTTATTAAATTGAAATATTAAATATTATTAATTTTCAGTATTAATATAAAAAAATATAGATAGCTAACTGAAATAATAAAAAAATATTATATATATCAGCCAACATAAATTTTATTCAAACTTATATAAATATAATAATGTATAAAATCAAAGAAAGGGAGAGAGAGAAAGAGAGAGAGAGCCATGAGCCACTTATATATATTTAATACGAAGCATGTAAGAATTTTGTTAAAAAAACAAGGAAAAGAGAGCAAATGGGCATTACATGGATAGTGACTTTGCAAGAGCTGACGACGGTGAGCTTTGTAGTAGCTCCAATGGTGGCGGTCACAGTGTTGCAGTGTCTTTTGCAGCTTGTTTCAATGGTGATGGTTGGCCGCCTTGAACTCTCACTATCTTCGGTTTCTATTGCCACATCTTGAGCTAGTGTTACTGGCTTCATTCTACCTGTAATAACTCTTATTACTTCAATTTTATTTTCTCTTCTGCTCAAGAGTGCAAATTTTATATTACAAAAAAAAAAGTTTATAATACATGCTTATGGTGGAATAGATTGTTTCGAAGATTGTTAGAATTATTATTATTATTATTATTTCTATTTATACTTCAATTCAAGAATGATTAAGCTTCGAAGTTACATTTTAAAACTGAATTTTGTGACTGCTAAACAGTTTGGAATGGCTGGTGCCTTAGAGACTTTATGCAGTTAAGCTTATGGAGCAGAACAATATCAAAAGCTTGGAATTATACTCACAGTGCTATCATTTCTTTGATTCTAATCTTTCTTCCTATATCCCTTCTATGGATATTCACAGACAAGCTACTAATCCTTATAGGCCAAGACCCTTCAATTTCAAATATAGCTCACAAATACTCAATTTGGCTCATTCCCAACTTGTTTTCATATACTGTACTTCAAGCAATGATTCGTTACTTCCAAACTCAAAGTTTGATCCTTCCAATGCTCTTTAGTTCATTTACTACTCTATGTTTCCATATACTCCCTCTATTCTAAAAAAAATAGCCATTAAGAAAAAATCACTATTTTTAAAGTTTTATCATAAGTTATCGAAAAAACTCCTATTAATTACAATATAAATTAGGAAAATATTTCTCATATTTAGAAAATAGAAGGGTAAATTAACCATTTTACTATATTTTTTTATTGAGTTGCTAAATGGCCTCTTATTTATAAACAAAATTAATTTTTTTAATTACCATTTTTTTCATAATGAAGAGAGTACCTTTTTGTTGGATTCTAGTTTTCAAAACAGAATTGGGATGCATAGGATCAGCATTAGCTATCAGTTTATGATATTGAAGTAATTGATCTAACTACGCTAATTCAAAAAAAATAAATACCAAAATATGATATTCTAAAAAAAATTTACCAAAACATGTCACTTTTAATAATAATAAAAAAAGAGGTAGTCAAAATTTGTTGTTCGGCATTCAAAATGCCAAATTAGCAAAAAATAATAGGAAAGGTGGGCTCCTAGCAAGAGTTCTGCATTATAAACGCCGAACTTGCATGGTAGGACAATATTCAGCATTATAAATGCCAAACATTGCACTGTTTGGCATTTATACTGCCGAATTTGCAGTGGATTGTCAAATCCACTGGCAGTGAAGCATTCTCCACCTTCAACGCTGAGCTTGGGTCTTGTCAGGGCAAGCACGGGCTCAAGTTCAGCCTTTACAATACCGAATTCATGTGCACCTTCTGATTCTCCTACATTTAACAGCTAGGAAAAAATTTTGATGAAAATAAATTTACTAGGTCACTCTCAGTCTTCATCTTTCATCCGTTCTCAAACCATTACCTCCTCTAAAATCTCATTTCATTTTCATTGGGCTTTTTTTTCTTTTTTCACTACTTTGCTATAAAATTTAAATGGATTTGGTTTGAAAAAGGAAGAAGAAAAAAAAGGTAATATATCATTAATTTAAATTTTTAAGTAAATTGTAAATTTTTATTAATTAATTTCATCAAGTTATTATTTTCTATAATATATAAGAATAAATATTGATGAAATGTAATTATGAAAGGGTTGCTGTTTTTTTTAGGTGATTATAACGATATTCAAATTTTTAAAGATATTTTCCACGAAAAAGATAATTTTTATTTTTAAAATTATATTAAGGTAGTATATTAAATTTATTGTTTATTTTTTACCATATTATATATGTTGTTTATAAAATTTGTATTGTAGAGGATTATTTTTGTCAAACAATATTTAATTTTTGTTTGAAAAAGTTTTTAGCGATAAAATTATTAATTAAAATTTGTTAATATATTTTTGAAGTTCACCGTTTTATTATTTGAAATACAAAGATAAAATAAAATTAAATATTGTAATTTATTTAAGTGTTAAGGCAATCAAATGAAAAAATAAATAAATATTCCCTCTTAAAGCACCATAAAATATTAATTAATTTAATATAATTATATAAGATTATAAATATTTGTTAATAAATTCAAGTAATATTAGTGAAAAATATAACTTAATTTAGGCGATATTAATTAATTAAAATACTTAACTAATATGTAATATATTTTATTAACTCAATTAAACTATATTCAATTTAAATAATTCAGTTGTGAAAAGTGAATGAATTCAGAAAAATAATTAACTTATCATAATATTAAAAATATATAATATTATATTATTTATATTAATTAAGTTAAAAAATAAGTATAATAAATAAGAAAAGTTTTAACTGAAATATTTTATTAACGCGTATGAAATTAATTTCATGAATGTATGTGACACAATATATAAATAAAAATATTTGTGAAATAAAAATTTATGTGAAATATTAATTTCTAGGAAATAAAAATAGTGTTGGATTAGAAAAAAAATTTGTGAAAAAAAAAGTAAGTTATTTGTAATTATTAATTTTTTATGCGAAATAATAATTTATGTTAGAAACGTTAAAAATGTGTAATGGAATTTAATAATATAATAAAAAAAGTATAAATTAAATTAATTTACAATATATTAGTTAATTATCTTATATATTTAACATATAATATAATTAATGAATTTAATAATTAACTCGGTTAAGTAACTAATTAATTATGAATTTTTTTTGATACTATAATAATAGTATATAATATTTATTATTATATAAATAGTATAAAAAGTTATATAAATTAATTAAATAAAGTATTAATGTTTAAACATAATAAAAGTATGTTAATTATATTTTGATGAAGTGAAGTTGTTTTAGAAAGTGGAATTAATTTTCAAATATGACTAAGCCATAAGTCCTAAAACGTGAATCTTTATAATTATTATTATTATTATTGCAAAAAATTATATATATATATATATATATATATATATATATATATATATATATATATATATATATATATATATATATATATATATATATATATATATATATATATATATCAAAAATAATAATAATGAAAGAAAAAAAATATTAGGATTCAAATTTATATAATGATTATTTTGTATAGATTATAGAATGATAAGTAGATTTAGAAAGTGGAATTATTTGATAATGTGAAAATCATAAACCCTAAAACATAAATTTTAATTTGTAAATCATAAATCTTAAAATATCGGTCATATAAATTATGCTACAAATTTATTTTTAGAATATTGTGAAAAAGTAAAAGTAATTTCACTGATATTAATATAAATAAATACTGTTACTTAATAATTTTTTTTTTTGTTTGGAATCCATTATATAAAATGCTAATAGATATGGCTTAATCGATACCAATATACTTTTATTGGGGAGGTGAAGTGATATGTCATAACTATGGAGTTGATTATATAAATGACTGATGTAATATGCTCCATGTTCATCCTATACAGAAAATTACAGAGATGCTTCACATTGTTCACTCAAACACAAATATAGATTGTGAACAATATTTTATCAACCCAATAATATTTAGGGTACCTGTAAGAGTGGTAAATGGAGTTGTCTACAAAATGGCAGAAATATTGAAAGACGATGATGTAGAATGAATGTTTCAACATATAGAAATGTTTAAAGAGGATTTGACATTTTTTGACATCTATGTTGGAATTAGTGAGAAGACAGCAAATGATGACGTAAATGAGGATGATGTGGAAGGAAATGCAGATGGGGATGGAGAAGACAGTAATGCAAGTGCACATGATGATGTAGAGGGATTAGTGGCAATGGATTCATATGTTTTTGAGGAGGACAAAGATGTTGAGGAAGATGATAGTGATGATGCACCAGAAGAGTATGATGAAAGTGATGAAAATATGTTCCATGAATCAGAGGATTTTGACTTCGAACATTCTGCTTTTGGATTATATGAGAGGGACGCACATATTGTAAGTAATCATATAGTAATGAATGTACCATCACATTTTAAAAGCTACGTCTCGAATGAGTTTGTAGATTTTGAAGCAATGCGAGTACAAATAGATATAGATGAAAACATAATAGAGTATGGTGATGGATTATATAAAGGTATGCTTTTTACCAGCAAAAAAAATGTAAGCTTGCAATCCAATAGCATGCAATACAAAATAATTACGAGTTTTGTTCAAAAAAATCTCGGGAAGAGACATTTGTATGAATTTGCAAAAGAAAATCTAGTGGTTGTAATTGGCGAGTATGGGCAAGAAAGCTGAGGGATGACAATCGGTGGAAAATAAGCCAATATGATACACCACATACATGTCTGAACATAGGCAGTGCATCAAATCATAAACATTTATCTGCAAATATTATTGTTAATCATGTGGCACCTCTTGTGACAGAAATGCCCTCAATTAAGATTAAAGCTTTATAAGTTATAGTGAAAGATCGATTAGACTATGAACCAACTTATAGAAAGACATAGGAGGCAAAACATATTGTAATTGAAAAAACATATAGTGATTGGGATGAGTCATTTTCTCATCTTCAATGCTGGTTGCGAGCAGTACAAGTAACCAATCCTAATATCCATTACATTCTTAATGATGAGGAGCATGTTATCAGTAACCGCATTGATCCAACTTGTCGTATATTTCAACATATATTTTGGTGCTTCAAGCCATGTATTAATGGGATGAAAAATTATAGGCCTACTCTCATCATTGATGGCACTTTTTTATATGGAAAGTATAAAACTGTCTTATTGTGTGCATCAGTTCTGGATGGTGACAATCATATTCTTCCCGTGGCATTTGCTATTGTATAGAAAGAGAATAATGACAACTGGGATTGGTTTATAACGTGTATACGGATGCATGTTACTAGTAATCATAAATTATATGTTATTTCTGATTGGCACAAGGGCAAAATAAAAGCGATGAAAAGCAATTTGTGGAAAATGTGTCCTTATCGCTATTGTATCATCTACGTGGTCAATAATTACAATACAACTTTCAAAAATATAGAATTGAAGAAATTGATACAAAATGCAAGCAAAATAGATTGTAATTGAAAAAACATATGGTGATTGGAATGAGTCATTTTCTCATTTGAATGAAATTTATAGTACCTAAGCACATTGCTAACCTCTGTATCAGATAATGTCTTGTCGTTCACATTGGCTTGTTCTCTTGCAAGTTTCAACATGTAATATTTTGATCTGCGAATAAGCATTCGTGCATTTTTCTTCCGTATTCGAATAATAATTGTTTCATATGTATATATATTCCTCTGTATCAAACTAAGTAATCTACGATGTACTATAGGAGCTCCTAAAGCATGTAAGTCTATCAATAATTTATTTGATTCTTCCACTCGAAAATGCCACTCACGACACAAACCCGCATGGTATTCTTTCTTATCTGAATACTTCTCGCTTTCATATTCATCGTTCAAACGCGACATTGTTACAATCAAATTTTAATCTGTGATTGAAGTACTCAACTATGACTTTAAAGTTTGACACTTGTATTAAAATTATATGCTTCACAAATATAAAACGAAAAATATTTATAGGCTTTTCTAATTAAATTATATACTTCGCAAAAATAAAAAAAAATTAAGGTTTAGGATTTAGATATTTAAGGGTTTAGGGTTTAGTATTAGTTAAGGGTTTAATGTTTATGATTATTATTATTATACAATTTATTATTCTTCTTTAAATATTTTTAAAATTTCTATCAATTAAATATTCTTAAATAATTATTTAAATATTGAAAAATCGCATATAATTTACAAAACTTCATATAAATTAACATAAAAATTAATAAAATACATATTAATGCATAGTTTAGTTTTTTTTCAATTTTTAAATTTTAATTATGTAATAACAAGAAAATTAATAAGCAAACCTAATTTTTCCATTATTATTTGTAGATAATTTTATTTTAAACATTAGAACAATTAAGGACACAAATAAATTTTAATATAAAGTAAACAAAATATTATTAGCATAGTCATGCATTAATATGCTATTTACCTCTTTTCATGCAAAATTTCTTTAAAAATTCAAATATTTTTTAATATGACCTATAAAAAAAATATTAATATTTTTCTATCATATTTATAATTATTTACAAAAAATAAAATGCTCAAATTTCTTCCCATTAATTAATATTAATATTTTATATTACTATTATTATACTTTACATATTATCTTATTAAATTACTTACATAATTTTTATGTCCTTTGAAAAAATAGCAATTCATTTTACAAAATAAACTAATACAATTTATTACTAAATTATGTCATATAATAATAAAAATAAAAACATATAAATAAAAAAGTTATAACAAATCAATTATTAACAAAATATGCTATAACTAAATTATTATCTAATAATAATAATAATAATAATAATCACTGTTATTTTATTCTTATTATTATTATTTTCATGCCCAATTATATTCATAATTTTATTATTTTAGATATTTTTACTTTAAACATTTTAACACAATACTAAAAAATAAAAAAAATTAATTATATAAAATAACAAATAAAATTTTAAAAAATAATAAAAAATATTATCGCACAATTAACAAATAATAAAAAATTTAAATTATTATATTATGTTATTTTTACAAATATAAAAATAAAACTATGTCTTTCAATTAAATTTTCTTTAATTGTTCTAAAAATATATATCATTTCTAAATTATTATTTATCCATATTTATAATTATTTGTAACAAAAAACTCTAAATATTAAATGAAAAATATATAAATTATTTATAATATTAAAAATAAAATTTACCTTTCCCCATTCTCTTCTTCTACTTCTTTTCAATAATCTTATGAAAGTATATTTAAAGGAAAAAAAATAACGTAAAAGAATAATGATAAATTTTAATAAGTGTGAAACTACAAGAGATTAGCAGTAGAATTTAAAAAGAATGGAGGAGTCCAAGTTCGGTATTTAAAATACCGAAGTGCAGATATCAGTGTAGCACTGATTCCAAAATAATGCAAAGATGCAGAGGTGGGTGGAGAATAATGCTAGTTCGGTATTTAAAATACCGAACTGTGGATGGCATACCATGCCCTATACTATGCATGGCATGCTAGTTCGGTATTTTAAATACCGAACTAGCATTCCATGCATAGTATTTTGCATGGCATGCATAGTTTGATATTTAAAATATTGAACTAGCATTCCATGCAGCATGGAATACTAGTTCAGTATTTTAAATACCGAACTATGCATCATGCAATTGATTTGGCATTTTAAATGCTGAATAATTTGTAGGTTGACTAAGAATTAGCATGTTTCAGTAAATTTTTTAAAGTAAGCATATATTAGTATTTATTTTTTTAAATTAGCATAGTTAGGTCAATTACTCATGATATTGATTGAATGTTGTCTTTCTTAGTCTTTACATGAACTATTCTTGAGTAATTGACCTAACTATGCTAATTTAAAAAAAATAAATACTAATATATGCTTATTCTAAAAAAATTTACCAAAACATGCTAATTCTTAGTCAACTTACAAATTGTTTAGCATTTAAAATATCGAGTCAGTTGCGTGGTGCATAGTTTGGTATTTAAAATACCGAAATATGCATGTCATGCAGAACACTATGCATGGAATGCTAATTCGGTATTTTAAATACTGAATTAGCATGCCATGCGCAGTAGAGGACATGGCACGCTATCCACAGTTTAGTATTTTACATACCGAACTTGCATTATTCTTCACCCACCTTTGCATCCTTGCATTATTTTGGAATAAGCATTGCACTGATATATGCACTTTGGTATTTTAAATACCAAACTTGGACTCCTCCATCCTTTTTAAATCTTACTACCAATCTCTTGTATTTTCACACTTGCTAAAATTTATCATTATTCTCTTACGTTATTTTTTTTTCCTTCAGATATACTTTCATAAAATTATTGAAAAGAAGAGAATGGGGAAAGGTAAATTTTATTTTTAATATTATAAATAATTTATATATTTTTCATTTAATATTTAGAGTTTTTTGTTACAAATAATTATAAATATGGATAAATAATAATTTAGAAATGATATATATTTTTAGAACAATTAAAGAAAATTTAATTGAAAGAGATAAATTTTATTTTATATTTGTGAAAATAACATAAGATAATAATTTAAATTTTTTATTATTTGTTAATTTTGTGAAAATATTTTTTATTATTTTTTAAAATTTTATTTATTATTTTATATAATTAATTGTTTTTTATTTTTTAGTATTGTGTTAAAATGTTTAAAGTAAAAACATCTAAAATAATAAAAATTATGAATATAATTGGGCATGAAAATAATAATAATAAGAATAAAATAACAGTGATTATTATTATTATTAGATAATAATTTAGTTATAGCATATTTTGTTAATAATTGATTTGTTATAACTTTTTTTATTTATATGTTTTTATTTTTTATTATTATATGACATAATTTATTAATAAATTGTATTAGTTTATTTTTGTGTAATGAATTGCTATTTTTCAATGGACATAAAAATATGTAAATAATTTAATAAGATAATATGTAAAATATAATAATAATTATAATTATAATAATAGTAATATAAAATATTAATATTAATTAATGGGCAAAAATTTGAGCATTTTATTTTTTATAAATAATTATAAATATGACTGAAAAATATTTTTTTTTTTGTAGGTCATATTAAAAAATATTTGAATTTTTAAAGAAATTTTGCATGAAAAGAGGTAAATAACATATTAATGCATGACTATGCTAATAATATTTTGTTTACTTTATATTAAAATTTATTTGTGTCCTTAATTGTTCTAATGTTTAAAATAAAATTATCTACAAATAATAATGGAAAAATTGGGTTTGCTTATTAATTTTCTTGTTATTACATAATTAAAATTTAAAAATTGAGAAAAAACTAAACTGTGCATTAATATGTATTTTATTAATTTTTTATGTTAATTTATATGAAGTTTTTGTAAATTATATGCAATTTTTCAATATTTAAATAATTATTTAAAAATATTTAATTGATAGAAATTTTAAAAATATTTAAAGAAGAATAATAAATTGTATAATAATAATAATCATAAACATTAAACCCTTAACTAATCCTAAACCCTAAACTCTTAGATATCTAAATCCTAAACCCTAATTTTTTTTTAATTTTTGTGAAGTATATAATTTAATTAGAAAAGCCTATAAATATTTTTTGTTTTATATTTATGAAGCATATAATTTTAATACAAGTGTCAAACTTTAAAATCATAATTGAATGCTTTAATCGCAGATTAAAATTTGATTGTAACAATATCGCGTTTCAACGATGAATATGAAAGCGAGAAGTATTCAGATAGGAAAAAATACTGCGCAGGTTTACGTCGTGAGTAGCATTTTCGAGTAGAAGAATTAAATAAATTATTACTAAACTTGCGTGCTCTGGGAGCTCCTATTGTATATCGTAGATCAATTAGTTTGATATAAAGGAATATATATACATATGAAACAGGTATTATTTGAATACAGAAGGAAAATGCACGAATGCTTCTTCACAGATCAAGATATTATATGTTGAAACTTGCAAGAGAACAAACCAATATGAACTACAGAACATTGTCTGAGACAGAGGTTAGCAATATGCTTAGGTACTATAAATATCATTCAAATGAGAAAACGACTCATCCCAGTCACCATATGTTTGTTCAATTACAATATGTTTTGCTTGCATTTTGTATCAATTTTTTTAATTTTGCATTTTTGAAAGTTGTATTGTAATTACTGATCACGTGGAAGATACAATAGCAATGGGGACACATTTTCTACAAATTGCTTTTCATCGCGTTTGTTATGCCCTTATGCCGATCAGAAATAACACATAATTTATGATTTCTAGTAACATGCATCCGTATACATGTCATAAACCAATCCCAATTGTCATTATTCTCTTTTTGGACAATAGCAAATCCTACGGGAAGAATATGATTATCACCGTCTAGAACTGATGCACACGATAAGACAGCTTTATACTTTCTATATAAAAAAGTGTCATCAATAATGAGAGCATGCCTGTAATTTTTCATCCCATCAATATATGGCTTGAAGCACCAAAATATATGTTGAAATACACGACAGGTTGCATCAACGCGGTTGTTGATAACATGCTCCTCATCATTAAGAATGTAATGGGTATCAAGATTTGTTGCTTATGCTGCTCACAACCAACGTTGAAGATGAGAAAATGACTTATCATCCCAATCACCATATATTTTTTTAATTACAATCTGTTTTGCCTTCCATGTCTTTTTATAAGTTGCTTCATAGTCTAATAAATCTTTCACTGTAACTTGTAAAGTTTTAATCTTAATTGAGAGCATTTCTGTCACAAGGGGTGTCACAAAATTAGCAATAATATTTGCAGATAAATGTTTATGATTTGATGTACTGTCTGTATTCAGATATGTATGTGGTGCATCATATTGGTTTATCTTTCACTGATTGTCATCCATCAGCTTTCTTTTCCATACTCGTCAATTACAATTAGTAGATTTTCTCTTGCAAATTCATACAAATGTTTCTTCCCGAGATTCCTTTGAACAAAACTCGTAATTGTTTTGTATTGCATGCTGTTGGATTGCAAGTTTACATTCTTCTTTGCTAGTAAAAAGCATACCTTTATATAAGCCATCACCATACTCTATCATGTTTTCATCTGCACCTATTTGTACCTAGAGGTGAGCAAAATCAAACCAAAATTGAAAAATCAAACCGAAACGATCGATTCAATTTTTTAATTTCGATTCGGTTTCCATTTTTATTTTAAGAAACCGAATTAAATTTCGGTTTGGTTTGGTTATAGCAAATATGTATATATCTATATGTATATATACATATATACATATATATACATATAAACAATATATATATTATAATTAGTTTAAATGCTCTATTATAATTGTTATAGAAAATTGAGTTTTTTCTTGAAAAAATAAATTACTATTAATTATTTTTTAAACTTATATATATAAATATATTGAGAAATAAATAGGCTTAAATGCTTTATTATAATCACTATTAGAAATTGAGCTTTTTTTTAATAAAAGGAAATAGTATTAATTATTTTTTACTTATATTTTTTTGATTTATTATCGTTATCATAGGAAGTTGAATTTTTTTTAATAAAATGAATTAATATTAATTATTTTTTATTTTTATTTTAAGAATATATATATATATATATATATATATATATATATATATATATATATATATATATATATATATATATATATATATAGGGAAATGAATAGAGTTAAATGCTTTACTATTATTATTATTATAGGAAATTGAGCTTTTTGAATAAAATAAATTAGTATTAATTATTTTTTTCACTTGTATTTTAATGATTCATTATCATTATCATTGGAAATCGAAAATTGGATATTTTTGAATAAAATGAATTAATATTAATTTTTTTTGACATATATATATTATTTCATTATCATATTTATGAAAAAAAAAGGCCCAGTAAAAATCCAGTAGCCAAAATCGATAAACCGAACCGAACTGAACTTTTTCAGTTCGGTTCGGTTTGAGGAAAAGTTAATTTTAGTTATTCGGTTATTGTGGTTTGGTTCAATTTTGAACCGAACTGACCATTTGCACAGCCTTATCTCTACCTGCATTGCTTCAAAATCTACAAACTCATTCGAGTTGTAGCTTTCAAAATGTGATGGGATATTCATTATTGTATGATTACTTACAGTACGTGCCTCCCCCTCATATACTCCAAAAGTAGAAGGTTCGGAGTCAAAATTGTCTGATTGATAGAACATATTTTCATTGCTTTCATCAGACTCTTCTGGTGTATCATCACTATTATCTTCCTCGACATCTTCATCCTTCTCAAAAACATATGAACCCATTAACCCTAATCCCTCTACATCATCATGTGCACTATCATCTTCTCCATTCTCATCTGCATTCCCTTCCACATCATCCTCATTTACATTATTATTTGCTGTCTTCTCATTAATTTCAACATGGATCTCAAAGAATGTCAAATCCTCTTTAAACATTTCTACATGTTGAAACATTCATTTTACATTATCGTCTTCCAATATTTCTACCATTTGGTAGACAACTTCATTTACCACTCTTACAGGTATCCTAAATATTATTGAGTTGATAAAATATTATTCGCAATTTATATTTGTGGCTGAGTGAACAATGTGAAGCATATCTATAATTTTCTGTACAGGATGAACTTAAAGTATATTGCATCACTCATTTATATAATCAATCCTATAGTCACGATGTATTACTTCACCTTCCCAATAAAAAAATATATTGGTATCGATTTGGCCATATCTATTAACATTATATATAATGGATTCCAAACAAAAAAAAAAAAATTATTAAGTAACAATATTTATTTATGTTAATATCAGTGAAATTACTTTTACTTTTTCACAATATTCTAAAAATAAATTTGTAGCATAATTTATATGACCTACATTTTAAGATTTATGATTTACAAATTAAAATTTATGTTTTAGGATTTTATGATTTTCACATTGTCAAATAATTTTACTTTCTAAATCTACCTATCATTTTATAACCTATACAAGATAAACATTATACAAATTTGAATTCTAATATTTTTTTTCTTTCGTTATTATTATTTTTAATATATATATATATATATATATATATATATATATATATATATATATATATATATATATAAAATTTTTTGCAATAGTAATAATTATTATTATAAAGATTTACGTTTTAGAACTTATGATTTAGTCATATTTGAAAATTAATTCCACTTTCTAAAATAATTTCACTTCATCAAAATATAATTAACATACTTTTATTATGTTTAAACATTAATACTTTATTTAATTAATTTATATAACTTTTTAATACTATTTATATAATAATAAATATTATATACTATTATTATAGTATAAAAAAAATTCATAATTAATTAGTTACTTAACCGAATTAATTATTAAATTCATTAATTATATTATATGTTAAATATATAATATAATTAATTAATATATTGTAAATTAATTTAATTTATACTCTTTTTATTATATTATTTAATTTCATTACACCTTTTTATCGTTTTTAACAAAAATTATTATTTCGCATAAAAATTTAATAATTACAAATAACTTATTTTATCATTTTTTTTCACAATTTTTTTTATCCAACACTATTTTTATTTCCTAGAAATTAATATTTCACAAATATTTTTATTTATATTATGTCACATACATTAATGAAATTAATTTCATACACGTTAATAAAATATGTCAGTTAAAATTTTTCTTATTTATTATACTTATTTTTTAACTTAATTAATATACGAATAATATAATATTATATTTTTTAATATTATGATAAGTTAATTAGTTTTCTGAATTTATTCACTTTTCACAATCGAATTATTTATATTAAATATATTTTAATTGAGTTAATAAAATATATTATATATTAGTTAAGTATTTTAATTAATTAATATCGCCTAAATTAAGTTATATTTTTAACTAATATTACTTGAATTTATTAACAAATATTTATAATCTTATATAATTATATTAAATTAATTAATATTTTATGGTGCTTTAAGAGGGAATATTTATTTTATTTTTTCATTTGATTGCCTTAACACTTAAATAAATTACAATGTTTAATTTTATTTTATCTTTATATTTCAAATAATAAAATGGTGAACTTCAAAAATATATTAACAAATTTTAATTAATAATTTTATCACTAAAAACTTTTTTAAACAAAAATTAAATATTATTTGACAAAAATAATCCTCTACAATACAAATTTTATAAACAACATATATAATATGGTAAAAAATAAATAATAAATTTAATATACTACTTTAATATAATTTTAAAAATAAAAATTACCTTTTTCATGGAGAATATCTTCAAAAATTTGAATATCATTATAATCACCTAAAAAAACAATAACCCTTTCATAATTACATTTCATCAATATTTATTCTTATATATTATAAAAAAAATAATTTATTGAAATTAATTAATAAAAATTTATAATTTACTTAAAAATTTAAATTAATGTTATATTACCTTTTTTTTTTTCTTCTTCCTTCTTCAAACCAAATCCTTTTAAATTTTATGGTAAAATAGTGAAATAAAAAAAACCCGGTGAAAATGAAGTGAGATTTTAAGAGGAGGTAATGGTTTGAGAAGGGATGAAAGACGAAGAATGAGAGTGACTGAGTGAATTTATTTTCATCAAAATTTTTTTCCAACCGTTAGATGTAGGAGAATGAGAGGATGTACATGAATTCGGTATTGTAAATGTTAAATTTGAGCCCGTGCCTGTCCTGACAAGACCCAAACTCAGCGTTGAAGGTGGAGAATGCTTCACTGCCAGTGGATTTGACAATTCACTGCAAATTTCGCATCATAAATGCCCCTGACAAGACCCAAGCTCAGCGTTGAAGGTGGAGAATGCTTCACTGCCAGTGGATTTGACAATCTATTGCAAATTCGGCGTTATAAATACCGAACAGGGTCATGTTCGGCATTTATGCAAGTTCGGCATTTATAATGCCGAACTCTTGCTAAATGCTCGACTCCTTGCTTCGCCCCACCTTTCTATCATTTTTGGCTAATTGTAATTTCTAAGGATGTGTTCTTGAGCATACGGGAGTTCTTTCATTTCGCTGTTCCTTCTGTCCAAGAATGACTTGGTAATGTCTTTCTTTTTTTTTTTTTTTTCCAATCAGAACAATGTTTCTTGTTCTTGTACTAGTACTATTTTCTTGGTTAAAGTAATTGGTTCTTCATCTTTTCTTTCACCTGCCAATTTCTTCAGCCTCGAATGGTGGTTATATGAAGTACTAATTCTGTTTTCTGGGCTTTTACCAGATCCGAAAGTGGAGACTTCAGTACTTTCTATCTGGTATATGTCTCGTTCTTGTATATGCTTCACTCATTTATGCAGAAAGTTTAAAATACTATCTTTATTAATGTCTGCAAAGTCAATACTTGCAGCTTTTCTATCACTTATCTGCATTACTTTATTCCTTATGGATTTGGAGCCACTGCAAGGTTTGTACTAAACTTATTAATTCAATTTTCTTTTCTTATAACATTTTTTTCCCTAATACTCGAGTTTCATATGAATTGGGAGCTGGAAATCCACAGGCAGCTAAAATGGCCATTTCAGCAATAATGATTCTTGCATTTGCTGAGGTGGTTATTGTATGCATAATTCTGTCTTTGTGTCGAAGCATTTTGGGATATGCATTTAGCAGTGAGAAGGAAATTGTGGATCATGTTGCAGATATGACTGCTTTTCTTTGTCTGTCAGTTATCATAGATAGCTCACAAGCAGTACTTTTAGGCAAGCATGCTACCTTACCTGATTCTCATGTATGCATTTATGGGAACTTTGTATCGATGAATAAAAGCTCAATTGGCGAGTTATAATATCAGAAACATTAATCAATAAATAATTCTAATGCTTCAGAAGTACCTAATTAGGGGACCTTAATTATTTTCTACAGAAGAAAAGGCAAAAATTTGAAATTCAGCATCTCAATGTTCAAAATTGTAATCACATGTCACCATTTCGCCAAACATTTAGTAATAAACCATTGGATTAATAGTTTAGTAATTGAGTGTATATTTCATAGTACAGAAAGTCGAGTTCAAAAAAAAAATTAAAAAAAGAAAATCAAACACAATAATAAGAAAAGAGCATAGTAAATTATTTCCTCCATCTGAAAATAATGATCATAATTTCTTGATGCCTTCTCAGAATATGAATTAGTTGCCATGTTTAAAAGGGGTAGCTAGGGGAAGTGTGTGGCAGAATATAGGAGCCAATGTGAATCTTGGTGCCTATTATCTGGTTGGGACGCCGGTTGCTGCTATTTTGGCTTTTGTTGCGCATTTAAGAAGGAAGAACCTTTTCATTGGATTGGCAACAGGGTCATTTGTCCAAGCAAACTCTACTTGCTTTCAGGACCATTTTTACAAACTAGGAAAAACAGGTATTTTTAACCAAAACCATGATTAAATGCTTTTGGAAGCTAAAAATTTGCTGAATTTTTCAATTTAGGAAGAAGTGAATGTGCCCTAAAATGCTGATACCAATTTTCTGTGGATGCTCAGGCAATCAAAGCAAGAGAGAGAATCTTTGAGGGAGATTCAAAGACTGGATTCAGTTGAAGGATACCAAAAGATATTGTGAGAAGCATCAAAAACTAACCCAAAAGCCCAAGCTCTCGGGTGGTAAGGTTCAAACACTATATTAAACTTTGATCCTTTTATTTATATTTCAATGTAGAAATTCCTGAGGACAAAAGACTGTTTCTTCAGTTGGTTTGAGCTGAACTCAAATTACTGTGCAGTTTCTGAGCCTTTTTTCGTTGATGGAGAATTTAAAGAAGCCTTTTCCATACAGATTCTTTCACTAAAACAAATAAAGAACAGCAATCTCATGTGCTGTGCTAGCTTTTATAGCTTGTTCTGTTTTCTCCAGGTGTTTCTATCACGTAAGTTAAAGTTAGCAGTTGAATCATCATTATCTGAGACCAGAATTCGACTGGCATTGCTAACTTTGTTTTCATCATCAACTGCAACTATATCAATACAATTTCTTTTTTTATCATGCTATCCAATCTGTCGAGAGGACTAGTTTGGGTGGTTTGTGTTTTTATATTTCTATAATATTCCTCAAATTGTGCCATCATCTGAGCAACTAATCCAGGCGCCTTGAACTCCTCCAGCTCCTCATCATAACATCCGTTGTGAGTGAAAACTGAAAATTTCTCCCAAGCGTCTCAGTGGCATATCTTCCTAAGGAAATCGAACTATGATCAAGAATTTCATAGAGAGATGCCTGCTTTAGATGTTATAGGAAAACAAAAACCAAAAACAAAATTACAATAATAATATAATATATCATATTAAAAAACAAGAAAGAAGCCATTGTACCAGCAATCCAACGATCGAATGCTTGCCTGCCAGCCTGTGTAGGATCCCCGTTTAAACATCTGAAGTATATATTTATGTATCTTATACGATTTTCAGTTTGATGGAAAAAAAAAATAAGATGATTAAGAAATTATAACTAATTTTATGTTTATAACGATTTTTTTTTTCTATAAATTTCTATCATCAGTACAACCAAATATAACAAAATATCCATCCATGGATTAGCATTGTGGTTGTTAATTTCATTTGAAATCCTCTAATAATTAGCAGCATGAACTCTTTTTTCACTAAATAGAGGAACTAGCCAAAATTATTGCTCACTTTAGTCCATCTGAAGTAAAATTACCCAAAACCAAATACTGAAGCAGAAAACAAGTTCAAAGGAGTAGTTTAGTTTATGAAATAGAATGAAAATAAAATATTTATTTCAATCGAAATAATTATTTTTAATTTTGATTTAAAATTAAATGTCAAATAATTTTATAATCGAGAATTTCGATTGAAATTTTAAATATTTATAATCTCAAATTATGATTGAAATTTTAAATATATAATAATTTATTATATATAACAAATATTTTCTAAATGTATGAAATATAAATTTTATGAAAAGCAAAGAAAAGTTATTCCATTCCACAAACCGAATGAACCCTAAATTCATTCAGAGAAACTTCGTAATAATAAATAAATAAATGGAAATATTAAAATACCATCCAACAACAGTATAATAAGTCTTACATTGGGTTCAACACCACTTGGACTTTTTTCGTCTGTATTCTAACATCAATTTGAAAGAAAAAGAGGAAACTGTGCATGCACATTATATGCCACAATGATAGCCACTTAAAATTCTTCAACAACAGTCAATATCTACAGTTACAGAAAGAATCAGATTTTGGGTGCCTGTGTTGAGTTTGTATCATGGTTATAATGTGACAGCCCTTGATGGGCCTTTTTACCAATTTAAAATTTTTTCATAAAATAATCTTCAATTTAAATTTTTTTTAAAAAATTACCGTTTTAAATTAATTTTAAAATTATTTTTTATTTTGAATTATTTTTTACAGAGATAACATAAATGAAACTAGCTACCGGTAGGAAGAGCTGCCCAACTCTGGCCGCTCTTGAAAATAGCAGCCAGAGTCAATTCTAATCACTCCACACCTCTTTTTTTTTTTCAAATGAATTTTCTCAATTTTTTTATTTTGTCACTTTGAATTTTTTTTAAATAGTATAATAATTATGAATGTTATACTTATTATATAATAAATTTCTAATATTTTAATTAAATTATTATTATATATTATAAAATTATAAAAATTACCATTTTTAAGGTAATAATAATTTTATTATAAGTTGTCAAAAAAATCTCTATTAATTACAATATAAATTAGGAAAACATATCTTATACTTGGAAAATAGAAGGATAAATTAGCAATTTTTTTTTTATTGGATTGCTAAATGGCTACTTATAAACAAAATTAATTTTTTTAATGGCCACTTTTTTCAGAACGGATGGAGTATAATTAAACATAATTAATAATTATCATATATTATGTTATATATGATAATTATTAATTATATTTAATTATATCAATTATATTTAAAAAATAATAATTTAATTTAATTATATTAATTATATAAAATAGTTTATGTAAAATTTTTAAAATGATAAGAATTATACTAAATATTATGTATACATTCATCAAAAATAAAAGCAATGTAATGAAAACATATTAATAATTGTACATATTCTATAATTTATTATTAACAACATACTGAATATTATTTGAGTCAAGAAAAATATTAAAAATTATAAATTATAAACGTATTTAACTAAATACTATTAATATACTAATAAAATTTATTAACAAAACTAATATTAATTTCTAGCAAAATATAATTTGTTTTTTGTCTTGAAAATGAAAGAATTTAAAGAATAGAATTATTAGTGGATAATGAATAAATAAAAAAAAAAAAAAAAAACAAGAGGAGCAAGCCAGCTGCTAGCCGCTCCTTTGACTTGGATCCAGCTATTTTTTTAACCCAAAAAATAGTATAATTTGAGAAATATTTTTACAACAAATATAAATTGGGAATTTTAAATAAAAATAACCTAAATTGAAAAATTCTTAATAAAAAATACCTAAATTAGTAAAAATCCCGCTCTTAATGCCCACCATCTGATCCTGGAAAATCACCTAAATGCCAGAATTGTTTCTTAACAACTCCCTGCAATTTCAAGAATTCGTATCACCATGAAAAGGTGCAACTTGTGCTAGTAAAATTCAGGTGGATTAAATATATGGTTAAGCTTCTAACACGGTGAATTGAGCAATAAATTTGCACTAAAGCAGCAATCATTCAGCAGAAAAAAAGAAAAATAATAATCCCTTGAGAAATTATTGTAGGTTACTCGCAAGAATGGACCACCATTTTTCTTCCATGTAGAAAATGTCCCTAGAAGCACCTGAAGAATTCCTTTTATTGTGAACTCAAATGCAACTGAGAGATGTCTGGCATCAATTCAATGTCGGTCGCTATTTCGAGAGGAAGTGATAGAAAATGTAAAGACTGAGATGCCAATAGAAATCATGCTCAATATATTTCGAGAGTAATTGATAGAAAATGTAAAGATTCAGATGCCAATATAAATCATGTTCAATATAAAGCAACACTCACAAAGCTAAATCAGGATTTCCTTTGGGAAAAAGTTCCCACCAGCACAGAAGAAAGGGACAATCACTGAAAGGTTCCTTTGCACCTAAATTTAATTGATCTAAACCACTTTATGAAAATGTGACAAGAAATAAAAGTTCAAAACTAATCTGAATGAAGCAGTTGGATTTGAAGAAAATCTTCACATTTCTGTACAAAACTTTTGCTTTTCATAGATAAGCAAGTTAATCGCCAAACATCTAGAGTCCAACAATGTCATAGTTTAACTAACAAAAGCACAAATATAAAGAAAGAAGATTCAGTCAGGAGCTTTACAGCTGCAGCATCATTTGATGAAGCAATATGAATCCAGTCCTTAGGCACGATTGTTAAGGCCATGAAAGAAACGGTGTTTTCTTCGCTTTGAATGCCTTCCAGAACCCTTTGACATGACATAGGGTACAAACTGCACCTGCGTAGAACCAACATATGCATAAATAATTACTCTTAAAGGCATAGACAGCCAGCCTACTTCATTTGATTTTTCTAAAAATGCATATCATCCATAGGAAAAAAGAAGCAATTTGAGGAATTAGTTTCATTCAATTAACAAAATGTTCTGCAACATCTGAATGAATTCACTAGGCTATGAATGAATAAGGTAAACAAACATTGGGAATTGAAGTTCATTATGGGCTGCGATTTCCAGCAATGAACACAATGCAGGTGATGGATTTCTAATTTGAAGTAATATGCAGAACATAAAGGATCAACATGGGCACCCAGCAAACTCTATTATAGATTCATAATGTAATGAATTATGAAAATTATGATCTAATTTAAGAAATACTAGAAAACCAGCTAAACAAACACTTAGTATTTGCAACAAATAGAACTAAAACCTGAGAATTATTGCGTATGCCAAAATCCTGAAGTGCACAATTGTCGTCAAGAAGCTTTTGATTGTGGAAAGAAAGGGCATAATTGGCCCAGACATGCTTCCTGCAAACCCAAAAGCTCGCTATTAAAGGCCAATTAACATAAAAGGACTTGGTTAGCTCAGTAGATTGCTCTAGCAAAGAGAAGAAGAAGTCAAAGAGAGTTTCTTCAAAAACATTAGATTACCATGAAATATGGCGATGACCCATCTGGGATTGCTCCATCTCAGTCACTTTGTTCTTAATTGCAAGTTTTAAATCCTTAACAGTTGCCGAATTCATCATCGCCACATCTTTACCACAACCAAAATAATTTAGTTAGCTCGCATACTAAATGTTTGTCAAAATGCCAAATAGAGAACAGAACAGCGCATTTGAATACCGAAGGAGGTGCCATCTAGTTTGAGAATAGAGATTCGCATGGCACTGCCCAATTCAAGGCTGATAAACGTATCAACGTCAGATAAGGTGGGTTTCTTGGGGATATCAGCGAGAATAGGATCTTCGAGAAGAGCTGCGAGTGTTGACTGTAGTTTCGCCTTCTTTACATTGTTGCTATTGTACCCAACGTCCTCGTCTCCCTTGGAACTCGATTCCATCGCCTTACTCGTTTATCCCTTGCTTGAAACACAAGCCTGGAAATGACACAGCACGCCCTATTCTACCACATGCGCTCTTTATTGTTCTTCATGTTCCTTGCGGTTGCTGGAGGTATTTGTTTGTGATTGTGATTCGGACTTCCGTCTGTCACAGCAAACGACATGCCGTCTTTATTCTGAACTGGACGCCAGAGTCAGTTCTTGTTTTCGGCTGGGTCCAGAGCTCGGCACAGTAATCTATATAAATTTCCCTAAATTTAATTATATGTATTTTTATTTATAATTTTATATTTATTTAAATAATAAAAAAATAATAATTTTTAATAGTGTAATAATTAAAATTTTCATATTTATCATAAAATTATTAAAAATATAAATATTTTTTAAAATTTGCAATATATATTTTAGTATTTGAAAAATCAATAATTTATTTTATTTATAACATAAATTTATCAAGAAAAATTTAATCTGGTTGGACTCTAACAATTCGTTTAGTTTACAGATTTATAATCTTTAAAATTTGTTTGAATCTTAAACTTAGCTAAACTATGCAAATTATGCCATGGACTTGTGTCCACATAGCAACATAGATCAGATTCATGGTACACATGCTGAAGATTTGCTAAAAATAAAGGTGAAATTTTTTTTATATGATTCTATTAGTGTGTTCTACTCTTTTTTCAGTTTTTCCATTTTTTTATTATTTATTTTTAAGTTATGTAATGTTCCAAAAAAACTATAAAAATATCACAAAATTTTTAAATTAAGTGCTAATTATTTTTTTATTTTTTATTTGTTTCAATACTTGGAATTAAAATTATAATAATTACTTTTGTTTCTCTCATCTAATAATTGTTTTAATTTTTTATCATTAATATTATGGTTGAAAATATATTTTATCATTAACTGACCGTTCAAAAGTAATGTATATGCAATTTAACACCAAATGTATATGCATTTTAAGTAATGTATACCTGTAGTTAGAAAGTCATGTACATGCAATTAAATTACAATGTATCTCTAGTACAATACTAATGTGTATAGACTAATTGTTATCAGAATATTTTTATCATTAATATTATAATTGAAGATATATTTTATTATTAATTGATAGTTTAAAAGTAAAGTACATGTAATTTAACATCAATATACATGCATTTTAAGTAATAATGTACCTGTAATTTAACATCAATATACATGCAATTAAATTACAATGTATCTCTAATACAATACTAATGTGCATAGACTAATTGTTATCAGAATATTTTTATCATTAATATTATAATTGAAAATATATTTTATTATTAATTGATAGTTTAAAAGTAAAGTACATGTAATTTAACATCAATATACATGCATTTTAAGTAATAATGTACCTGTAGTTAGAGAGTCATATATATGTAATTAAATTATAATATATATCTAGTACAAAATTAATATGCATAAATTAATTATTATCAGAATATTTTTATTATTAATATTATATTTTAAAGATATATTTTATTATTAACTGACAATTTAAAAGTAATGTACATGCAATTCAACACTAATGTACATGCATTTTAAGTAATAATATACTTATAGTTGAAAAGTCATTTACATATAATTTAATTACAGTGTATCTATAATACAAGACTAATATATATAGACTAATTATTATTAAAATAAGTTTTTTATTATTAAAATTTGTAATTGAATATATATTTTATCATCAATTGATAGTTCAAAAGTAATGTATATACAATTCAACACTAATGTAACTGGATTTTAAGCAACAATGTACCTATTAATTTAAAAAAATATATAATAATTCAATTTATATATTTAATTATAAATTATAATTTACATATTTATTAGAATTATAATAATTATTAGATAAGAGAAACAAAAATAATTTATATATTTAATTATGATAATTCAATTTTAAGTATTGAAATAAATAAAAAAATAATAATTAGCATTTAAAATTAAGAAAAAAAAAGAAAAAATGGTGAAAAAACAAAAAATAAAGAAAAAAAAGAAATCACACTAACGGAATTGAAGAAAAAATCGCACATCTTTTATCTTGGCAAATCTCTCACACATGTATTGTGGGCCTGATTCATGATATATTATGGACACGAGTCTATGATATAATAATTGGCTAAACTATAAGATTACTTATTTTAAATCTTATTTTGTTTAAAAATTTTAAGTAATAATATTAAATAATTCTACTTTTTATAATCTTATATTTGGTAGGATAGATTAATAAATTGAATAAAAAGTGAGACTATTTTAGGAAATATAATGTTATAAATAATGAGATTAGTAATCTACAAGATAGGGATTGCTAAAAATATGGGGATAGATTTTAGATAACACATATCTCATGAATTAGTTAAGTTTTTAAGATTATTAAGCCTAACCTGAATCATTTGTACTAAATATAGTATTATTTACTAATACTGCAGCTTACTTAGGGGTGTGAAGGAGCTGAGTCGAGTTGAGTTTTGGAGTACTTGAACTTGAGTTTAAGCTCGAACAAAATTAATGAGCTTGAGCTTAATTGACTCAAGTTCAAGCCTAAACAAGTAAGGGATTAATCGAGTCGACGTAATGCCAAATTCGAGTTCTACTCGAGCTCGACTTAGCTTGCAAGCTCGATCAGTTTAAATATAAATGTAAATAAAATAACATATAAAATGTAGTATTTGCACCATAATATTTTTTGAGTTATAATTGTAAAAGCCCATTGAAATTCAAGCCCAAGTTAAACAGTAAAGTCTTTGGAGATTTGCAAGTCAAGCCCAGTGATGATTATTATTCCAAATGCCTATAGGCAATTCCAGAGAAATAGTGGATAATGGAGGTTACCAGTAGTTGAGCTGTCATATGAAGTGGAATAACGGTTATTGAAATGTCATAATGGAGAAGTAGTTATTTCCTAGGGAATATTTAAACTAAATTATATTTCCTATGAAAGCCCTAACCAACCAACCACTCAATAGACCCTGTGCTTTTTTATCAGCCTTATCGGACATAGTTTTCTTTTTTTGCTTTTTGATTCCAAGCTTTCTGTAATTACAATAACCACTCAATAAAAATTCCCTTTGTTTCATTACTATTTCTTTATCTCCATAGTAACTTTCACCATTGAGAATCCCGGCATACTGTGGTTAGGAAATCTAGGTATCTATAGTCCTTTGATAAGAAGTCAAAAAGGTGCAATCCATAGGTGCGTACACCTTCATCCGCACGTGGCACACCTGTGCAATTACTAATTTACTCTTGTGCCAAATTTTAGCTCCAATAATATTTTTGGCACGCTCGGTGGGACACACTCTCATGGCACCAAAAACAAGAAATTCTGGAAAAGATGTTGCTGGTTCCTAGAAGCCGTAGGATGACATTACAATAGTAGTGCATGAAGGACATGTTTCATAGTTGGTGGAACAAATTGAGCGTGGATTGGCTTCTCTATAGCCAATTCACCAAGAACATATACTAGAGATGGAAATTTCAACAGGTCCTACTATTGAAGATCTAGGTAATACTCCCAGGCTTGTTGATGTTACTGTTCCATCTAATAATTTACAAACGTACCTTGAAGAAATGAAAAGACAGTCTAACAATTTACAAGCATTGATTAATATGGTTACTTCACCACAAAGCCCTAGGCAGGCCATTATCCATAGGCTTATTAGGCAACTCTCAGAAGAACTCGGGGGGCAATCTGTTGCTCAGCAAAAGGCTAGTGATTCTTATCACATTGAGGAACGCTATCAACCTCCTCATATAAGGGAGGAACCAAGGACTATACTAATGGGCAGTCCAAGAAACATCCAACAACAACAACTGCATGCTACTACTAACTCGGCTAACCATCCAAATGCTTATTCTCATGATGTAAGTTTCATTGGAGAGGGACTAAGGAATATGGCTCCAGTAGTCAACAAGTTTCCACATCCTATTGTTCAACAGCAAATCCCTAAGGACCAGCATCTTGTGGATATTGAAGTTGTCAGGAATGCTATATAAGAATTATAAAGACCTAGCCTTAGGCAAATAGGCCATTCAGAGTTTCACAAGCCATATCCTGCTGCTATAGATAGTGAGAACTTGTAACCCCAGGGCATACAGGATTCCTGATTTTACTCTTTACTTTGGGAATGATGGCCAGTTTATAGTGGAATATGTTGCCAAGTTCACATACATTGTGGAGAATTGGCCAACTACAAAAATTTCTCCAACTTTAAACTCAAGTTGTTTCCTTCCCTTACTGGAAATGCATATACGCGGTACACAACCTTGCCTAGGGATTTTGTTATGACATGGCAGGAAATGGAGTGACAATTCCACACTCAATTCTTTAAAGCTGAGCTAGAGATGAGCATAACAGAGTTATCCAGGGTAACTCGAAGGGCAGGAGAGACTGTTGATAGATTTATAGCAAGGTTTAAAAAATGAGGAGCTGCTGTAAAGTATTTTTACTTGAGACTGAGTTTGTGAAGCTGGCCTAAAGAGGTTTGGATATAGAATTGAGGAAAAAATTTCAGGGCACAGAATTTAGAGATTTTTATAAGATGGCTGCTAAGATTACTGAATATGAAGAGTTATTGCAGGAGGAGAATTACAAAAGGAAAATGGCCATGGGAACATGTTTTCAGGAAGTGCTCGCCCATGAAATTGTAGCAGCTGATATGATTAGTTTAAATTCCTGTATTTGCCTATCATTAGTGAGAGAGTCACCAGATACTTAGAAGAAATCCACAGTCTGCAATGCTTAACAGCAGTACACCTTTGATATCACCAAGACTGAGAAAATTTTTGAATTCTTGCTGAAAGAAAATTTTATCAAGTTGCCTGCAGACCACAAACTTCCAACTCAAGAGGAGATCAGAAGCAAGGAGTATTGTAAGTATCATAATTCTTGGAATCACTCTACAAATGCTTGCTAGGGATTTAGTAATGTAGTGCAAGATAGGATCAATAAAGGAGTACTGAAGTTTCCAGAAAAGAAAGAGTCCATGCTTATAGATGGGGATCCATTTCCACTAGTGGCTTCCATCAATTCTATAACTATTGACCTCAAGTCTTGGTGATTTCAGATGACAAAGGGAGAAATAGGAGTCCACTAAGAACTCATAGGGAAAAAAGTTCTAGGCTTTAGGTTCCTAAATCTAAGCTATCTCACTAAAGAGATAGGCTACTAGAGGAGTCACCAAGGAGATATCACTAGTGTAAATTTTAGAGAGGCCAAGCTCGTTTTGTAGTTCCACCAACTCTAAAACCAACTCAGAAATGGCAGCAGGTTTAAGAAAATTCCCTAAGCCACTCACTAGGACTCAGAAATGTAAATTGCAAAGGCAGAGAGCTGAAACAAGAAGGCAAGCTGACTCTCAATATTGCCCACTTAAAGATGAAAGCAAGAGCAAGTTCAGGAGAAAGGCTACTAGGGATTTGGAGAGTTCTGAGGATGAAGATCTCCTTAGGGAACCTTCTAGAAAATTTGATTACAAAGTGTTTTATTCTAAACTGCCTAGTGTTAACACTTCTAAGGAGTCTATTATTGCCACAGGGTGGGATGTTGAATCAATAGGAAGCACCAGTTCAGAAAGTGTATAAAATTTTATGGTAGGAAGTATTTTTGTTCCTTATGGATATGCTGTTGCAACAATAATAGTACCAGCTAGCTTTCAATTCAAGTCTGCAGAAGAAGATGTTATTGAGATTCAGGTCCCTAAGGCTCAGGGGGCAACATTCCCCAGGGAGGATGACTTCTATAGTGGAGTCACAATACAGCCAACTAGTCCTTAGCAGCCTAAAAAAGGCACTTTTAAGAAACCATCAACTCAGATGAAACAACACACAAAACCATTATACATAAAGGCACATGTTAATGGGGGGCCTATTACCAGGGTTTTAATTAATAATAGGTCGATAGTCAATATCATGCCACTTAGGGTGCTACATACCTTAGGGAGGACTGTAAAGGATTTGATTTCTATAAACGTAGCAGCATCAGTATCAACATTAGCCTTTACTAAGGAGCTCACTAAAACCCTAGGTGTTCTACCTATGGAAATCACAGTGGGAAGTAAGTCATCTTTATTTGCTTTCTTTGTGGTTAACTCATCTGCTTGTTACAATGTTTTGCTAGGAAGGGACTGGATTCATTCCAATTAGAGCATTCCATCCTCTCTCCATCAACTCTTACTGTTTTGGAAAAGAGATGATGTGGAAGTAGTTTAGGCAGATCGGTAACCTTTCACTGCTTGTTCAGATGCTGTGGAGGCTAGATATTATGATTTCAACTGTGGACTAATCAAATTCACTATAGAAAGAAAGATAGGAGTCCTAAGGCCATGAAAATGAATATCATCATTACTAAGGAAAGAAAGAAACAAGCGAAAACACTTCTCAAATATACTGCCATTGTGCCATACAAGCCGATGGCTGAGTCAGTGATCATTAAGGAGGTCCATGGCTGAGTCAGTGATCATTTAGTCGGTGAGTACAATAAAGAGGAGTTGGCAGTAGCTGCAACTACTATATTCAAAGCTCATTTGCAACAAACTATGGACAGGCTAGCTATGGAGCAAACTCATAATTCCTATGGAGCTGAAATAATTTTTGAGGAGGAAGCTGTAGAAGATGAATTAGTAGTATAGTTGTATGATTTTGAGAAGGTGCCTACCAAATTTGAAGATGCACAACCACAGATGCATGATCATATTGAGGAAGTAAATCTTTACACTCCCTAAGAGCCAAGGATTACATTTGTAAGTTCATTGCTACCTAAGGACGCTAAAGAAGCTATTATTGCAATCCTTAGGAAGTACAGAGATTGCTTTGCATGGAGTTACAACGAAATGCCTAGTCTTAGCAGAAGCCTTATGGAACATCACTCAAACTTGATTTTCATCCACATCAACAACCTCCCAAGAGAATGTCCAAGGAGGTGGAACTAAAGGTGAAAGAAGAAATAGAAAGATTATTGAAGGCAAGTTTTATTAGACCTATAAGGTATGTGGATTGGCTTTCTAACATAGTGCCTATGGTTAAAAAGAATGGAAAATTGAGAATTTATGTTGACTTCCATGATCTGAATAAAGTAACTCCAAAAGAAATGTATGTCACGCCTATGGCTGACATGTTAATTGACTCTATAGCTAATAATGAATTGTTGTCTTTTATGGATGGATATTTAGGGTATAACCAAATTCTAATTGCAGAGGATGACATTTCCAAAATAGCTTTCAGATATCTAGGATCCATAGGGACATTTGAATGGGTGGTGATGCCATTTGGTTTAAAGAATGTTAGTGCAACTTACCAGTAGGCTATGAATACTATATTTCATGATATGTTAGGTCATCACATGGAGATTTACATAGATGATATAATGGTAAAATCGAAGAGAGCTAGGGAGCACGTTGATTACCTAAGGAGAAAACTTTGCAGAGGATGAGGGAGCAACAATTGAAACTTAATCCACTCAAATGTGTTTTTGGAGTTCAAGTTAGAAATTTCCTAGGGTTTCTAGTGCATCAAAGGGGAGTCGAAGTTGACAAAAACAAAGCGAGAGCCATTTTAAAAGCACAAGCTCCACATAACAAAAAAGAATTACAGAGGTTTTTAGGGCAAGTCAACTACTTGCGATGGTTTATTTTGAACTTGGCAGGGAAGACTAAAGAATTTTTAGGCCTATTAAAACTAAAACAGACTGAGGAGTTTCTACGGGGAGAAAAGCATCTACAGGCCTTTAATAAGATCAAGCATTATTTGTCCAGTCCCCCTATACTCGTGCCACCAAGGGAGGGATTTCCATTAAAATTATACTTATTAGCCGTAAATGAGTCCATTGGGTGTTTGTTAACCCAAAACAATGCTATAGGACACGAGTAGGCTATTTACTATTTGAGTAGACTACTATCTCCCTTGGAGGTAAAATATTACCCTATTGAAAAACTTTGTTTAGCTTTGTATTTTGTTTACACTAAGCTTAGGCATTATTTTATTAAGTCTCAGATTTATGCTGTATCTCAAATAGATTTAATTAAATATATGCTCAATAGGCCATTACTCATTGGTAGAAATGGTAAATGGTCATTAGCTTTAACAGAGTTTACATTGATTTATTTACCTTAGAAACCTGTGAAGGGACAGGCTTCGGTAGATTTTCTTGCAGATCACCCATCCTTAGGGATTATGAGTAAGACACTAGCTATGGACTTACAAGTATATGGCATTGAAATAAAGCCATCGATTTTGAAGTTTGATGGTTCCAGTACAGAGAAGTCTGCCAAAGAGGGGATAATAATCATCTCACCTACTGGTGTCAAAACTTCATTGGCACTCAACTTGGAATTCGAATGCACTAACAATCAAGCTGAGTACAAAGCTATAGTTATCGGCCTGGAGATCTTGTTGGAATTAGGTGCACAAGAGGTATTGGTAATGGGTGATTCATAGTTAATTTTGAGACAATTGACTAAAGAATATAAATGTAATAATGTTTCCTTAGCACCGGATTATACTCCAACAATCCTACTAACCAATTCTTTTTAGGAGGTCACCTTCCTACATATACCTAGAGAAGAAAACTGGGAGGCTGATGAGATGGCACAAGTGACCTCTAATGTTAAAATGTCTCAAGAATTGACTCACAAGCTTACCCTGATATAGAGAAGGAGACATTTGTCAATAGCAGAAAGAGGCATTTAAGTTGAAGTGTTCAGTATGGACATTGGCATTGCTGAGGACTGGAGATATGATTTAAAGAGGTATCTGGAAAATCCTAGTAGAAAGATGTCATATAGAATAAAGACGCAAGCACAAAATTATGTCTTGATAGAGGGTGACATCTATAGGAAAGGCTTTGATGGTTTGTTATTGAAATGCCTAAGCCTACCAAATGCATTCAGGGTAATGCAGCAAGTGCATGAAGGGGTAAGTGGTGTGCACTAGGCTGGAATCAAGATGAGGTGGTTGATAAGGAGACATGGCTATTATTGGCCAACCATCTTGAAAGACTGTATCACTTATGCTAGAGGATGCTATCAATGTCAGAAATATGGCAATATACAGAGAGTTCCTGCTAGTTAGCTTCACTTTATAGTCAAAACCTTAGCCATTTTATGGGTAGGCTATAGATCTAATTGGTAAAATTCATCCTGATTCCTCCAAAGGTCATTATTTACTATTGTGGCTATGGATTATTTTACTAAATGGGTTGAAGCTATGCCTATGAAAAAAGTGGAATAGGTAAATGTCATACAGTTCATCAAATAGCAGATTATTCATCGATATGGAATTCTATAGTCAATCACCACATACTAGGGAACTATGTTCACGGGAGATCAAGTGAAAATACGTACAGAGGATTATGGAATCAGACTCCTTAGTTTTACATCATATTATGCCTAGGCAAATGGGCAAGCGGAATCCTCTAATAAGGTATTGATTAGGACCTTGGAAAAGATATTAAAAGGAAACCCAAAAAGCTAGCACAGGATTTTGTTTGAGACATTATGGGCATACTGCACTTCTAAGAGAAGTTCTACTGGGGTAAGTCCCTTCTCATTGACTTTTGATCATGATGTAGCTTTACTATGGAAGTGGTGGTTCATGTTTTAAAGGTCACAAAGTAGAATGGGCTAACATCTGAGGAGTACATAGAAGCTATGATGATGGAATTGGAGCAATTAGATGAGGAAAGGATGCAAGCATTCAACAAAATGATTGTTTAAAAAACAAGGATCTCTAGGACATATAACAGGCGTGTTAAGAGGAAAAACTTTGAAGAAGCGAACCTAGTATGGAAGATAGTGCTTCCTCTGGCGGTGAAGGACAAAGGATATGGAAAATGGTCACCCAGTTGGGAAGGTCCATTCAAGGTTCACAAGGTCCTAGAGGGAAATTCATATTGGTTGGCAAGCTTAGAGGGTGAACCTCACAAGAGGTATGTCAACGGCTAGTACCTTAAAAAATATTTTCCCACTATGTGGGAAATGATAGAACAGCAGTGAAGAGAAAATATAACCTAGGTCTATAGTGCTTAAATTTGTTTCTGTAGAGACCTAGGGAAATAAAAAGCCAACTCCATGGCATTATGTACTGTTCCATTATAAGTTGTTTGTGACAGTTATTCATATGTAATAAATAAAAGAAGTAGGCTGACTGGCCACTTTTTATAATTCTCAGTTCTTTATTTTCAAGCATTGTCTTATGTTTTTTCTCTGATTCCTGTTAGTGAAATTTTAGTAGCATAACAAAAGCAACCCCAATGGCCTTAGGCCATTATAGAATTATAGCAATAGTAGAATCACTCATTCATGCTTGACTATGCAAATGATATGGTTGCATGAGTAATGTATGATGGCTGTGGTGAATCTAGTATTCAATGTTCATGACTGCATGATCTCAATCTCAACAGAGCAACAATATCTTAATAGATGCAGAGGCCTTAGGCCTTTTTCATCTCAACAAAGGAAATAAGTTACAAAAAAGGAAAGAGAGCCTTAATGGCTTTATACTTGACAGTTTGTTTAAGTATCCTTCAAGTTACAAAATAAGTTCTCATAAGACAAAAGCATTAAGAGACTCACTATGAGATGGAAGAAAAGGTCTCCTTCAATGTGGTCTATTGGGTAATGCATTGTTGCTTGTTAGAGAAAGCAAAGTCACGCTCTGTAGCCTATTTTTTGGCTTTTAGGATTTGTTGCTCTAGTTGTGGACAAAGTGAATAAATCTTGGTTTTCTAATCCGAGTACTGGTTCTTCAACTCATTTCCTTGATCTAGTAATGCCTTCTTCTTAACTTTGCATTGTTCAATCTCTACCTGCAATTTTTTAATTCTTTCATCTTTAGCTTCATAAGCTGAATGGATATCCTTAAGTTGACTGTGGATGTTCTTCCTAGCAATAGACAGTTCATCTAGTTCCTCCTTTTTCTCCTTGAATGCTTCAATCTTGCTTAGATTAGAACTATGGCAAGAGGAGGCATGTTCGAAAGTAGAAAATAAGGCCCCTAATTAAGAGATGATTAAAGAAAGCTGAGAAGATGCATCAGGAGTAGAAGTAGCAGACTTAAGAAAAGAAAGAGCCAAGATTATGGAATCTTTATGGGGAATGGATAGTTGGTAGACGTCTTGGTTGAAAGTGGTAGTCACGATATTAAGTGTGAATTTCTTCTTTAGAAGGAGGTGCAGCAGACGAAAGGGAAACTGCTGGTGCTGTATCAAGAAAATTGATATCCATGGGATTATCTCCAGTATCATCATAATCAGAAAAAGCTAATAAGTCAACCAAATCTTGAAATAACAAAGTCCATGATTTGTATGAGAAATAATTTATGCAGCTGAAAATAGAATTGATAAACACAAGTAGATTACCTAAGTTGGAGAAGCTAGGTGAGAGACCCTAGAAATATCTTTTTCAGTCTCCATAGCAGAACTGGTTGGCTCGGTTTTGCCACCAGTACAAGTACCCTCTTTTGCAGTATTATCAAATGAAGATTGCTCTTCACTTTCACCCAAAGCACTATTAGGGGAGGCAGATGGCTTTTCTTCACTACCAGAAAATCTACTAGTGCTTTTAGCTTGCTTCTCAACATCATCATCTGCAACAATAATTGGTGTAGAAGAATCATTGGGGAAAGATCCAATCTTTTGTGTTCTATTGGATCACCGAACTAGTTTAACAAGAGAAGTTTGAATTTTTTGTCTATATCTCCAAGGTTTGGTCTTATTTTTTGGGATCCATAGAGCTCCTCTTATGAAGGTTATAACTTTTCCTTTAGGTTCAACTTTTGCTTTTTTCAAAGGCCTTGGTGGTGGAGAATTAGTCACACCTGCATAAAAGAGAAAGGTGAAAACAAGTAAAAGAATGAAGTGAATGTTAAGTTAGAAACATACCGACCTGCAGGGAGATCATAAAAGGTAGGCCACCATCTGTAGAATTCATCAATGCTGGCCTAAGATATAGCAATTATAACTTTGAACCAAAGATCTCACGGTGTTGTTGTTGATGACTTTGGGAGCATATAAAGAAGGAAGCTGGGGAATGACTTGGTGAAAACCAAACTGGCGACTCAAAAGACTAAGGTAATAAGGTAGAAAACTCACAAAAGAAGTGCTAAAAAAGATGGTGAAACCATAACAACCACCATGGATCAACAACCCTAAACGAGTATATAGATAAGCCTCCCTAGTATCAAAGTCACCTAAGTAGGGTGAAGAAGTCTAATAAGCAGAAGAATGTGAGGCTACATCAACTCCATCAAACTTAAGGTACAATCTGTTGAATCCTCTATGAGTAACCCCTTTTAGAAAGCTCATAACATTAGGGCAAGCACAAGTCCATGACATAATTTGAATACCAATAGGAACATTAGATTTAAGAACATGGGTATTATCTAACTCAGGAAAATAGGCAAATAACCATAGTTGGAGAATCCAAAGGCCCTTACCGGCCTTGATAATATGCTCATCACTAAGATATTTATCTATTAAGTGATAAATGGATCCCAAGAAAATATTGCCTAATGCAAATTTCCTCCCAGCAGCTAGTGCACGAGCTAAGAGAAGATATTCTAGAACAGGCTTGCTAGATAAAGGACAAAATATGAACTTGCAGATCAATACCCATAAAAACTCTATATGTTCCTTGATTGAAGGATTTACCTTGAGTTTGTATCTCTTAGATATAAGACTAGAATAAGAACTGAGTTGGGTAGAATCAAAAGTGAAAGCCGGCAAGCTAGAGTCATTGGAATTTATTAGATAAAAAGCCATCATCTCCAAGGGTAGGAAGACCAGTCAGTAACAGAATATCCCTCAAAGTAATAAAAGCAAATCCCAAAGGGAAAACAAAGGAATTTAGACTCTTGCTCCAGAATTGTAGTGTAGTAGAAAGAAGATTTTCTTGGGCAACAATCCCATGAGTGCTCATATTGACCAGTTGTTGAATACCCAATTTGCTCCAATGGTCTTTATAAAAAGGGGTGAGCCGGTTAACCCAAAGGGACCATTCTCCACTTAATCTTTGCCAAGATTTAGATAGACCAATAAAAGTTAGAGTTCGAAAGGGTTTACTGATGGTAGCTCATCCAAGTGCATATCATAAGAATCAGCAACTACAGACAAGGAATTTAATGCTGCCACATCGATTCCTCCAGGTAATGAAGAAGTAGGAACTCTGTAAAAGTAAGTTTTCATTAGTTATAAAAGTGCAGAAAGAATGAGTAATTAATGAATAAACAGAGATATTACTTGGTAAGAATCTCTGTAGAGGTAAAGGTGACAGATGGAGAAGCTCATGAGGGTGCCAAAAAGGGAGAGGACATGATACCTGCAGTTAATACATGTAAGTAGAATTTTTTTTGGCTCAATTTATTTCTTAAAATTAAATTCACAAATGATTTCAGGCAAGAATGCTGAAATTATTATTTCCCAAAATAATTCCTTCTTAAAAGTTATCAATTTAATTCCAATAATTCCACAGTTCTTTCACAAGTAGAGTAGCTAATTTAAACCCAAGCAGACTGAAATTCCCTAAGGATTTTTGGTTTAGATTCATAATTTGTCTCAAATTACTTAATTCTCATAAAATTCCTAGCTCGACCTTAAATTTGTTTATCGTAAATTTTAGTCTAATTAATGAGAATACATTTAATTTCTATGGATTTATTGTTGGTTTCAAGCTAAAATTAAAGCCAAAATTTTTATATAATCCATAGTTATTAAATAATTTCATGTTAATTAGCTTTTTTAATTTACGATAAACAAACAAATTTTCCTTTTCTAAATTTTAATATCAAAAAAAAAAAAATCGGGTTGCACAAGAGTGTACCGTGGTTGGAGAATTAGGCAAAACCAATGGAACTGAGTGGATGAAGAACAGTCGGATGCTGATCAGGTAGGCGCTGGAACTCGGGATCAGTGACGGGGCCTTACGACGATAGTGCGTGATTCACTAGTGATGGTGTGGGCTGGTCACGAGTTAAACTGCCTGGGGTTAATGCCTTGGACACCGACGACATTGACCATAAACTGAGCGACAATGCGCTAGGCAGTGATGAGTTGAACGGCGGTGAAACAGTGATCGTGAGGATGAAGGTGGATCGAACGGTAGTGTATTGAGAAGAAAAAGAGGAAAAGGAAGAAATAAAAAGGTAAATGGGTTTTGGTATATTTTGATAGTTTTGTGGTAATTTGGGTAAGTTATGAGAATTTTAGGGTAAATTTAAAGGTGTTAAAAATTTTATTGGGGATGGATTTAATTCAAGAAAATTTCTGTTTAAGGTCGAATTGGAGTTACTAGTTGGTTTTGTAATAGGAGGCTTAAAAGAAGCTGAAGTAAGATTAATTTTGTCTGATAAAAAATTAATTTTTTCTAAAGAATTTTGGTGCTGTGAAGTGTTGGTAAGAAGAATGATGATTGGAGTTTCTCCCTAGCTCAAGTGTCTTTTATTCCATTATAAGAATAGGTTGTCATAAAGGGAGACATAGATTATAAACCATACAAATTTAATTTTTAATCAATTGTATGCGGGGACATTGTTTGCACCACAATATTTTTTAGGTTATAATTGTAAAAGTCCATTGAAATTCAAGCCCAAGTTAAGCAATGAAGTCTTTGGAGAATTGCAAGTCAAGCCAAGTGATAATTATTATTCCAGACGCCTATAGACAATTCCAAAGAAATAATGAATAATAGAGATTGCCAGCAGTTGAGTTATCATAGGAAGTGGAATAACACTTACTGAAATATCATAATGGAGAAACAGTTATTTTCTAGGGAGTATTTAAACTAAATTGTACTTCCTGTGGAAGCCCCAACCAATTAACTACTCAACAGACCTTGTGCTTTTTTATCAGCACTATCGGGCATAGTTTTCTTTTTTTGCTTTTCGTTTTCAAGTTTTCTGTAATTACAGCAATCACTCAATACAAATTTCCCTTGTTTCATTACTGTTTCTTTATCTCTATAGTCATTTTCGTCATTGAGAATTCAGATGTACTGTGGTAAGGAAATATGGGCATCTACAGCCCTTAGATAAGAAGTTAAGGTGCAATCCACAGGCTCGTGCACCTTCATCCGCATGTAACACGATCGTGTAATTACTAATTTACCATTGTGTCAAATTTTACTTTAACAGGTAGTATGGTAAATGTATAAAAGCCCGATTAGGCTTGCAAGTTCGATTAGGTTTGATTAGCTTAGATATAAATATAAATATAATAAATTATAAAAAGTATAATGGTAAATATATAAAAGTTTGGTTAGGCTCATGAACCTATTGAACCAAGTTATATAGAGCTCGAGCTCGGATCATCTAGCTACTTGAGTAGCTTGAGCTTGAGCTCAGCTTACATCAAGTCAATTTTGAATAATTTTCGACATGATTCCAAATAGCTCGTGAATTGGTTTGACTTATTTACATTCCTAGGTGTAAAATGGTAAATATATAAAAGGTATAATAGTAAAAATTTAAAGGGTAAAATAGTAAATATATAAAAATTTGATTAGGCTCGTGAGTATATCAAATCAAGCAATATAAAGTTCAAACTCGGTTTGTCTAGCTATTTGAGTAGTTCGAGCTCAAGTTTGATTCGACATTGAGTTGGTTTTGAGTAATTTTCGAGTTGATTTGAGTAGCTTACGAGTTGACTCGACTCACTTACACTCCCAGGTATAGTACCCCTAGATTTAGTTAAATAATCTTATATAACAAATAGACTGTAAAAAATTTATGAGTCCAGTTATACTCAATTTATAACTTTATAATTACATATAATTTAGTTTTATAACTTGATAATAACTACATAAAATTTAGGAAAGAAAAAATTACAATTCCTTAAATTTACCTATTTCATCTATTGAATTGCCGTAATTTTATTTTATTATATTAAGTTCTAGTAGATAATTATCATTTCCCGTGGACTGGCTGATACTTACGTGCGGTGCAGTTATAAAATTATTTTTTAGTTTATAAATTTAACTTATTATTTTTAATTATTATCTCAAAACTAAACATAACAGTAATTTTCATGTATATATTATTTTTTTAGAAAATTATATGAAAGAAACACATGTTTTCTTAAAATTTTGCAATAAAAAGCCGAAATAACAATAAAATCTATATAAAAAATTATTATTATTATTATTAATGTAAATAAATTTTAATATCTGTTAAATATAATTTTTTTTTATTTTTCATGTATATGAGAGAGTGTACACATATACTAATTATAGTCAAATATATTTGATTAAAATTATATTATAAAATTTAAAATTCTTAATTTAACTAATTGAACTTTTTATTAATTATATTATAATATAGCATTCAGTTGATTTGAAATCAATTCAACTTAATTCTTCAAATTTGATGAATTAACAAAAAAAAAAAAAAAATTGTGCTTACTTTTAATTTTATTTATTTATTCAAGAGATATAGGTTAATGAGTTAGGAAGGGAGAAGACATTATAACTTATTAAAGAAGGCAAACTTTATTATTAATAAGAGTTGCTCCAACATGTACATCATAACACATGACCACACGAAAAAGGTCTGGTGGTACTCTTAATTTTAAACTTATAATTATTTATAATACATTAAAAACTTTATCGATTGAAAATAATGAAACTAAAATTGAAATTAGAGGGTAATTTTGATTTTTTTCTCTTTCTAACCCTCATAGTTTATGGTGAAAAATTTAAAGGGCATCGTTTTTATTTAGACATCTTTTTCTTTCTCAGTAGTGTGCAATTATTTTGTTGCATTTTCTTGCTTATCTACTTTGTTAAAAACAACGGCATTTTAAGAAAGATATTTAAGTCTTTTACATTATCAAAACTACACAACTTTGATGGGTTATATATTGTCCAAAAATCCTACTATTGCAACTATGGCTTTTTTTTTTTTTTTTTCTGGTCTTTCCCACCGCCCACTCTCTCTCTCTGTCTCTTTCTTCTCTTTTTTTCTTCTTCTTTATAGATGAATTTTTTCTTCCTTTTTTGTTTGTTCCATATTTTTTCGTAGACGAATGACTCTTCAATTCGGAAACTTTTTCGTCTTTTTCCTACTTTTTATCATGAATCCAAAAAAGACTGTATCAGAGTTATCTTTGATTCTAAGAAAAATTCTTTTTTTTTTTTTTTTTTTACTTTATTATTACTATTGTTTTCGCCTTTTGTGCTTGCTGTCTTGAATTTTTTAATTTGATTTTCTTTTGAAATTTTTTTGTTGATTCTGATACATAATTTAGGAGCACGAGTTCTGTTTATTTTTAAATTTATTTTTTAAAAAATTTATTTATTTTGTATGTATTTATTGTGTGTTTTTCTCATAATTTTTATGTAATGTTTTCTTTAATTTTTTAAGTTACATATTTGTTACCAAATTCTTAATTTATGATGCATAAAAACTGGATTTTTGGCTTACTTGACTTATTCCTTCACATATCAAAGTTTTGTTTTTGTTTAGTGTTCATGTATGTTTTTTTCTGTTCTTTATTAATTTGGGCTGATTGGTTATAATTTTTGAGCTTTTCAATTTTTGGGCTTCTATCATTTTTAATTTGGACTTGTATCATTTATTTAATTCCATTGGCCTATTTTTTATGAGTCTAAATATATGGGTTTTTTTTTTTTTTTGGATTGTTCATTAGCTTTTAAAATTATTTGCAATGAGTTTTAAATAGGCTTTGGATTTATTTTTTTTAATTTGGGAGAACAACTAATAGTCACTCTAGAATCTAATACAGACAAATTTTATACAAGTGAGGATTTGTGGGACATTTCTTTGTCATTTCCAATGCATGACATGTTAGCACATCTTCCTTTACAAGTCATCCGTCGTTTGAATACTGATATTAATTTTTTTTTAATTCCTTTCTCTCTCAAATATTCCAATATCTTCTTTTGTATGGTTTATTAAATGTTTACAACTACATACAATAATACCATTTGTGTTTTTTGACGCAATCTTTATTATAAATGTATTTGCTTTTGTACTTGTCATCTTGGCTTTTAATTTGCTTTTTTTTAGGTGTATTTATTGAATATGCATTTATTTCTTTACACTTATAATATAGTTCTACTTCATTTTATTAATGGATGTTTACAGTATAATAAATTCACATTCTTTTTTATAATTTATCATGCGTTCTATTTGTTAATAAATATTGAATCTAATGTTTACCTTTTTTATGAACAAACCTTTTTTTACTTATTTTTGTATTTCTTTAACTTATCTTTTTGTCATGTCTTTTATTGAATATAAACAAACGTTGCTCTTATATTTCTTTTCAGCCTGACAACCTTATTTTTTTCGGGCCTGGAAGGGACAATGCATGCATCTTTCAATATGCGTGGACATTGTTCTTTCTTATATATAATGTTTTTCCCCCCATTATTAATTTTTACTATATTTTTAGAAATTGATTCTTTCTTGCATTCTTTTCATCTTTCGTTTTCTCTTCAATGTTATATCATTATTTTTATCACAATATTATTTAGTCTTGGATTTATGTCATGTTATGCACTACTGTTTTTTATTACTCTTTATTTTTATAAAAAAAATTTCAATTTTATTAAATATTTATACATTATTTTGCTATTTCTTAAAAGAAGAATAATGGCCCAATATATAAAAATGTCTTGCTGAAATTAAAATAATACAAGGTAGACATTCTTTTATATTAACTTAAAAACTATTGAACACAATAATCTTATACATTGAGTATTTTATCTTATTATTCTGTTCAATATATGTTTTATCATTTCTTTTATTATCATTTAATATTGACTTTTTTTTCCTCTCCTCTTCTTTTGGCTTTTGATTAGTGAAGTTCTTATGCTTTCCTTGAGTTTCCAATATAAGTTTAAAATTTAATTTTTTCCTTTTTATGTCTCTAAACTTTACCTTATAGTCCATTATTGTTCCTCAACTTCGATTTATTGCTAATAAATCCTTAAATATTAATTTAACTGCAACAATTATTTCAGATTTAGTTTTCCAGCCAATAGCTTGCTGGAGAGCTCATATGGAGACCTAGTCATTATTTTTTAATATTATTTTACATGGATCGAAAATGGCACGTGGATTCTTTCAAATTTATCACGTTCCCCTCATGCTAGTTGAATTTATCCTAAAATATAATCTTTTCTCTTCCTCTCTTTCTCTCTGTAAATCTCCCAATTTTGATGAAATGTTCACTTGAATATCTTTAAATCACCCAAATCTAGAATTACTCCTATATAATCCAAATTTCCTATTCAAGTCTTGATCAAACCCCCTAATTCTATAATCTTAGTAGGTAGTTATGCTTTATCAAGAAAATGTTTTTCCAGATGAATCACCTACATAATTTTTAACAACCCATCTCCTATTTCTTTATTCTATATTCTTTTCAAGAGATCTTTCACAACCATATCTGGCTCCGATTCTCCCACCAAAAAAGGATTTCTCTTTTTAGTCTTCAAGAAAATATCAACAGCTCACTTAATTTCCCCATTCCTCTATTGCCTAGATTAAACTATACTACCTTTTTGCAATCTTCAATTAATGAACAAATTCCAATTCGTGATTGGTGAAGTAATTGGCACTGCCCTAAGTGTGCGAAACCCAAATCTAAATGAACTCATTAAAGAGTTTAGAGATTGCTAATAGAGGCGATAAAATTCATTAAAGACTTTAGAGAATAGAGGTTGTTGTTGTTATTCAGGGTAGCCACGTCTCTAGTGAGTTTGAGCACTCTTAAGTGCTGCCATTAAAGCATTGGAGATTGGTGGGTCATGACCTGGGCTAAGGTTTTGTGCAATGGTTAGTCGTTTTAGCTAAAACAGAATTCCAAAAACCTACATCTAGCAGTCAGAGTAGCCATTGCCATTCGATCTAAATTTTCCATAATTGGATTAGGTTGACTTTGCTATTGATGATCTTTAGTTTACTCTTCTATTCCATTGATGATGATGACAATGATGATTATGATTATTAAATGATAAAACATTAACTTTTTTGACATTATTGTGCAGACAAAAAAAAAAAAAAAGAAAAAGAAAAATATTAGATCAGGTTAAGATAAATTGATTTTGATCTATATGAGTATGCATGTATGATGTTTTCATTGATGCAATATTATTGGTAAGATCATGATAGATGGACTATTCAGCAGCTAGTTATAGATCCATCTTTGTAAATAAATTGCCTGATTTTTTTTTCCTTATATTAAAAAGGTACAATTTTAGATGGTTTGAGAAGTTTTTCCTTATTGGGTTAAGAAATTTGCAGAGAGAGAAAGAGAGGAGAAAGAAAAGATTGTATTTAAGAGGAAATTTAGCCAGCATATGGAGAAGGTGATTTCAATCCACGTAAAATAATATTAAAAAATTGTGACTAGGAGGACTCCATGTGGTCTCTTCGGCAAATTATTGGCTGAAAAACTAAATCAAAGATAATTATTGCAATTAAATTAATATTTAAAGTTTTTTAGGCAACAAATCGAAGTTGAGGGATAACAATGCATTATGAGGTAAAATTCAGGGACAATAGTTACAATTTAGCCCTATATTCACATATGGTTGTAGTGGAGATGTATATAGATTGTATATTGGATTATGTATTGGATGAGCTAAAATTACCTGAGGCCCATTATGATATGTATCAACCTAATATAAATACTTATTGGTGTATATTTTTATATCTTTTTGTAGACCTTATTGGTAATAGTTGCTTCTTTTTTCTGATTGGGATAAATGTAGCATCTACAGAAAATGCTAAAAATACTTGCTTAACAGTAATCGATCAATTGAAATCCATATATGAGATATACATTGTAGACTATAACTTTAGAGATATGGTGTTCTTTAAGATGCACTGTGAGAATTATCAAAAACAAAAAGTGAGAGCTTTGAAAGCTACATATGATAAACTTTTTTCTTATTTTGCTAAAATTCAAAAGAAGTATGACAAAGCTTGCAAGATTTTGAAAATGATCAAATCTAATGTTGATGGGGTTGGATATATGATGTAGTTTAACATATGCATGTATGCTTTTTGGGCTTTTTTTTTTTTTATCAGCTTTCAGGATTGCTACCAATGATCTTTTTTTTTTTTTTTTTTTTTTTTTTTTTTTTTTTTTTAATGGGTAGTGGAAAAGCTTTCTTTAGATGTTGGTTTTCTTTTTTTTCTTTTTTTCTTTTTCTCTTTTTGGAGCTTAGACTATATATAAGAGCAACTCTAATGGGTTGTTGGTGAGAAGTTTTTTGAGCTACTGCCATTAACCTTCCCATTATTGAACGGTTGATGCACTTTAAAAAAAAAAAAAAAAAATGCTAAAACTATTTGTAGCATGTAGCGTGCAGTGCACAAAGAGTGGAAGATGTCTACGTGTTGTGGTTGGTGTGTGAGGGAAGATATGGACATGACAAGTGTCCTAATGTGCTATTATTCAATTTTTTTTTAAATTCTTTTGAATTCATTCATGGTGTGCAATGGTAACAAGGGTAGTATTTTGATTTCTTATACATTTTTTTTTACTACTGTTGTATCAACAATTATAAAATTTATTTTTTTATTTTTTCTCTAATAATATAAAATTTTTGGCAAAATTAACTAATTATTTTTCTTATAATAATTAAATGATTATGTTAAATGAAAATATTTACTATGAAATATATATTATAAATGATTTAAATAATGTATGATTTGATTGTGGGTCCTATATTATTTATTTTTTTGAGTTTGACTATTAATGAAGATAGTCTGATAAGGAAGAGTTTAATTGATTGATAATGTGGCATGGACATTAAATACTTGAATGGTATAACTATTAAAGATTTCCTAAGTTTTGCTCTTTTTGCTTTGGCACAAAGTTTCAGCTCATAAAATTAGGTTTACTAATGGATGAACATGAATATGGAAGTGAAAATCAATTGGGATCTTTTTTTTTTTTCTCCTCATGTAATCGGACCATGATTAATGCAATCTGTTTTGAGAAATGTGGTGTTCTTATTTTGTTTACCAGCAAAGCATTGAAAAATAATATTAAAAAAAGGATGCCACAAGAAATAGTGTTAGTAATTATTAAGTTAAAAATTAAAAAAAGTGTTATAAAAAATATCTTTAAATTCAATTTAAAATCATATAAGAGTAAGTATTATTATTTGTGTTAGTAAGTATTATTGTTTGTGTTATTTGTTTGAGGTGGTTGAAGAAAAGGGAATCGAAGCAATGCATTTCTCATTAATTTTTTTAACATCAATGTTGTTTTTGAAATTTTTTAGAGAATTTTATAACAACCAGTACATTTATTTTTTGGGGATAATTTTTATTAATATTTATTTAATTTGCTAAAAGATAAGGTTACAACCAATATTTCGCAGCAATATATATATATATATATAGACATATCTGTGTGTTTATGTACATATATATATATATATATATATATATATATATATATATATATATATATATATAAACACACACAGATATGTCTATATATATATATTCCTTATTTAATTTACATATGTAAGAGCAACATTATTAACAACTTTTTTAAGAGATATTATATATAATGCAGATATTTATTACAAATGTCAACTATCAAATAGTACAACAATCCAATATGAATAAATATGTAGTACATTCATTAAATCTTCCAAATAAATGAAAATTGATTCTTAAACCTCTTAATCTTAAGCCATTTTATTAGCTCAATTGTCCCCTTGGGACAATTAGTTCAACTACCGTTATCAATAGCTTACAAGTTTAAAATTATAATGATTAATGATAACTTCATTGATCTGTGCATGGATTTACAGGTTTAAACTATAGTTGTCAATTCCAGTTTGACTAGGTTGATTTAATTAGAAAATTCGAGAACCGGTTCATAAGCTGGACCAAATCATACATAAAACTCTCTTTTTTTAAAGCCTATTAAAAATATGTTTATTTAGCCGGGTACTTGCTGACTCGGATGACTCGTCATAGATTTCATGAGTTTTGGGTGTATTTATTAAACCAATTAATTTTTGTAGTATTATAATTAATTAATTAATTAGGTACAATAATATATTGTTATTCAATATTCAGCTAATGTAAAAACATAAAAAAAAATTATTTATTTTAATTTGATATTATAAATAAATAATAAATTATAATTTATTAATTAATAATTAACAATTTATTATTCCAATATCCCAGACATTAGGATGAAGGGATAGTTAGGATATTCAATGAGGTTGAGATCTAAGTTAAGAAGATAAGCTAAATTAAGATTTATAACTGACCTTGAGGATGAAGATTGTGATGGAAGTGGAATTCAGAGTCTTAATGTTTAAGATAAGGTTGGTGATCAAAGTTATAATTTTTTAAGATGAAGCCATAGAGACGAGGCTAGATTTTTAAGATAAAATAAGACATTACAAAGGGAAGTGATATGAGGCCATATTGGAGAAGACAGAAATGATGAAAGACATGACATGAAAAAGAATATGTATGAGTTAATTGATAAAGATGTTTAGATAAATAAGTGGATCACTACAAAAAAAATACAATTTTCCGACTAAAAATTTTGTCGGTAAATTATGTCTTTTTAGTCGGTAATATATATAGCGACTATTTACCGACCAAAAAATTTAATCGGTATTTAACTTGTCGGTAACATAATTTACCGACTGAATATAAAACTGTCGGGAATTACCGATGAAATTTTAGTTGGTAAATTATTTTTATAATGTTAGTAAAATAACTTGATATCGTCGGAATTTCTTTTGGGGAGACAATTTACCGACTAAATTTTTAGTCGATAATTTGTCGGTAAATTTTTATTTTTTTAAAAATAAAAAAATAGTTAGTAATTCATCGGTAAAGTTTAAATAAATATTTTTTAAAAGTAAATATTTTGTTGGTAATTTTGTAAATTAATTTTTAAAAAATAAAATATTTTGTCAGTAATCTGTCGGTAAAATTCTATTTTTTTTAAAAAATACATATTCTTCAAAAAATAAGAATAATAATTTAAAAAATTAAAATTTTTAGAGTGAACATGAAAATTAAGTAATAAAAAGTTATAAAATAAATTAGGAAGCTTAAAGAATATAAAAAATGACTAAATTAAAAAAACTAAATTAAAATTATATTTCAAGACTATAAAAAGAATGAAATGAAGCTAAAATTAAGAGAGAAAATAATAAGAGTAAAAACAAAAATATAAGATAAATAATTTATTAAATTTATTTTTTTGTTTACTAAATTTATATAAAAAATTTAATAAAAAAATAAATTTAAGATAGCAAATAATTATTTTTTAAAAAATCACATTAACACTTTTTTATGCTATAAACAATTTAAGAAATATAAATAATAAATTATAAAAACAAAAAATAAAAAAATTGAAATAAATTTATTAGATTTTTTGTATTGAAGGGTTTGAAATTTAAGAAATAAAATAGAAAAAAATAGAATATGAAACAAAGAGTATATAAGTATTAAAGAGTATGAAAATATTAAGTGACGAAAAAGAAAATGAAGAAATAGTTAAAAGAGAAAAAAAAAATTTATTTGTGAGAAATGGAGAGAAAAAATTAAGAAAAAGATAAGAAAAAAGAAAGAAAAGAAAAGGGAAAGAGAAGAAGTGTGGAAAAAAATGATGAGAATGAGTCATTTTATTTTTTTTTACGCTATTTACCGACTAATTACTGACTAAATTTCCGTTGGTAAATTTTTCATACGAAAATTTGGAGGAAAATTTCTCTCCAAAATTTTCATTTACTGACTGATTACCGACTAAATTTCTGTCGGTAATTTTTTTTAAACATCAAATAAAAATTTGGAGGGAAATTTCCTTCCAAAATTTTTATTTACTGACAGATTATTTTATCGGTAATTTAAAAAAAATTCTTTATAATTTACCGACTGAAATTTTAGTCGGTAAATAGGAAAGTTTTTAATTAAATTAAAGAAAATTTTGCTTTTTAATTTACCGACTAAAATTTTTTGTTGGTAAATTAAAAAATATTTTGTTTTTCAATTTACCGACTGAATAATGTTGTCGATAAATTAGAAAGTTTTTATAATTGAATTAAAGAAAATTTTGCTTTTGAAATTACCGACTAAAATTTTAGTTGGTAATTTCAAAATTTTTTTTGGTAAATTAACAAATATTTTATTTTTGTGAAAAATATTGTCGGTAAATTAGAAAACTTTTGAAATTGAATTAAAGAAAATTTTGCCTTTTAATTTACCGACTAAAATTTTGGTCGGTAAATTTACTGACCAAAATTTTAGTAGGTAATTTCAAAGCTTTTTTCTGTAAATTAAAAAATATTTTGTTATCTAATTTACCAACTGAAAAATTGATCGGTAAATTTACCGACGGAATAATATTGTCGGTAAATTAGAAAGCTTTTATAATTGAATTAAAGAAAATTTTGCCTTTTAATTTACCGACTAAACTTTTGATCTGTAAATTTACCAACTAAAATTTCATTCGGTAATTTTAAAATTTTTTTAATTTACCAACCAAAAATTTGGTTGGTAAATTTACTGACAGAATAATATTGTCAGTAAATTAGAAAGCTTTTATAATTGAATTAAAGAAAATTTTGCCTTTTAATTTACCGACTAAAAAATTTTGATCGGTAATTTGTTACTAATTTTTTGCGCCATTTTTTTGCACCTTATTTAGCGACGAAATTTGATAGTCGGTAATTTTTTGTTAGTAAACCGTCAGCAGTTTGTTGGTAATTAAAAAAAAAAAAAGAAAATTTTCATGTGTCATCGGTATTCTGTCGGTAATTTAATAAATTTACTAACAAAATTATTTTTGTCGGTAAATTTTATTGGTAAACTATGATTTTCTTGTAGTGGATTCGATATGGAATAAGAAGAGTATATGACTAGATGATAATAGATGAACATATGGGTTTGGTTCAACAAGATGAACAAAGCAACTGAGAGAATTCATAATAGGTGAGGATAAAGATGTTCATAGATTTACAAAGGGAATTTGGGTAAGTCTAAGACTAGTAGAATGAAGTTGAATGGTGATAGGGCCTAGCTATCAGTAAATGTTACGAGGTGGAATGATGAGCTTGCTCTTACGTAGTGAAATGTCATAGTAGAGATATTTTTATCTTGTAATAAGGATATATGGAAAGGTGGAAAGTCATCTATTACTGCCCATTTTCCAGAATAGTTGATGATAATTTTCTTTTCTAAGAAAAAGTTACCTTTCCGATAAAAGTTTTCCCTTCTAGTTTGAATTGTCTTTTCAAAATTGACTATTGATCGGCTTTATGTCTTTTCGTAGCATAAAAAATATTATTATTTCTTTCTATTTAAAAAACCCTCAAGACCAATCCGTTTCTAAATTAAATGATTACTTTCTTTTTCTAAAATGTTAAATATTGAGTTTTTCTCCGAAACTTAATAGAAACTTATTCAAACCCTAATTTCTTCATTAAAGCCTTTTTCCCTAAAAAAAATAGTTAATCTTTAAGTGAAATCTGACCCTGAATGATGATTCTTTTAGGTTTCTTAGAATAGCTCTAAAGGGGTCTAGAGGATATATTGGTGAATCCATTGAACCGAAGGATGGACAAAGCCAACCTTGATGATTATCAGAGCCTAGGTAGTTATGTCTTGGTCTAGAATGATTAGGAAGCTATTGGGAAGCCATTGCTAAAGATTTTGTTGGTGATTCTTTTGATTTCATTAGAGATGTTGTCACCCTGGCCAAAGGAAAAATTAAGAGTCAAAAAGGAACCTGAGGTGCACTGTAGAGCTTGGAATGATGCTAAAATGTTAAGGTAAGATTATAGAATGTAGGTTTAATGTAACATAAAGTTTTGGAATGCATGAACAATATGATGAGAATTATTTATATTCATTGATTTCCTTTTCTTGCTGATCTGCCATAATCTTATTGTTTCCATTAGTATTGTTGCCATCACCATCAGTGAGATAACTTAATATTGTAATTTCTATCAAAAAGTGAAATTAGCGAAGCCAATATGGCTAAAGCTATTAATATGTAAATGAGGTCATTTTGGCCAAAGATCGAAGCCATTCTATTGCAAATGAGGCTACTTGGTTTCTATACTTTGTATTTGTAATTGTCAAACCATTTGGGCTAACTTTCTATTAAGATAAATAAAGAATCTTTTCTCAATGTTATGATTTATTTATTAATTAACCAACTAACAAAACACCCAACTAGTAAGAAAAAATATTAGACCATGTGCATTGGTGACTTGATTTATCGGGTTTATAAACTAATCCAAATGCATCCTTGCAGGCATGCAAAGCTATTTCTATGGTATGTAGTAGCCTTTGATAGTTATAAAGAGCACCTGGGTTCGCTCACGAGTACCTTTGATGGTTATGAACCATGATGGTATTATGATGTTACTAATTTTTGAGACTTATGGGTTAGTAGTTCGTCCCACTATTAGATATCTGATAACTAATGATATGATACTTGCGGTAATATGATTATGATGAACTCAAGTTCACAAAAGAACATTTATACCATATTGAATGAATGATTATCTTTAAAACTTATTGTCTTTGATTCATATTGAAATCTCTTGTTCTATATTGTATTGGATTCACGTTATTCACTTATGTCATTTTCTTCTTTGTATATTGATTATTTTAAGAAATCTTTATTTCTATATGCATTCAAATAATTTTATTGAGTTAATGGCTCACCATATCATTTATGAATTTTAGGATTCAATTTAGAAGTTTTCAAATAGCCCTTAAAGAAGTTAAAAGATAAGGCTCTAGTTATTTATGACTAGGAAAGTTATTCGAGCTCGAATTAGATGAGTAAGAGCAAAAGTATTAGGCTTAACCTGTAATAGTTCTAAAGTCATAGTTGTTATTGATTTATGTCAAGAACATCAAAGATTATAAAGAATTGTTATATACTGAAGTGATTTAAATGAATAAAACCAAGGATTTGATTTTCTTAACTTTAGATTCTTTATTATGTTTTGTACGATTATAAGATGGCCCACCATTAGACTCACTTGTGCATTCACATAATTACATAAGATAAGTTTGCGTGGATCCAAGTATAGAAGGGTTTTATAAGTTGTTTAGTAGCCTTAACCCTACCTATGGCTTAGAATTGTCACACCTTAGTAGGTCGAAGTTAGGTGAAATTAACCCTATCAACAAGGACAAAAAGGGAATTCAAATTAAGTAAAGAGAGTAGAGAAGGACAATCGAGAACAGGGCATGACAAAGGTGATATCAAAGTAAAGTTAGGAGAAAAGGGACATTAGAATGGATAAGTGGATTCTAATGAGGCTAGAAAGATTATAAAGACTCATCAGAGCTAAAGGTTGAAAGGGAGGTTTATTAGGAAGATTTTGCTAAGATGTTTGATGATAGAGGTTATTAGAGAATAGTTTTAAGGGGAGAAGTTGGAAAGGTTAAGTAGTACTCTGACAGGAGTCTATCTTAGAGCAAAGGCTTATTATGAAGATTAGGTGGTAATCAATGTAAGACCTAATGGTTAGAGATGATAAATTCAAGATGATTAAGTGACATTGTGCAATAGATATTGTTAGAGTTTAGTAGTGTAGACTGAACCTCCAAGTGTTGAGTTTAGAAATATGTTTGACATAGAATGATAGTAAGCTTGAGATTTCTTCTATTTAATGTATTATTTCTTTAGCATATATCCGAGTATAATGTTTATAGTTTAGTTAATGATTATTTGATGAATATTTCCTTGTAGTGTAGTATTGATATCTCATCGATGAATATGAAGAAGAGGTTATTCGTGATGGGTTGGTTCATCATAAGAGAGAGAATTCAATAAGAGCAAAGAAGATATGGAGACTCTTGATTGCATGAGAGAGAATAGCATTAGAATAATGAGGAGTAAGTGGGATTATTATAATAAGCATGATGATAATGTATAGGAGTAATGTTAAGATGAATGATTAAAATAGGAATGGATAGTTATGTCATTTAAGGAAGATTGCTCATGAATTAGATTAATGGCTAGATCTTTGATTCCCCAATTTATAGTTTGGAGAAAGCTAAAGATGATGTCAGATAGGGATAAGTATAACAAAAAAGATAGGTGGGGACTTTTCAAAATTCGAGGATGAATTTTTATGAAGGAGGGAAGAATGTAATACCCCAGACATTAGGATGAAAGGATGGTTAGGATATTCCATTAGGTTGAGATCTAAGTTAAGTAGATGAGATAAACAAAAGTTAAGGAGATAAGAGAAGTAAGGATAAAAACCCATAAAATAAGATTTGTAACTAACCCTAAGGATGAAGATTATGACTAAGTAAAATTCAAAATATTAATGGTTAGGATAAAGTTATTGACAAAAGTGGTAATTTTATAAGATGGAGCCATGGAGAAGAGACTAGATTTTTTGGATAAAATAAGACGTTAAAAGGGAAGAGATAAGAGGCCACATTAGAGGCAATAGAAATGATGAAAGACATGACATAAAGAGGAATATGTATGAGTTAATTGATAGAAAAAAGTTTAGGAAAATAGATGGATTCAAAATGGAATAAGATAGGTAGAAGATCACATGATAATAAACAAATAGATTAATTCAATTCAACAAGACGAATGAAGTGAATGAGAGAATCTAGATTAGGTGAGACCAAGGATGTCCATAGATTCAACAAAGGAATTAGGTTAGTCTATGACTAGTTGAACAAAGAGGAATGGTGATAATGCTTAGCTATCAATAAATATTACAAGGCAGACTAATGAGCTTGTTTATGTATAATGTAAAGTGATAGCAGAGTTAGATATTTTTATGTTGTAATGGATATATATGGTTAGGTGGAAAGTCATCTAATGTTGACCAATTCTCCTATATAATTAATGATAATTTTCCTTTCTAAAAAATTATTACCTTTCAGATAAAAGTTTTCCTTTCTTGTGTGAATTGTCTTTTCAACACTAAATATTGACTAGCTTTATGTCTTTTCGTAACATAAAAATATTTTTATTTCTTTATATTTAAAGACGCTCAAGATCAATCAATTTCTAAGTTGAATGGTTACTTTCTCTTTCTAAAAGGTTAAAATAATGATTTTTTCTTTGAAACTCAACATAAACTGATTCAAACCATAATTTCTTTATTTAAGCCTTTTTCTGTAAAAGAAAATAGTTGATCTTCAAATGAAACCCAACTATTGACTTAAGTTGTTTCAAAACTTAGTCAATCTTTATTTTGATCTTATCAATTAAGTTAAATTCATCTAATATATGTATTAAGTTTTTATTTTACTAATAAAACTTATCAGAAAGATTGGAAATTCAAAAGATCCAAAATTCTCTTGAAGTCAAGAAATTAGCGTATAAATCGTGACCACTATAGAAGAATCACGATTACGACTATTTATCACTACTGCGACATTGATAGTCACAACCGAGACCAAATTAAAGGCTAAAGCTTCAAAATAGACTTGAAGACTTAGTAGATTTAGCGACCTTAGTCACGACTGCAACTACGACTATGATCAAGAAGTAGCAACTACAATATATAGTCACAACCACAACATTCATAAAGAAGACTATGCTACAATAGACAGTTAAATGACCAATGGGAAAACACCATATGTCAACTAACCATTATGATATCTAAAGATAGCGATCGTGAAAAAATGTGTGGCAAGAGCGAAATGTAAGTCGCGAATGTGACAGGAGAGTAGTGATCGTGACCATGCTTTGACAGTGTATTTAATGTAAGATTTTATGGTTGTAATGGAAGATCTCTTACCCATACTCTTTGTAATGAGAATTTGGAGAGAGAAAGCTATAAATGCCCCCTCTAAAGACCTTAGAGGATGCATCAAATAAGATAAGCTCTACTTCTTAGTCTTGTGATGATTATAATGATGAATTGCATTTTGAGGATAAGGTTGAGCTAATAAAAGTCTATGAACCCTCAATTCTACACCTCCCAGAATTACAAATCATTTAGTCAAGAAAAGAATCAATCATGACTTCTAAACTAATCATCCGAGACTAAGTAATGAGCTCAACGCAATTAGAATCATGAAAAAAGGGATGAGAAACGAGCAAGAACGTGCAAAAACAGGCTAAATAGGGGAACCAACCCCGATTGCCACACAGCTCTGAGACACTGTCGCAGAGGCCTATGCAGCAACTCGTGTGTGTCCCAACTTTTTTGCAATCCCACATTAAAATTTGATGCCTTTTATGCTTTAATCTTCCCTCTATATCTAGAGGACCTCTCCACACTTCAAATGACCAACTTTTAGAGCTTGAAAAGCATTAACTTCAAGCAAACCACTTTGTATTTGCTGCTTGCTTCACAAAGCAAGTTAGGAGGTTTCTCTTTGATTCTTACTCAACTAGTTAAAGGCTTTCTACCTGCCTATTCGAGGCAAGTCTATTGCCCAAGGCTTGTGTTGGGAGGTTTCTCCTTGCTTCCTACCTGACTAGTTAAAAGCTTTCTGCCCCTCTGTTAAAGGCAAGTTTATTGCCCAAGGCTCGTGTCTATTGTCCGAGGCTAGCCACCACTCGTCACCCACCATCCAAGGCTAGCTGCCACCTGCCATTTAAGGCTTGTGTCCATCATGTGGAGAAGGTGGAATTATGATCTGGTTGTCCACTCCATTCGCTCTACGTCCCTAAGCCATAAAAGCACAAGGTAAGCTTCTTTTCCTTTACTTTTCTTTTATCTTAGGTTCCTCGCCTCTCTTAGTTAGTTAATTAAGTTGATTCACCTAGGTTGCTAGTTAATCAACTCAGTAGTGAATTAGGTTAACTAATGTAATCAGTCAAAACATGATAAAGTGGCTAGGTTAAACTAACCCCTTCGTGAGAAGGGAGAACTACGTGGATTCTAATTCCCATTCAAAGGGATACTCAGGCATGCTTGGTTCAAGTATCAAATCCAATTAAAACCAACCAACTCTCTGCCATCTATCACTTTCTTCACTTGCTTTTATTTTATTTTCTTTTTACTTTGTTATTAGGGTTAGTTTGGGGAATTTGTGACTTTCCTCGAACCTATAAAGGCTAAAAGAGGTATCTCCTAAATTTGGGATTTCATTTTAATATTAACTCTCTTTTATTTTGAACTCTAATTTTATAGATTGAATATCATGCATATTAGAAACTGCTCATGCATCTTTAATTTGTTCATGAAATATATTTTAAGTCACTTTTATGTTAAGGCTTTGGCATAAAAGGCTTGGGTACGCAAGCATGAAGTTTCTACATAGCCTTTGTAAGGATAAGCTTGTTGATGGCCTTTCAAAGCTTAAATTCTCAAAGGACAAAATATAGGGACCTTGCCAAATGGGAAAGCAACATAATTCATCTTTCAAATAAAAAAATGTTGTAAGTACTTTTAGACCCCATCAACTTGTTCATATGGACTTGTTTGGACCTAGTAGAATCGCTAGTTTGGGTGGAAAGTTATATGCCTATGTGCTTGTTCATGACTACTCTAGATTTACTTGGGTTAGTTTCTTAACTCATTAAAGTGATGCTTTTAATGCATTCAAAAGTTTTGTAAAAAGAGTTCAAAATGAAAAAGGTTATTTAATTTCAAAAATAAACATTTTGAAAATTTTTGCATTGAATATGGAATTTCACATAACTTTTCCTCTCCTCGAACACCACAACAAAATGGTGTTATAAAAAAAATAGAACCTTAGGTGAAATGGCTATTACTATGCTTAATGAGTATGATTTACCTAGTTATTTTTAGGCGGAAGCCATTAGTACTTCATGCTATATTTCAAATAGAGTTTTCAAAAGACCCATTTTGGATAAAACCTCTTACGAAATATGGAATGGAAGAAAGCATAAAATTTCATATCTTAGAGTTTTTGGTTGCAAGTGCTATATATTAAATACCAAGGATAACCTTGGGAAATTTGCTTCTAAAATTGATGAAGGCATTTTCTTAGGATATTCCACCACTAGCAAAACTTATAGAGTTTTTAACAAATAGTCTATGGTAGTTGAAAAGTCTATGAATGTTATGTTTGACGAATCTAGTAAACTTGATATTGGGAAATTTAGTATTTTTGATGATCTTCTAGGTGAATTTGAGAAGCTTGGAATTGATCAAGGTGAAACTCCCAAGGAAGTTGAAGACAAAGAAGAAAACCAATAAGAGGCTCCATCAAATCCAAAAGAGGAAGATGCTCAAGGACTTCCTAAAGAGTAGAGATATCCTAAGAATCATCCCAAAGAGCAACTCATTAGTGATCCATCTAAGGGTGTAAGTACTAAATTTTAATTTAAAAACTTAAATAATGATCTTGTTTTTATTTCTCAAATTGAGCCAAGGACCATTGATGAGGCTCTTATTGATGAGTGTTTAGTGATTGCTATGCAAAAGGAATTTAACAATTTGAGAGAAATAAAGTATGAGAACTTGTTCCTAGACTTAAGGATCATCCCATTATTGGATGTAAATGGGTTTATAGAAACAAATTAGATGAGCATGGTTCCATCACTAGGAATAAGGCTAGATTGGTTACCAAAGTATACAACCAAGAGGAAGGCATAGACTATGATGAAACTTATGCTCCAGTAGGAAGATTAAAGGCTATTAGGATTCTACTTGCATATGCATGTCACATGGATTTCAAACTCTTTCAAATAGATGTTAAGAGTGCATTTTTAAATAGATTCATTGAGGAGAAAGTTTATGTTAAACAACCCCAAGAACTTCCTAATCATGTTTTTAAATTGACTAAGGCCTTATATGGTTTGAAACAAGCTCCTAAAGCTTGGTATGAAAGACTTAGTTCATTTCTTTTGAAAAATGATTTCATTAAAGGCAAGGTTGACATAACTCTTTTTGTGAAAAAGCACAAAAATGATACTTTAATTGTTTAAATTTATGTTGATGATATTGTATTTGGTGCCACTAACGAAAATCTTTGTGAAGAGTTTGCTAAGTATATGACTAGGGAATTTGAGATGAGCATGGGTGAGTTCAAGTTCTTCTTAGGACTATAACTCAAACAATGCAAGGATGGGATTTTCATCAACCAATTCAAGTACACAAGGGAACTTCTTAAAAAGTTTGGAATGGATGGTTGTAAGAGTAGCAAGACTCCAATAAGCACATCAACTAAGCTTGACAAGGATGAAAATGACAAGGCTATAGATGAGAAAAAGTGTAGAGATATGATTGGCTCTCTTCTCTACCTTATGTGAACCCTTGATTTTACATCTCATCATTCGGCCGCAGCTTGACATCTGCAAAGATTAGTGCGCTATACAGAACCAGCACGGCGATCCTGCTAGCAGGTTAGTAGGCAGGGGTAAAGGGGGCAACGCCCCTTGCAAGGGTGTAGGGGGCAGTGCCCCCAGAGGTAAAAATGGAATTACAGTCACTTTAGTACGAGAATACTTAATTTTTCAGACATTGACACTTTTTCTACTCTAACCGAACCATCTATATCAGATAGTATTTTTCCAAAACTAACCGAATTTTCTCCCTAATTGACTGTTAAGATGTTCTAAAATTAATTTCGAATCTATCGATACTGAGATAATTTTTCTGAACTCTATAACTCCCGAAAACTGATATGGAAGTTTCAAAACTTAATCGAGCAAAAAAGCAAAATTCCAACCAGCACTCCTATCGAGGCATAGGCGGTGCCAGAGCAGGTATGGGCAGCACGGGCGACCCTTCTGGTGGCATGGCACCGCCCAGAGGCCCGGGGGCTCCAGTGGTGCAGGCCCCACTACCCGCCTGCAGTCCCCAAAATATCCCCTAATATGATTTTTCAATTTTTTTAGCTCTACCCTTTTGGTCTTTTCACTTTTCCACTTCCTAAACTACCCTCACCCACTTTTCCTACAAATGCTCCCCTCCACTTCTCTTTTCTCTTTACTATTGATGGTTATCTACTAATTCCTCTCTTCTTCTCCCTCCAACCACTCTTTAATTAATTAATTAATTTTTTTAATTAATTAATTTTCTTATCCTAATCAAGTTAATTAATCTTTTTAATTAACTAAAAATCCTCTTTTTAAAATCAAAATTAATTACTCAATTAATTAATTAATTAATCTTTTTAATTAATTAATTAATCATTTTTTCTCTAAAATCAAATTAATTCCTTTTTTTAATCCACCTCTCATCCAAATTAATTAATTAATCTTTTTAATTAATTAATTAATCTCTCAATAAAATCAAATTAATCCATTTTTTTAATCCACCTCTCATCCAAATTAATTAATTAATCTTTTTAATTAATTAATTAATCATTTTTTCTCTAAAATCAAATTAATCCCTTTTTTTAATCCACCTCTCATCCAAATTAATTAATTAATCTTTTTAATTAATTAATTAATCTCTCAAATCAATCCAATCACCCGATCATGATAAAAAGGAATTTCAGTCTGGTAAAACTCTCCGCCCACCAAAAGTAAAAGTATCAGCCTTTTTTCCACACTCTAAAAACATCCAAACTAAAATCAATCCGATCAACTCCTAAACCCCTCCACTTAATTGTAGTACGAATTACGTGGGTTTTGATCCCTATTTAATAGGATACATAGGCACATTTGGAATCTAAATCCAAATCTCTATCAATCTCTTTTTCCTTGTTAATTTGTGGATATTTTATTTTAATTTTCTCCTTGCACTCATGTCATTTTCATTCATCTTATTTAAAATTATTATCTTATAATATTTATCATTCATGAAATCAATTTTTCAAAGTCAAATTAAACTTAAGAGCCAAATTTTGATTATTTAAAACTAAAAACCTAGTCCCCAAGCTTAACCTGGTTCGAGACCAATGATTTTATCCATGGGTAAATTAAAGTTAAAAATTAATAAATTGGAGTCAAATTGGGTTTTTTCTTAATTTTTTCATTTAAAAATAAATTAGGGTGGCAACTCCTAAAATCATTTTTAAAATCAACCAACCCAAACCCGAGGGTTCCATCATGAGTCTAAACTCGAATGAGCATCTTAGTTCCCTCCAGCGGATCAGGCCGGTGCTCTAGCGAGACCTCACACCTTACGACATCTAGATTTGATATAATATATAGTCTTTGTTTATGTGTGCATTTTCAATCTTTCCCTAAGGAATCTCATTTGCATACAATTAAAAGAATTTTAAAGTATTTACACGACACAATGCATTTAGACTTATAGTATCCTAGAAACACTTCATTTAGCATAATTGGTTTTTCAGATGTGGATTATGCTCATAGTTTACTTGATAGAAAAAGCACTTTAAGAACTTGCCATTTTCTTGGTGAATGTTTAGTTTCTTGATTTAGTAAGAAACAAGTTTCGATTGCCTTGTCCACCACCGAAGTAGAATATGTTGCGTTGGGTTACTGTTGCACTCAAGTCCTTTGGATGAAACAACAACTCAAGGACTATGGTCAAATGATTGATCATATTCCTATCAAATGTGACAACACAAGTGCCATAAATTTTTCAAGAAAACCCCATCCAACATTCTATGAGCAAGCATATAGATATTAGACATCATTTTTTGAGGGATCATGTGCAAAATAGTGATGTTATATTAGAATTTATTGATACAGCAAACCAACTTGCTGATCCCTTTAATGAAGAAAGGTTGAACTTCATAAAAAGGGAGATTGGCATGCTTGATGGGAGTTCCTTGCTATAAATTTTCAAATTGCATAAAAAAATTTTCATTTGCATTCAAATTTCATGAATTTTATGTTTTTATGATATTCATATTTAATATTTTTTTGCTCTTGTTTAATCTTGAATTGAGGTGACTTTTGATTCAATTCAATTTGATTATTTGACTTTATGATATTTGGTTGCATTTTGGTTGATTTATGGTATCTATGGTGTGATTGTTTGAATTTTTTTTTTTTTTTTTTTATGATTGGATGATATTTTAGTGCTTAATATGTATAATTGCATTTATTTTTATCTTGCTTTACAATGCCAATTGCATTGCATAACTTTTTCTTTCTAAAATTTTAAAATTTTTTTGGTTAACCAGTAAATAACAGTCGCTAATTCTCATTTGTGGTCTCTATATTTGAATTTCTAACTATTACTCTCTAGCACAAAAATTTTGCTCACGATTTCTAAGTCTCAGACGTGATTGCTCAATCTCGATCATGACCTAAGAAATGGCAGTCGCAATTCAGTTCACTAACAAAAAAAAAGTAGCAATTTTAAAACGGACATATTTACATTTAATTCATTTTTTGACTGTTTTCTATCCATTTTTTAAAGGATTTGACCTATAAATACCCTAAATTTCAATAAAAATCACTTTCTAACTCATATAACTTCTCCTACTTGAATTCTAAATACTTTTTAACCTCAAAAGCTCTTCTACTCTTCTCTCTCTTCATCTCTTCATCAATGGCATCAAAGTCAAGAAAGGGCAAACAAGTTGCATCTACCTCTCAAACACCAAATATCCTAAACTCATGCAAGGAATCACCCCTGAACAAAAACAATTATACAACCGTCTCCTAGACAAACAAATAATCCCCACCAAAGTACCTAGTGATATAACCTTTGAAATCCTAGGAATCAAAGACTCAATCAAAACCTACATCCACAATCTCCAATGGGAGAATTTTCTTTATCTTGAAGAGGATGGATATGAGAAACTTACAAGGGAATTTTTGGCAACTCTCTTTGTCAACAAGCAAGATCAACCTCAAAAGGGGTATTATGTCATCCAATTCAACTTTTTTGGAGAAAAGGTATGAGCTTGCTAAAAACCAATTAGCTAATGTTTTTGGGCTTCAAATTGAGGGCTACTATCACAAGACCAATCCAGACATGAACATACAAACCTTTTAGGGGGAATTTCTTTGGAAACTAAATTTGATCTTAAAACTTTCCTTGCTAAAACACATCAAAGACCTTTCACATTGGATACTCCATAAGATCATTACCCTATCCATCAATGCTAGGGGTGATGGCAATGAAAAAATATCTCAAAAGGACATTTTCTTTCTTGATGGCCTAATTAAGGGAAAAGGCATCTACACCACCTGATTCCTAATTGACCACTTCATGCTCCTTCAATTTACCAAAAGAGCTGTAATTCTTATCTCTTTCCATATTACCAAAACTTCTTTCTATATTACTAAAATTGCCAAACATGTTGGAGCCTTAACCAAGTTAAACAAGGCCTTACTCAAGCGTCGAATTAAAAGAACCATTCTTAACACTACTTATCTCATTAATTATAGGGCCATTAAAGAAAAAGGAGAAGGGTATGAATATGTTTTTAGTGAAAAAGCCTTCAAAAAGCAAGGAGAAAAAGGCTTAGAATGGAAGTGGGTGAGTCTAGCCAAATCATGGAAGAAGAAACTCACGAAGAAATTCCTCACTTTCACCTCAATTCCAATCTCCACCTTAAGCTCAAGCTCCACAAGACACCAATTTTCTTCTTAATCAAGTTTTATCAAGACTCAACCACCTTCACTATGATATCTTTATCATGCAAGGACACTTCCAACTACCCTAATACAACTTACAAACTTGGACTTATGGTGGACAATATGCAGAAGAAGGTCAACAAGAGGAGAAACGCTATAAAGAATAAGAAGAGGAGCAAAGGGATAGAGGAGATGCTTCTTAGATCTTCTTTTAGGATTTCTTCCTTCTTATGTTTTTATCTTTTTGGCACTTTAGAGAATTGATCTTAATATGAATACAATTTATATTTGATTTCTTTTTTTTTTTTTAATTAATGAAATGTTTTTTTGCCTATCATGTCTCTTTATTTTCATTTTTCTCTATGCTTATTTGCCTTTTGATCTTGCCAAAGGGGGAGAAAAAACTTTAATATAAAATTATCATTAGATATGTTTTAATTGACAAAGGGGGAGATATGTATTAATTAACTTGTTATGTTTTGAATTAAATCTTACTTTGTTGTAATATGCACAAATTGAGGGGGAGTAGGCCTCATTTACAATATTATATAAGTTATTTCATATTTAAGTTTAATTTGATTGTCAAAATCAAAAAGGGGGAGATTGTTGACCTAAGTTATTTCAAAACTTAGTCAATTTCTATTTTGATCTTGTCAATTAAGTTAAAGTCATATGATATGTGTATTAAGTGTTTATTTTGCAAATAAAACTTATTAGAAAGATTGGAAATTCAAAAGATCCAAAATTCTCTTGAAGTCAAGAAACTGGCCCATAAATCACAACCACTATAGAAAAATCATGACTGTAACTATTTATCGCGACTGCGACACTGCTAATCATGACCAAGACCAAATTAAAGGCTAAAGCTTCAAAATGGACCTCAAGACTAAGTAGATTTTGAGACCACAACTAAGACTATGATCAGGAAGCAGCGACCGCTATATACAATCGCCATACTGACATTCATAAGGAAGACTAGTGCTCCAATGGATAGTTAAACGGCTAACATGAAAGTGCCACATGTCAACTAACCATTATGATATCTAAATATAGCGATCACAAAAAAATGTGTAGCGAGCACTAAATGTAAGTTGTAACCGTGAAAGAGGAATAACGACTATTACCATGCTCTAACAGTGCATTTAATGTAAGATTTTATGGCTGTTATTGAAGATCTCTTACCTATATTCTTTGTAATGGGAATTTAAAGGGAGAAAGCTATAAATATCCCCTCCAAAGATCCTCATAATGATCTAAATACCTTCTACTAAGTCAAACTCTTACAAATTTATTTCTCAAAACCTTAACTCTTAATTTGTACTCATTTGGTTATTGTAGGAGAATTCATTGCTTAAAGGGTTAAGTATTAGCCTTCAAAACACATTATATTGGATTGAGAGTGAGCCAATAGAAAAATTTTATATAGGTTTGAGTATGAGCCTAAAGGGAACACTTGTAAGGATTGCGTGTTAGATATTAAAACACATTGCGAGTTGAAAGTGAGCGTAAAACTCCATTGTAATTATCTAGTGATAGTAGAAAACCCAATTGAGATTGGAGAGTAGATGTAGGGTTTGTTAACACCCAAACCACTATAAAATTGCTTGTGTCTATTTTTTTCCCTATCTATTTCCATTTAAATTTTAATTTCCTACCAATTCAACCCCCTTTCTTAGTACACAAGGGCAAACACCAACTTTGAATAGTAGATGACTCTTTTAAATTTTTTAGAAGAGCTCCAAGAGGGTTTAGAGGATAGAT
>CANTUT010001171.1:7500-12500 GCA_947687605.1 Reutealis trisperma
ACCTACTCTAAATTTCCGGGGACATGCAAAAAATGATAATAAATCTCGTCGTTAATTCGTTACTTTTAATTCCTAAAAAATGAAACTAATATTAAATAAAAAATAAATAAAAATAAAAAAATGAATATTAAAAAGAAAATCAAATATAGATATTTATCGTTCATTAAAAAGGGGGCGAATCTTATGATAAATAAAAGAAAGAGAAAAAGAGACCCATATACGGAAGTATATGCTTTAGGCCAACATATATATATATCCACTCACAAAGCACGAAGAATAATTGATCAGATTCGTGGACGTTCTTATGAAGAAACCCTTATGATACTTGAACTTATGCCTTATCGAGCATGTTATCCGATTTTTAAATTGATTTATTCTGCAGCAGCAAACGCTAGTCACAATATGGGTTTCAACGAAGCCAATTTAATCATTAGTAAAGCCGAGGTCAACGAAGGGGCTACTGTGAAAAAATTAAAACCTCAGGCTCGAGGGCGGGGCTATCTGATAAAAAGATCGACTTGTCATATAACTATTGTATTAAAAGATACATCCTTATATGAAGAATATGAAGAATATAACATATGCTTAAAAAACCCGAGATGGATAAAAAAAATGAAATCCGCAGATATGCGATTTCATGATATGTATAGGAAGTAGTGGAGGATTATGGGACAAAAAATAAATCCACTTGGTTTCAGGCTTGGTACAACCCAAAGTCATCACTCTCTTTGGTTTGCACAACCAAAAAATTACTCTGAAGGTCTACAAGAAGATCAAAAAATAAGAAATTGTATCAAAAATTATGTAAAAAAAAATACGAAAATATCTTCTGGTGTTGAGGGAATTGCACGTATAGAGATTCAAAAACGAATCGATGTGATTCAGGTCATAATATATATGGGATTCCCAAAATTTTTAATAGAAAGTAGCCCTAAACGAATCGAAGAATTACAGATGAATGTACAAAAAGAACTTAATTGTGTGAACCGAAAACTCAATATTGCTATTACAAGAATTTCAAATCCTTATGGGCACCCTAATATTCTTGCAGAATTTATAGCCGGACAGTTAAAAAATAGGGTTTCATTTCGCAAAGCAATGAAAAAAGCTATTGAATTAACTGAACCGGCAGATACAAAAGGAATTCAAGTACAAATTGCGGGGCGCCTTGACGGAAAAGAAATTGCACGCGTCGAATGGATTAGAGAGGGTAGGGTTCCTCTACAAACCATTCGAGCTAAAATTGAGTATTGCTCGTATACTGTTAGAACTATTTATGGGGTATTAGGCATAAAAATTTGGACATTTTTAGACAAGAAAGAATAAACCTTTACTTGATTTGTCTTTACATTTTACCCATTGATAGAACAAAAAATGAAAAACTCTTTCATTCTTTTTTTTTTTTTTAATCAAAACAAAAAAGAAGCAATTCTAATTTGATTTCTATAAGGTTGAATAAAATAAAAAATTCGATTGATATATTGATATAATTGCTATGCTTAGTGTGTGACTCGTTGGTTTTTTAGAGTCAGAATTAAAAAAAAGGGCTGACCTGTACTATGAACTAATAAATAGAAGTATACAACTAATAACCAACTCATCGCTTTGCATTATCTGGATCAAAAGAAACAGTCAAGATATGATATATTGGTCATATCATTGTAGCAATTGAAATCCTTTTTGCACAAACAAAAGAAAAACCAATCTAATTATGAGTTGTAAATAAAAACATAAAGTTATGCGGATAAGTGGAAGGATGAAAGAAAGAGAGAAAAAGAATATCAATGATATATAATTCCAATTTGTAAGGTCTATGAATCATCACATAAAAGATAATGTAGTAAAGCATCAATACCAATTGATCTATAATTAAACTAATATGTTCATAAAACAAAAAATCAAGAGCCTCGAGCCAATAAAGACTGAGAAGATTGACTCAAGAACAAATTTCATTACAAATTTCATTTAAAGGCTCCATTGTAAAATTAAGACCTAACCATTAACGGAGAAGCGATGGGAACGGCGGAACCTGTAAGTACATAAGATTTTATTGAAAACAAATCTTAATGATTTATTGGGGGGATAGCGAAATGAACCAGAAGACAATCCATTTAGTCTGCATTTAGTCTAAGAGATCGGGTACCTCTACAAATGAAATAAATATTGAAAGAGTAAATATTCGCCCGCGAAATTTTTTCTATTATTGGATTTCTAAATTTTAGCGATCTGATATCATATATCATAATTATAATAAAAAAATACAAAGAATTCCACGGTTTAGTATATATATTATTTTATTCAACAAACGCATGTAATTTTTTTTAATCATTTCATTCGCGAGGAGCTGGATGAGAAGAAACTCTCATGTCCGGTTCTGTAGTAGAGATGGAATTGCCCATCAACTATAACCCCAAAAGAACCCGATTCCGTAAACAACATAGAGGACGAATGAAAGGAATAACTTTTCGAGGTAATCGTATTTGTTTCGGCAGATATGCTCTTCAGGCACTTGAACCCGCTTGGATTACATCTAAACAAATAGAAGCGGGACGACGAGCAATGACACGAAATGCACGCCGCGGTGGAAAAATATGGGTACGTTTATTTCCCGACAAACCAGTTACTTTAAGACCTACGGAAACACGTATGGGTTCGGGGAAAGGATCTCCCGAATATTGGGTAGCCGTCGTTAAACCTGGTAGAATACTTTATGAAATGGGCGGAGTAGCCGAAAATATAGCGAGAAAAGCTATTTCAATAGCAGCATCCAAAATGCCTATACGAACTCAATTCATTATTTCGGGATAGGAATATAGAACCAAAGAAAAAAAAAAAAGACCTTTTGGATACCAAAAAAAATCGCAAGTTTCTTTTTTTAGACAAACAATATATTTTTTTTCCTTTGCTTTGCATTAAAATAACAGATTAAAAAAAAAATGATATGATCCAATCTCAAACCCATTTGAATGTAGCGGATAACAGCGGAGCCCGAGAATTGATGTGTATTCGAATCATAGGAACTAGTAATCGACGATATGCTCATATTGGTGACGTTATTGTTGCTGTGATCAAGGAAGCAGCACCAAATTCACCTCTCGAAAGATCAGAAGTAATCAGGGCTGTAATTGTACGTACTTGTAAAGAACTCAAACGTGATAACGGTATAATAATACGATATGATGACAATGCTGCAGTTGTCATTGATCAAGAAGGAAATCCAAAAGGAACTCGAATTTTTGGCGCAATCGCCCGGGAATTGAAACAGTTAAATTTTACTAAAATAGTTTCATTAGCACCCGAAGTATTATAAAAAGTATTATAAGATAAAAAATTATAAGATATAAGAATATAAGATATAAATATAAGATATAAGATAAGATATAACATTTAAGTTAAGATAAGACCATGATATATTTATACTATTTTATCTATTTCTTTTATTATAATTTATTATATTCTTTTATTATAATTTATTTTATTATAATAAATTCTAATTCTTTATTATAATTTATTATAATTCTATATTATTTTATATATTATTTTATATTTTATTCTTTATAGATTACTATATTATATTTTTTCTATTTTATTATTATTTATATTATTATAATTATATTAATTATATAATTTATTATAATTATATTATAATTATATAGTTATAATATATTATATAGTTTATATTATATAGTTATAGTATTTGAATAAAAATGAAATTAAAATTAATTAGTAAATTGTGTTTCACGCATATACCTTTACCGAATATACTTTTTTATATACTTTTTTTATTTTATTAAATTTTTAATAAATTTAATAAAATAAAAAAAAAAAATTAATTAATTCATAAAAAAAAAGAGTATGTTGATTATATCAAAACTAGAGAGAAATAAAAATTTTAGTTTATCATGAGTAGGGATCCTATTGCTGACATAATAACCTCTATACGAAATGCTGACATGAATAGAAAAGGAACCGTTCGAATAGCATCTACTAATATCACCGAAAACATTATTAAAATACTTTTACGAGAAGGTTTTTTTGAAAATGTTAGAAAACATCAGGAAGGCAACAAAAATTTTTTGGTTTTAACCCTACGACATAGAAGGAAGAGGAAAGTACCATATAGAACTAGTCTAAATTTAAAACGGATCAGTCGACCGGGTCTACGAATCTATTCTAACTATCAAAAAATTCCTAGAATTTTGGGCGGGATGGGCATTGTAATTCTTTCAACTTCTCGGGGTATAATGACAGACCGAGACGCTCGACTAGAAAGAATCGGTGGAGAAATCTTGTGTTATATATGGTAATCTTTCTGATATCTGAATTGTATCCAGACTTCCTTTTTGTGAAAAAAAAAAGAGAACGAACAGGTTTCTAATATCATTCCCATTCCTCTTACATTAGTTAATAATTCAAGGGGATTTTAGATGGAATAAAAGAACAAAAATGGATTCAATAAGGTTTAATTGCTGAATCCCTTTTTCAATATTATTTCCAAGTTCATTTAGCTTCCAAGTTCATTTAGCTAATGAAGATCTGGTTTTAGTTTATGTTTCAGGAAAGATCCAGCGTAGTATACGTATAATCCGTGCCAAAATGGAAGTAAATATTTATAATTTAATCCACGACCAGAGGGCGTCTATTTTATAGACTCCGTAACAAGAATTTGAATGATTAGGCGGCTTTTTTTTTTTTCAACTTTCAAATTCCTTTCAGGATACAATTCAATATTTCAAAAATTAAAGAAACTTATTTTCTTCAAACTTCAAAAAAGTATGTATATTCAAGGATAGCAAATATGAAAATAAGAGCTTCTGTTCGTAAAATTTGTGAAAAATGTCGACTGATACGTAGACGGGGACGAATTATAGTAATTTGCTTCAACCCGAGACATAAACAAAGACAAGGATAATCTTTCTAATTTCTAAGTGGAACTGCTCTAAAGAAAGGATCCGAGGTACAAATAAAAATAAATAAAAATAAAGGATCTATTTTGACAT
>CANTUT010001171.1:20000-35000 GCA_947687605.1 Reutealis trisperma
CTTCCTTTATTTTCTTTTTTTTTTATAAACTTATCGAATTCATGCATAAAATATTATTATTATAAGGGTCAATATTAATTATTAATTATAAAGATCAATATTATTAAGACAATAAATTCATTGTTACGTTTTCACATCAAAGTGAAATAGAGTACTTAACTTTTTTCTTTCATTTAATGCCTATTGGTGTTCCAAAAGTCCCTTTTCGAAATCCTGGGGAAGACGATTCAATTTGGATTGACGTATAGTGCGACTTGTCAAATATATTGGGTCATACGGAATTCCCCCGTTCTCTCCCCCGATTGAGATATCCTCTGTTTCACCCAAGAAAGATTGATTAAATCATCAAAATTTTGGAGCGTGAAGTGCAATGAAGTCCAATTAGATCTATGCTTTTGAGGTACCCAGATTAGTATTATCAATTAGAATAATTTATGGTTGGCTTGTTTGGACCAAAAAAATGAAGTATCCAGGCTCCGTTTAGAAAACCCAATTGGTAATATATCTATTATGATTACTACTTGTATCATATTCTTTCTATTTTTTAATTTTGAAAATTTTCAAACGGCTAATCATATTCAATCGAATAATATAAGGAATAGGTCAAATATTTGGCAGAAGATGTGAAATTTATTAAATAAAAAAAACAAAGAAGTTGTAACAAAAAGGCGCGGTATTGGGACATTTGCCCTATACGTGCAAATAAAAATCGGACAGATCTTTACTCGGAGTAGAGCACAAACCTAAAAGAATTGAAGAAGCCCATTCAGGAACAAGAAAATTCCATCGTGATTTGAATTGAATCTCGATGAAAGAATACATCAATGAGAAGTTAGTTTGATAAGCTTAATGAATTTTTTTATAGGTAAACACGTCAAAACTCATCTTTCTTGAAAAATGGAGGAAAAGCCCCTTTATTAGAATTCGAATAAATATTAGAATTAGAATAAAAAAAAAAGTTAAAAAGTACTCACTATCCAAAAAGGGAGAGCTGGAATCTACACATTGATTCTTTTTTTATTTTCGCAATTTGTGTTGAACCGTATGCATCAAAAGATGCATGTACGGTTTCTAGAGGATAGAATTTTATCCTAATCAACCGACTTTATCGAGAAAGATTACTTTTTTTAGGTCAAGATGTTGATAGCGAAATCTCGAATCAACTTATTGGTCTTATGGTATATCTCAGTATAGAGAGCGAGACAAAAGATTTGTATTTGTTTATAAACTCTCCTGGAGGATGGGTAATACCCGGAATAGCTATTTATGATACTATGCAATTTGTGCGACCAGATGTACAAACAGTATGCATGGGATTAGCTGCTTCAATGGGATCTTTTATCCTGGTCGGAGGAAAAATTACCAAACGTTTAGCATTCCCCCATGCTTGGCGCCAATGGGTTTTTATTTGAAAAAGAAAAAAGAAAACTATGCCTTCGCCATATGAAATATAAATATTAAGTAATAATAGCATGGCATTTCGAATTCGATATAGATATAAGAATTTTTTTTTATTTTTTTTTTTATATTAGATTATGTATCGAAAGAGTAGTATGAGATATTAAGGGTATTTCTGATTTTATTCTATCAGGGGCCTATTTCAGCGTCACAAACTTTGTTGTTTTCACACCGGGGACTCTTAACACTATCTATGTTATGAAAGAGTACGAAAAAAAGATTATATTATTTTCTTTTTTTTTTTTCAAACAAAAAAAAAGAAACTTTGGGATTGCTAAATCACTGATAAAATAAAGCAACGGGACCACCATAGTATTTTTGTTTTTTAACTCCTCCCAAGGAAAGGGTGGTTATTGGATCATTTACTGATTTAAGCCTGATAAACTCGATATTTTTTATTTTTCTTTGATGAAAAGTAAAAGTGAATTCTATTGTGGAGCCGTATGCAATGCACAAACAATGCCTGTACGGTTGTTCAATTCTATCTTGTTTTTTTCTTATTATTCTTTATCTCTTCTCGTCATCTTATTATTTATTATGCGAGATAGAATAACTGTTTTTTCTTATATCATCAGGGTAATGATTCATCAACCTATTGCTGGTTTTTATGAGGCACAAATAGGAGAATTTGTCCTGGAAGCAGAAGAACTACTGAAACTGCGCGAAATCCTCACAAGGATTTATGCACAAAGAACGGGAGAAACCCTTATGGGTTGTATCCGAAGACATGGAAAGAGATGTTTTTATGTCAGCAACAGAAGCCCAAGCTCATGGAATTGTTGATCTTGTAGCAGTTGCCTAAGAAATAGCAGGAATTTCACGCAAATTGCGATTTGAGATTTTTTTCTTATCGGAATTTCATTTCAATTTAATATTCTATTAATATTATAATAGAATATTAATATAAATAGAATATAATAGAATATTAATATATTAATATAGAAAAAATTCATAATCATTCGGTTAGGATCGATCTAAACCAATCCATTATGCATACGATTCAACATGCCAACTATTAAACAACTTATTAGAAACACAAGACAGCCAATAAGAAATGTCACCAAATCCCCCGCTCTTGGGGGATGTCCTCAACGCCGAGGAACATGTACTAGGGTGTATGTGCGACTTGTTCAGATCGCGAGCTTGAACAAAAGAAAAGAAAAAATTTTCCACTATCTGTGATCAGTACGTAGGAATAAGATAGAATGGAAGAATCCCTTTCATTATCTAAAAAAAAAAAGATCTATCATATTCGTCTATTGTGTATCAAATTTATGGTTTCATTGGTGCAAATTCAATCAACTCAATTTTCAATTTAAAACGAAAAAAAAATTCCCCATTGGTAGCAAATGATTATCCATTAAGCAGGGGAAATCTTATTTAAATTAAAAGAAAAGGCCGAAAAATTATGCCCCTACTCTGGCAAAAACGGACTAACAGGGTCAACTAATTAGCTAATCCTCATAATTAAATACCGTTACTGTATAGATAGATCTCCTTGTGAAAGACCTATTACTGAATGGATAATTCATAGGTAGAGCCAAAGAGTGTGAACTGTACACGTTAACAATAGCATTGATTAAATAATTAAATGAAGGAGCGGGCTCCGGTGTATAGGGAAGACCTCACCGTTTAAGAAGTAACCATAGAAACGATGGAACCCACTATTTACTATTTATTTATCTATTTCTATTTACTACTTTATCTTTATCTTTATTATATTAATCCTTATTATATTATTTACTAAATTTTTTATTATATTTTTATATTTTTTTTTTAATACCTAGTATCAATACAATTTCTTATTTTGAGGTGAAATGCCTCGAAAAAAGAAAAAAATCGTGGTTGGGAAGGTTATAGTAGCAAAAGCCGTTGGAATTATTATTTTATACACTGGAAGAATCCGTTTTGGTATTATAGAAAAGGGAAAAGAATAACTGAAAGAAAGGAAATCAATTAGTTATTCATCAAAGTTTCGTTTATTCAATGACCAGAATTAGACGAGGATATATAGCTCGGAGGCGTAGAACAAAAATTCGTTTATTTGCATCAAGCTTTCGCGGGGCTCATTCAAGACTTACTCGAACTATTATTCAACAAAAAATAAGAGCTTTGGTTTCGGCCCATCGGGATAGAGATAGGCAAAAACGAAATTTTCGTCGTTTATGGATCACTCGGATAAATGCAGTAATTCGCGAAAACGGGGTATCCAATAGTTATAGTAAATTAATAAAAAATCTGTACAAGAGACAGTTGCTTCTTAATCGTAAAATACTTGCACAAATAGCTATATTAAATAAGAATTGTCTTTATATGATTTCCAATGACATTATAAAATAAGGAAATTGGAAGGAATCCATGGAATGTTTTACATGGAATTTCCTGAAGAATGAATTCCGGGAAGGTAGAATAGAAATTAGTATGATAAAATATGATGATAATATGATCAAGTAAAGTAGTCAAACTGAGCAAAAAGATTCAATAAAAAAAAAAATTTATTCTTCCCCAATTCGTTTTTTTCTTACAACACGACAATCCATTTTTTAGTGTCGAATTTTTTGAACAAAACATCAATCTACGTTTGAATTCGGATTGGAATTTTGATTCAATTGAGGAGTAAGCCTATTTTTCTAAGATCAGTAGTTATAGTGACCAACTCGCTTTTTTTCAAATTGTTTTTCATTATTAAGAAAAGGTAACGAAGATAAAATACGAGCTTGTTTTATAGCAATAGTAATTAATCGTTGTTGTTTTAAACTCAATCTATTCACCCGTCTAGATAATATTTTTCCTTGTTCACTAATAAATCGACTAATTAAACTCATGTTTCTATAATCAATTCGATCCCCCGATTGGATCGGGGGCAAACGCCTACGAAAAGATCGCTTGGACTTAAGAAAAAGTCGTTTTGATTTATCCATGGTTTGTTTATTCCTTATTTTGAAAATCCTATTTCGTTCAATTGGATCAAAACTGATTTCGAATTAAGAAATAGGACTTTGCTTGTTTATTTTATATTTATTCTATTTAAATATATTAAATTTAAATATATTAAATATGGAAATATATATTAATATATAAATATATATTAATAGCAATTTAATATATATTAACATAACATATTAGAATCCGTTTCTATATGAATATGAATATGTCATTTATGTCATTTTTCATCTTCCTTGTAAAGGGGACACGCAAGCGATTGGTTGCATCTATTTCTTTATCTCCCCGTGAATTGTATGTTTGTAACAATAGGGACAGAATTTTCTCAATTCCAATCGACTAGGCGTATTGTGTCGATTCTTTTGAGTAATATATCTGGAAATGCCTGTTGATTTCTTATTAACACTGTTTTGAACACAACCGGTACATTCTAAAATAACCCTTACTCGGACATCTTTACCCTTGGCCATGAACCCCCTTAGGTTTTTTTATTCACTCAACTCTTCTATTTTCCGACCCGAAGTGAAGAAGAAAGGAATGAAAAAAATAGAAAAATAGACGTTGCTAACTCGAAATCAGATTATGAAAGACTTCATTGCAACTAATATAGTAATAATAAGTAATACAACGAATTTAAACTATATTTAGATTATTAGATTAGAAGTTTAGAATAGAATCACAGTACAGTATTTCATTTAAGTATCTTGTATAATACTGTTGAACTAACCACATTTCCACTTCCCTTCTCTTAATTTAATTGAAGTTAATTTACTTTACTTGAAGCTGGGACCCCGAGTTCCTAGTTTTGCTGAGGTTGAATCCACTTTTTTCTTTTCTAACTTATTCTAAGTTTAATTAAATAAAAAAAAAAGAAGAGGGGGGTAGTAGTCACAGATATTTAATTGTATCTCTAATCTTCTTTTCTTCACCCCCCCTGCGTGTTGATACCTATAAAATTAAAAAAAAGGGAATGTCAACGCATCCGGGAAAAAACGATTGATTTCTATCAATAGACCTGCTAAAGACCCAAACCATAGAGTACTTATTACCGGTGCGACGGATAGATATGTTTTTAGATCTCGCATTTCAAATCCTCCTTCTTTATTGTTATTGTAATAAATAATGTTTATTTTATTGTAATACATAATGATAATACATATATAATCAGATATATATGTAGTTAAAGGCCGCTTGCATTTGTTTTGTACGCAGAATTTCTAATTCAAATTTAAATGTAAACCAATTTGATAAATAAAATTTTCCTTTTCTTAAAAAAAGAAAATACGTCCTTTTTTTTCGCCGAGCATTCACGAAATTTACGTAAATATTTATAAATATTTATATACTATATGATATGTTTGATATGTTATATAATAGATGATATAAGATGAGATCAAAAAGAAAATGTATATCAATATCAATGGAGAAAAGTATGTATGTGGAAAACAAAACAGGTATTCTGTACAATAACATTGTAAACTAATTGAAAGGGATGTAGCGCAGCTTGGTAGCGCGTTTGTTTTGGGTACAAAATGTCACGGGTTCAAATCCTGTCATCCCTACCTATTACTTCGTCTCTGAGCAATAACGAGGGATCAATTGAGATCAATTAAAATTGGACGTACCTAATCTAAAATTTCTATCATATTATATATGATAGTATAGGCATTCAAGATGTATTGGAGTTAAAAAAAGAATCTTTTTACTTACAGACGCATTTTTGGTGATTGTGATAAGGAAGCGCTCTTAGTTCAGTTCGGTAGAACGTGGGTCTCCAAAACCCAATGTCGTAGGTTCAAATCCTACAGAGCGCGATTCTGTTCTTGTTTTGTTGGGTCAAAATTTATATGGAAAAAAATAGAAGAGCAATCCGAATTTGACCTCCTGCGGTAAAGAAAGGAAGAGGTCAAACAAACAAGGTATTAATTAATCAAAGGTCCAATTGATCGCCCCGTCTGTATTGTAAATATGCGGTTACGAATAATCCGGCCAAAGTAATAGGAATTAGACCTAAGACAATTCCAAATAGAAGAACTTCAATCATTTCAATTTATTTGAAAAAAAGTAAAAAGAGAGGTAATATCTATCCTTAAATATTAATTTATATCGGCCCATAAATCTCAATAACGAAAAATTGGAAATTAACACAGTAAAGAACTCGCGAATAGATGGAATACTGTAGAAAATTTTCTTTTTCTTTTTAGAAATTAAATTGTTCATTCAATTAATTTCAAATAAGTCGTATCTTGCTTAGACCAATAAAAAGAAATGAGGTTATAGTTAAAGCTGCTAGTAGAAAACCGAAATAACTAGTTATAGTAGGCATGAAAGAGCTAAATAAAATTTTTTATACATATGCTTGTAAAGCAAAAGCACTTTCCTAAGTTCAATTTTTTGAAAGATAGGAGGATAAACAAAAATACCAAATAAAAGAATAAGTTCAATTGAGAATTTTTTTATTTATTTTTACGTTTATCAATCATTATCATTATATATTATAATAGATTATAGACGGCACTAATAAAATAGAATGATATAGGTAAAAAAAGAAATCCATTTTTCATCTATGACATCTACTTATACTCCCGTGATTCCGAATCAAGAGATCCGTTAGACAACTCTTGAGAAATAAAATAGAAAACTAATATTACAATAATTAAATATTAAAAAAAATGAAAATATTAATAATAAGTAATAAAAACTGTGTTGTATAACTTCATTCAAAAAAAACTTTCTTTGAATCACTACAAAAATCACTACAATTTTCTATTTTGATAGTTTCTTTTAGTTTATTTATTTAGTATTTATTTATTTGTATATTTGTATCAAATTGTTAGCGTTTTTTAGATTTTAGAATGAAAAATGATCCTCTATTTTTCTTTCTAATACCCTTTACTTTTTACTTTCTATTTTCATTTTCAATTTTATTTTAATTTAACTTATTAATTAACTTATTAGATTTATTTAGTTGATTCATTCACATAATATCTCGAATAAGAAGAAAAAAAAAGTATCGCGCGATCAGATCACTCGAAAAAATCAAATTTTTTTTTTGTTTTTGTACAACTAGATTCTAAGACTAGTAATTTCTATTATCTTTTTCTTTTCTATATTTTAGATTTTTTCTTTCCATATAATAAAAAAACTTCTTTCTAGTTAAGTGTTAAGAAAGACCTTTTGGGTCTAATACACGAATGCGTGCATCACAAAGATTATTACAATTATTTTTTCGTTGTTCTCCTTCTTTCATCGAATATTCTTTACTACTGGTACTTGTTAATGGATGACTAACTAATTCCTTAAAATGAAAAATGAAAAAAGAGAATTCCAACAAAAAACTCTTCTTCTATAAACGCAAAAGTTTTAGATTTCACATCTAATTGAATTGTCGAAATATGATAATCTCCTTCATGAATTATTATTGAAACTCGTCGAATTCGCATTTTACTTAATAGTAAACAATTAGTACACAATTCTACAGAAACAAGAAAAGAAAAAAAAAGAAAGAGATTATCTAGGACTTCATTTCGATACTGATTGAAGTTGCGTTGCTGCGTCAGAAGAAGGACAGCTATACTGATTCGGTATACTTTAAAGAAACCCTTGGTACAATATTGACGATCTCACAAAGATGAAATTTCAGTGAAATTTCATTTACTGATCTCATCTTTTACAGAATCGATCCTTTTTGATTGTACAAGAATATGTGGAGCTCAGTATGTCTGGAAGCACAGGAGAACGTTCTTTTGCTGATATTATTACCAGTATTCGATATTGGATCATTCATAGCATTACTATACCTTCCCTATTCATTGCAGGTTGGTTATTCGTCAGCACGGGTTTAGCTTACGATGTATTTGGAAGCCCTCGTCCAAATGAATATTTTACAGAGAGCCGACAAGGAATTCCATTAATAACTGGCCGTTTTGATCCTTTGGAACAACTCGATGAATTTAGTAAATCCTTTTAGGAGGCCCAATGACCATAGATAGAACCTATCCAATTTTTACAGTACGATGGTTGGCTGTTCACGGACTAGCTGTGCCTACCGTTTCTTTTTTGGGGTCAATATCAGCAATGCAGTTCATCCAACGATAAATCTAATCCCAATTAATTATAGAACTATGACACAATCAAACCCGAACGAACAAAATGTTGAATTGAATCGTACCAGTCTCTACTGGGGGTTATTACTCATTTTTGTACTTGCTGTTTTATTTTCTAATTATTTCTTCAATTAATCAATTAATAGAAGAAAAGAAAATAGTAGAATAATAAATAAGAATAGGAATTCTCTTATCCCGTCGGAAGGATATCATCTCATAATTATCTATGACTGTTTATGTCTCTAGCATGACCACTTGATTAAATGTGGAGGGAAGTGGGATAAATGGCCGATACTACTGGAAGAATTCCTCTTTGGATAATAGGTACTGTAACTGGTATTCTTGTGATCGGTTTAATAGGCATTTTCTTTTATGGTTCATATTCCGGATTGGGTTCATCCCTGTAAGTAATGGAGTGAACTGGTTTGTAGACATGAAAGCGTAAGAACTCAACGGACCCACTCTTTTATCTGTCTGATTCTAGGGGGTCCCGTTGAGTTCTTAATAATCATAATACTTTATTCGTATAAGTGACAAAATAGATTACTCTTTTTTGATATTTCAAATATTTCAAAAAATTCTATTTTTCTATACTAATAGAACCTTGAGGAATGGGATCAAGAATCATTATTATTTTGACACAAGAAAGGGATGTGGAACATTCCTTTTCTTGTGTCGAAGACTAGGAAGACGAATAAAATAATACCTCCTAGAATCCTTTGTTCCCCTCATTTAGCCTTTTCCGCTTACTTATCTTATGCTTAGTATCTAGTCAAATTTGACTCTATTAGAATAGAAAAGCTATTGATCCACTCTATGGCAGTTAAATCTGACAATAGTAAGATAATCACACTGCTCCAATTTTATTTAGATTAAAAAAACGCAAAAGAAGGGATAAAGTCAAACAGTCTTCTTAACAATATACATATTATGACTAGAGATGCGGTACAAGTAATTCCCAAAATCTGATATAAAAAAAATATAAAAAAAGCAAAGAACAAAATTATTGTGAAAAGTTCTTTGCTTTTTAAGAACTCGATGTTGATAAATTTACAGATCTAGAAATTCATTTCGGACAATTGAACCTTCTCAAACTGTTTCTTTTTAAGAACCAAAAAGATTTGTGCCAAAATAACGGATGCCAAGAAGAACAAAAGGCCTTGGACACGTAATGGGTCTTGAAGTACTATTTCTGCATCCCCCTGACCAAATCCACCCACATTAGGATTACTCGTTAATGGTTGATCAAGTTTGATGGATTCGCCTTCTGAAACAAGAAGTTCTGGTCCTGGAGGTATAATATCAATCGCTTGACGTCCCTCTGACGCATCCGTTATGGTTATTTCGTACCCCCCCTTTTCTTTTCGTATGATTTTGCTTACTATACCTGCCGCTGTAGCATTATAAACCGTATTGTTACTCTTGCTCCCGTCGGGATAAATCTGACCCCTTCCTCTGTTTCCGCCTACATATATGGGATATTTTAAAAAGTGAATATCTTTCTTAGTGGCGGGATCCGGAGACAGAATAGGAAAGGGAATTTCACTATATTTCTGACCAGGAACAGGACCTATCACAAGAATATTTTTTTTAGTGGGGCGATAGCTCTGAAAAGACAGATTTCCTATCTTTTCTTTCATCTCTGGCGAAATACGATTGGGAGGGGCTAATTCAAATCCCTCAGGTAAAATAAGAACAGCCCCCACATTCAAAGCCCCCCTTTTACCATTAGCAAGGACTTGCTTCAGTTGCATATCATAAGGAATTCGAACAACTGCCTCAAATACAGTATCCGGAAGTACCGCTTGTGGAACCTCAATATCCACGGGTTTATTAGCTAAATGACAATTGGCACATACAATACGGCCAGTAGCTTCACGTGGATTTTCATATCCCTGCTGTGCAAAAATGGGATATGCATTTGAAATGGATGCCCAAGTTATTATATATATCATGAGCGATACGGAAATGGAACGAGTAATCTCTTCCTTTATCCAAGAGAAGGTCTTTCTAGTTTGCATGGTCCAATCATTGATCCTGAAAATTTCTACAATAAAATTAGGTAGGTCGCTAGTATAGTTCCCTATCCACGATACTGCTATTTACTGAAAAATTGTTACTAAAATATAAGCTATAGGAAGAAAATCCCTTGGATGTATCTAAATATAGAAGAAATATATATATAAATATAAAGTATATATATTATATAAAGTATATATATAAAGATATATATAATATATAAAGTAAGATTTTATATAAAGTAAGATTTGGAATGTTTTGCTTATGTACATAATAACAAACATTCTAATTGGATTCATGGATCATTTCATTTTTCAGTCATTCATTGAATGATAAATCACTACAAGTGACGGAGATACACGATTTAAATAACGGAAAATCCAATATTTAAAAATTGTATCGAGAATGACTGGAAAAGTGGAAACAAGACCAGATATAATTTGATCATTATGAGCAAATCCAAAATCTTTGTAGACAGAGCCGATCATGAGTTCCCAGCCGTGGGGTGAATGGAATCCTATACATAAATCGGTTAATAAAAGAATCGAAAAAGCTTTTATTGTGTCGCTTAAGTTATATAGGAATTCTTGAACCCAAGAATTAAGAATAATAAGTTCTTCATTACTTAGAATAGAATAACCACTTAGAATAACGAAACAGATTATATTTGTCGAGACGTGTAAAATTGTATGGATACGATCCTCGTTGTGCATCTTGATCAATTGGATCGTTTCTTTGTGGATTCCGACACGAAACCTTTGTAAATGTGTTTCCGGGTATTCCTTTATCATTTCGTCCAAGCGAACGAGTTCCTCTAATTCTATGAATTTTTCTAGAATACTTTTTTCTTGGATATCATTTAAAAAAGTTTCGGAGTTACTAATATTACACCAATTAATAACCCAAGATTCAGAACTTTTATTAAATAAAACAGAGATCCACCAGGGCAAAAAAACTATAGATGGAAGATATAGAAGGGGAATAAATGTTTTTTTTTTCCATTTTTTCATTTGTGAATTTTTAATGAACCCACTCCATTTATCGATTCTATATGATCTAATATTTCTATCAAGCATAAGTTCTATTACAAGGCTTCGAACCTATGAATCTATTCCCTGTTTTTTTTGTGAGTCAGTGGCTAGTCCTTGAATTTTGAAAGAATAAAAAAAAAAAATAGCCAACTTTTCCCATATTCCACAGGAATAATTGAGAAAGATTTCTGACTAAAATAATATTGTGGTATGATAATCAAAAATGAGTGGCAAAAGACAGAAAAGTTATCATTCTAAGTGGTCCAATCCCTTGTTTATTAAAGAGGACAAAAAAAAAGATAAAAAGAAATGTCGATTGACAAAATAAGGAGAGATAATTTACAAGATATGATCTATCCAGTATCAATTTCAAATATTGAAAAAAAAAAAGGAGAATTTCTTTATTTTATATTTTATACCGAAATGCTTTGTTTTGATCTATGAGAGGGTCTATTATTTAGATTTATTACTTGTTTTGTTACTGAATTTTGTGAATTTATGTACGCATAAAAAAATTTGCAGATAAAAAAGTTTCATTTTTCTAATTGTTTTGTTCCGTATATACGTATATAAAATATACCTCTTCTTTGGTTCATCAATATTGTGAAGAAATTTCAGTTAAGTTATGCTATAGAAAAAAAAAAGAAGACTCTTGGATTTTTTCGCTCCTGCTAAGAAAAAACGTTCATTCTTCAGTTCATTTCAAAATCAAAACACTTCAATTGGTACACGCAAAAAATAGGCCAATTCGGCTACTTTTTGCTCAATTTCTCGTGGAGTCAAATTCTCATCAGTACGAGTCAAAGGAATGGACCCACGGCCCCAGATTTCCATATAAAAGACACGCTGAGCGTAAATACTCTCTTTAACTTCTATTCTAATAGACTGAATATCTTTCATAAGGAATCGGAGTAAGATGCGACGATTTTTTCCAGGAAATCCCCAGCGAAAAATACACACTATTCCTTCTTTTCTATCGAATCGATCATAACCACTACCTACATTCCACAAAATTGTGCACCACAAATAAGAACTAATAAATAGACCGGCGATCCCATAGAAAGACATCACGATCCCTTGTGGAAAAAAAATTATTTGCTGAGACGGAAATAAAGATATCAAATTTCTGCCAAGATAACTGGAAATTCCAACCAATAAAAATCCCACTGAACCTAAAAAAAGTATAAAGGCCCAGCCGAAATTACTTGTTTTTCGAGACCCCGCTATACGTTCTATCCATATACGTTCTGATCGCCAACTCATACTAGATCCAGTTGCTTTTTTTTTTTGAAGTGGGAGACTCGCCCAAAAAAAAGAATTTGACTTTCTTTTTTTTTCGAAGTAACTTTCATCAACTCGCACTATTCTGATGTGAATCTTTAGGAGGAATTCCTTAGATTAAAAAAACAAAAGGAAGCCCCCTCCTATGATCCCCTATCTACACATATAAAAAAACATTGGCTTTGCATTTATTTCAGACATCCACTACAGTCTCGATTTATTTTCAAATAGTTCATTTACTCATATATAATATTTACGCCTGCATAAGAACCCTTTCATTTTCATTTATGTTTGAGGGAACGGCCTGCATATTCTATCATATTTCTACTAAAGAGATATCCATATTATGATCCAAATCTAACTAAGTCTTGAAAAATAAAAAAGAAATGAAATCTAGCCCCATCGGGCCTAATCAGATCTAAAAAATCTTGTTTTTTTGAACATGAAGAGATAAAGAAGCCATTGCAATTGCCGGAAATACTAAGCCCACTAAAGGCACAAAAATGGAGGGTAAATTGTTGAGAATTGTCATAGAATGGGCACCTCGATTTAATATTTGTACCTGTTTTTTATTATTATGTTAATTATTATATTTTATATATTTTATATTAATTATTATATTAATATTTTAATATTTTAATATTATTAGTATTAGAAAGATATTTTATAATCATTATAATTCGTATAGAATTCTACTAAGTAGATCTAAGTGAGTATATATAATAAAGTGCAAAGAGTGTAGAACTAACTAAATAACATAACTTATTTCTATTTTATTTCTACATGAAATATCTATGATAATCCACTTATTTTTTATTCTTATCTTTTTTTTTATTGTCTTATAACTTTAATTTTAGAATTTGACTTTAATAAAAATAAAGAGGTTTTCTGTTTATAAATTCCCGAAAAATTCGTATAATTTATAATCCGATCGGATTAGTAAAAAGGGGGATTCCCTGGAGATATATATATAAATATGCAAGACTCTCTATTTTCTATGCATAGGTAAGAAAAGAACATAAAATTCGTTTTATTTACCTTGCCAATTTTTTTTTTTCACGGAAAAAGAATTCACTCTTTTTTTCTTGTTGATGGAGGTTTCTTAATTAGTAATCAAGAATATCGGTAAAAAAAACTTATCTGCATGATTCTTTCTACAATTTGCTCTTATGTCACAAAAAAATCCATTCTTCGGATTTTTCCCATATCTGCTCGCCAGAAAAAAAAGAATTTTTCATTTTTAACGAAATTTTTTATTTTTAACTAAATTAAATTCAATTGAATTAACTAATTTAATTAACTTAAGACTCCACTTGATTTATGATTCAAAGGAAAGAAATCGTGGAGCTGAAGTAACTCATCCAGAACGCCTTTTAAAGGATTACGTGGTACGATTGGATCGAATAAGCCCTTATGGAATAAAAATTCGGCCGATTGTGAACCTTCAGGTACTGTCTTATTCAATGTTTGTTCAATTACTCTTTTACCTGCAAATGCAATATAGGCGTTAGGTTCAGCAATAATGATATCCCCCAACATACCAAAACTGGCTGTCACCCCACCAGTCGTAGGAGATGTAAGGATTGATACATAAAATAACTTTTTATTCGATTGATAATCATATAAAGCAGAAGATATTTTAGCCATTTGCATCAAACTCAAACTTCCTTCTTGCATGCGTGCTCCTCCGGAAGCACACACTAAAATAAGAGGTAAAAATTTATTGGTAGCATACTCGATCAAACGAGTGATTTTCTCCCCTACTACAGATCCCATACTCCCCCCCATAAACTGAAAATCCATAACCCCAATTGCTATGGGAATACCGTTTAGTTGACCTGTGCCTGTTTGAACAGCCTCGGTTAATCCTGTCTTTTTTTGATAAGAATCAATACGATCTTTATAAGGTTCTTCTTCTGAATGAAATTCAATGGGATCCAGAGATACCATGTCTTCATCCATAGAATCCCAAGTGCCTGGGTCAATCGAAAGTTCAATTCTATCTGAACTATTCATTTTCAAATGATATCCACATTGTTCACAAATATTCATTCTTGACTTCAAAAATTTCTTATAATTTAACCCATAACAATTTTCGCATTGAACCCACAAATGCTTGTATTTGTGAGTTATATCGAGATCATTAGAACTTTCTCTTATAG
>CANTUT010001171.1:40000-46586 GCA_947687605.1 Reutealis trisperma
GTAGGTAATATTGATGAAGCTACTGCGAAGGCTACGAACTTAGAAACGGAGAACAACTTGAAGAAATGACCTTAAATCTTTGTGTACTGACCCCGAATCGAATTGTTTGGGATTCGGAAGTGAAAGAAATCATTTTATCTACTAATAGTGGACAAATTGGCGTATTACCAAATCATGCGCCTATTGCCACAGCCGTCGATATCGGTATTTTGAGAATACGCCTTACTGACCAATGGTTAACGATGGCTCTGATGGGTGGTTTTGCTAGAATAGGCAATAATGAGATTACTGTTTTAGTAAATGATGCAGAAAAGGGTAGTGACATTGATCCACAAGAAGCTCAGCAAACTCTTGAAATAGCAGAAGCTAACTTGAGAAAAGCAGAAGGCAGGAGACAAATAATTGAGGCAAATCTAGCTCTCAGACGAGCTAGGGCACGCGTAGAGGCTATCAATGAAATTTCGTAACTAGTTGGTGCGTCCGAATAATCAAAAGAACTTCTGTATAAACAGAAGTTCTGTTTATACACCCTATTTTTTTTTTTATTCGGCCAATTGAATAGAATCATAAGTAGAATGAGTAGAATCATAAGTAGAATCAGATTCTAATACAACGAAAATTTTTTTTTTTCAATTCAAAAATGAAATAGAATGGAACGAAAAAGAGAAAAAAAATCAATAAAGTAAATAAGGTGAGTAAAAAAACTTATTAGATAGCATTGGTTCTGATATCTAATAAGTTCTACCTACTATTGGATTTGAACCAATGACTCCCGCCGTATGAAAGCAATACTCTAACCACTGAGTTAAGTAGGTCATTTATCATTACAAAGAGAAAGAAATGGAATCCGTCCCATCGATGGGTTATAAATGTAATATTAATTATAAATGGAATATTATTTATAAGCAATACGGATCAAAGAGATCAAAGAAATAGGATGTTGGATCAGATAATATTTATCTTGACAAGAAATTATCGACATGATAAAATATGTATCATAAGCACAAGGGCTATAGCTCAGTTAGGTAGAGCACCTCGTTTACACGCGCGCCAATGTTTTTTTTTTTCAAAGGAGTCCATCATGTAATCAAAAGACTATTGAGAAATCGATGTCTTACTCCATGACTTTTAGGGAACAAAAGAACAATAGCCTGACATAAAAAGGTTCGGTCCAATTTAGGTGCCTTTTTAGACGCCCAATAGAACCCATCATTGATTTAAGACCTTGATAAGGGGAATACCCAGTCTATTCAATGCTAGGCATAATGAGTATAAGGACCTCAAAAAATTCTCTTTTCGTCCTATCCTATGAACTTTAAGGTGTATGAAGTTTCATATTTAATTCTTTAATCAGAAGTGGGGCGATGGAAATTCCATTTAACTTAGGTTGATCTAAGCCAAAAAAAAGCAGACCTACGTCAGGATAAATCCTTCTTTGAAACACTTTGGTAGTGCTCTCCGATCGGAATCCATAAATCAGAGCACATGGAGCCATCTTCTTATCTTTCTGCCAAGAGAATTATGGTAGACTAACTGATTATTTATATCAGTTAATGAACGAGCCCAATGCAAAAAAATGCATGTTGGGTCTTTGAAAAAGTTTCGAATCATTTTGCTAATAATAAGTTTGATCTGTTTTACCGAGAAAGTCTACGGTTCGAGTCCGTATAGCCCTAAAAAAAAATAAATAAAATAGAAAATATTTAAATATATATATTTAAAAAATGGATATATATAATAAAAATATATAGTTATATTTAATTAAATAAATAATATTAATAATTAAATAAATAATATTAAATATATAATTAAAATATATAAAATAGAAATATATATAATATAAAAATAGAATATAAAATAAAAATATAAAATAAAAAAATAATAAATAAAATAAAAAAATAATAATAATGAATATTAAATAAAAAAAAAAAATACTTATAAATTAAATAGAATATTCTAGAATATTCATTCTAGAATATTAAATATATTAAATATAGAATAATAAATATATAACTAAATATATAATAAATATATAAATAGAATAGAAATAGAATAAAAAATTTTTCAATTTCTTTCAATTTAGAATATTCCATTTTTTAATTTCTCAATTTTTAATTTCTACTTTTTTAATTTCTACTAAAATAACAATTTCTAATAGAATTTAAAAGTTCTAAACAACTAAACAAAAAAATGAAAATTTGATTTTGAATTCCCCATTTTTTAGGGAGAATCCGAAGTGAAGTGAAAAAGCGAGGGGGAGATTTATATAAGAGCAATATATATTTATACTATATCAATAGACTATATCAATATTATATCAATATCGAAAAAATCGAAGTAAACATAATGGAAAAATTATAGTCGATGAATCTTGAAAGGAGACATGTACCAAAGCAAACAAAGAAAACTAGGTGGTTGAATCAAAATAAATTGTTGTTTTGACTAACCGGTTATGGATGAGTTAGGAATTAATTCCAATTCGACTCGACTAATCTAGTATATTTTCCACATTCATAGGAGTGCGCCTATGTTTCTGATTTACGAATATGATATATTCTGGGCATTTCTAATAATATCAAGTGTTATTCCTATTTTAGCATTTCTAATTTCCGGGGGTTTATCCCCGATTAGAAAAGGGCCGGAGAAACTTTCTAGTTATGAATCGGGTATAGAACCAATGGGCGATGCTTGGTTACAATTTCGAATCCGTTATTATATGTTTGCTCTAGTTTTTGTTGTTTTTGATGTTGAAACTGTTTTTCTTTATCCATGGGCAATGAGTTTTGATGTATTGGGGTTATCCGTATTTATAGAAGCTTTAATTTTCGTGCTTATCCTAATTGTTGGTTTAGTTTATGCATGGAGAAAAGGAGCATTAGAATGGTCTTAGTTCGTGAATATTCCGCAAAAAACAATGAAAAAAAATAACATTGAGACAATTATGAATTCTATTGAGTTTCCCTTACTTGATCAAACAACTCAAATTTCAGTTATTTCAACTACATCAAATGATCTTTCAAATTGGTCAAGACTCTCCAGTTTATGGCCACTTCTCTATGGTACCAGTTGTTGCTTCATCGAATTTGCTTCATTAATAGGCTCACGATTCGACTTTGATCGTTATGGACTAGTACCAAGATCTAGTCCTAGACAAGCGGACCTGATTTTAACAGCCGGCACAGTAACCATGAAAATGGCTCCTTCTTTAGTGAGACTATATGAACAAATGCCAGAACCAAAATATGTTATTGCCATGGGGGCATGTACAATTACAGGGGGGATGTTTAGTACCGATTCTTATAGTACTGTTCGGGGAGTCGATAAACTAATTCCTGTAGATGTCTATTTGCCAGGCTGTCCGCCTAAACCGGAGGCGGTTATAGATGCTATAACAAAACTTCGTAAAAAAATATCTCGAGAAATTTATGAAGATCGAATTAGGTCTCAACCGGGGAATCGGTGTTTTACTACCAATCACAAGTTTAATATTGAACGCACTACTCATACTGGAAATTATAATCGAGGATTACTCTATCAACCGCCGTCTACTTCAAAGATCCCTCCTGAAACATTTTTCAAATATAAAAAGTCAGTATCGTCCCACGAATTAGTAAATTAGAGGAAGGATTCGTTTGTACAGAATAACAAAAGGCAAGTCAATCTTCATAAATTTCATCGTAAATGTGAAATACTTAATATTATACAAATATAAATGCGGGAGAGAGAAAAAAGATGCAGGGTCATTTGTCTGCTTGGCTAGTCAAACATGGACTAGTTCATAGATCTTTGGGTTTTGATTACCAAGGAATAGAGACTTTACAAATAAAGCCCGAAGATTGGCATTCCATTGCTGTCATTATATATATATATGGTTACAATTATCTGCGTTCGCAATGTGCCTATGATGTAGCACCGGGCGGGCTGTTAGCTAGTGTATATCATCTTACGAGAATAGAGTATGGTATAGATCAACCAGAAGAAGTATGTATAAAAGTATTTTCCCCGAGGAAGAATCCTAGAATTCCGTCTGTTTTCTGGGTTTGGAAAAGTGCGGATTTTCCAGAAAGGGAATCATATGATATGCTGGGAATCTTTTATGATAATCATCCGCGTCTGAAACGTATCTTAATGTCGGAAAGTTGGGTAGGGTGGCCCTTACGTAAGGATTATATTGCTCCCAATTTTTATGAAATACAAGATGCTCATTGAATAATAAGAAACTAATCTTCAGTGTTACAACTTCAGATATTCAAGGAATATTTGTACGCTCTCTTATAGATTAACAGATTCATTAAAGTCTCATCCATATTATTATGGATAGACTAAATAAATAAAAAAAAAAATAATACAATTAGGGATTCATTGAATTCTCAAATTGGAAGGTATTTATTTTTTTGGACGAGTCGCGCTAATAGGATGAACTAAATGAATTCTGCATTATGAACTTTGTACCGCGCACATCCCTTAGATGAGCTATATAAAGTCACATAACATAGGAGGGAATGAAAAAATAGAATATGAAAGAAAATAAATACAAAGAAATGAAAGAGGATCGGATTCTATTTATACTGTATCTGAGATGAAACTTGGGTATTTCCACCCTTCAACTCCTATAGATATTATAGATATAGACTAGATTTTAACTAACTAATTTAACTATAACCTTTTGAATCTATATGAAGAAGAAACATTCTTTTTGAACGAGAGGAGACACATTACATTATAAAATAAACAAATTAAAGAAAAAAGAAGAGGAAACCTAATCTAATTTTTTTTTTATTTTTTTTTTTATATACTTTTTTTATAACATAAACATCTAAAAAGGCTATATCTCCAGACATTTAGATGGATAAGTTAAGCATATATCATGATCTATACTCTTAATGAATATGTATTAATGAATATGTATGCCGATCTATATCCGATCTATATCAATTAATTTAATTAAGTTGTAGAATAGACACTCATACATAAATGTATCATGCGTCAGGAACCAGATTTGAACTGGTGACACGAGGATTTTCAGTCCTCTGCTCTACCTGCTGAGCTATCCCGACCATTTTCGACGCGTCGTCTTCCTCATTTTACTAAACGACTTGGGTCTATGTCAATTAAAAAAAAGAGGAAAAAGTATTCTAAAGTCTTACCAGACCTGGAATGTTTTTGTATCTTTAAAATAAAAAGAAAGAATAAAAAGACGACTTCATAAATTTCAGTTCGAATAATGATTTCGATTGTTAATCATTCCAATTTCCCACGGGGATTCCTTGTTTTGCTCAAAGATGTTCATTTAACGAACAGAGAGAATAGGATAAAAATAATTAAATTAAGGAGTCGAGCGGGCTTTTTTTGGGGATAGAGGGACTTGAACCCTCACGATTTCTAAAGTCGACGGATTTTCCTCTTACTATAAATTTCCTTGTTGTCGATATTGACATGTAGAATGGGACTCTATCTTTATTCTCGTCCGATTAATCAATTATCTATCAGACTATGGAGTGAATGATTTGATCAATTAAAATTCAATCGTTTCTTCAACTTGGAATCAATTCAAAACAATTTTTTTTTATTTCATTTTTCATATAAAGATAAAAAAATATGGATTCGGCCCTTATTAATCATTTGATTAATCATTTGCGATAGTATTTCAATACGTATACGTATGTATATAGGGTTATCCTTTACTTTATCCTTTCTGGAGTTTTGACGGAAGGATTTCTTTACTTTACTAATGCAACGCAGTCAACTCCATTTGTTAGAACGGCTTCCATTGAGTCTCTGCACCTATCCTTTTTTTATTCTGTCTTTTTGAACCTTTGTTTGTTTTCGGAAAACAGGATTTGGCTCAGGATTGCCCATTTTTAATTCCAGGGTTTCTCTGAATTTGAAAGTTATCACTTAGTAAGTTTCCATACCAAGGCTCAATCCAATTAAGTCCGTAGCGTCTACCAATTTCGCCATATCCCCTTTTTTGTTTTGAGATTAAGATCTTATTATTATCCCATTCCCCCTTTTTCATTTATATTCTACTGGAACTGTTGAAGTCATTAGATACCAATTCTTCTAAAAAGTGTTTCTTCTTTTTTTTTCGTATCTATCTTCTTTCATCTCTATCAGAGACCCTTATTTAGTCTAATTAGTCTAATCAGAAAGGATTCTATCATTTCTCTACCCGCAAATTCAATATAGATGTATATATACCACATTTTTTATATATACTTCTCTTACTCTCATTTTTTCTCGTGCAATTTTGACTACTCGAACGATCGATTCTTTTTCTTTTTTCCATATTCATATTAATTATGAATAACTAAGACTGAAAATAACTAACAATGAAAAGAATAAAAAGTTAATAGCCAAGATTCCATTAGTTTACTAAATTCCTATGCATGTACAATTTCTGTTATGTGAGCCCGCTTAGCTCAGAGGTTAGAGCATCGCATTTGTAATGCGATGGTCATCGGTTCGACTCCGATAGCTGGCTTTTCTCTATTTGTTTTTACATGATTGATAATGTTTTTTTGAAATCAAAGAATATTAATATTGAAAAGGCTTCTCTAAAAGGCCTCTTTCCCTTTTTTCCAAG
>CANTUT010001172.1:15000-120000 GCA_947687605.1 Reutealis trisperma
TTGGGTTATTTCTTTTTAGTGGATGAAAAGTTTAAGCGTAAATGCTGAGTATTTTAGGATTTTTTTTTTCAAATAAGTTTTAACACTAAAAATTTAAAATTTTTAATTACTTTTTCAAATAGGAAGTACTCGTTTCATCGAGGACTAATGTAGTATTTGGGAAATGGGTAGAAAATGAAAGTAAAGAAAATAAGGAAGGAAAATATCTTGAAATTTATAAATCTTAATTTTTTTAATATTTTGACACAAAAATAAGGCATTTTCACCCATTTTCTTTCCATTTTGGGAAGATAATGGATAGAAAAAGCCTTGCAATTTATGTCAAAATATTAAAAAGATTAAAATTCACAAATTTCAAGACATTTTCCTTTCTCCTTTATTTTCCACCCATTTCCCAAACATACCTTAAAATAGTATTTGGGAAATTGGTGGAAAATAAAATGAAAGAAAATAAGAAAGGAAAATATCTTGAAATTTGTGAACCTTAATTTTTTTAATATTTTGACACAAAAATCAAGGCATTTTCCACCCATTTTCCTTTCATTTTAAGAAGTAATGGGTAGAAAAAGCTTTGAAATTTGTGTCAAAATATTAAAAAAATTAAAATTCACAAATTTTAAAACATTTTCTTTCCTTCCTTATTTTCCACCCATTTCCCAATTATACCCTAAATAGAATTTTATCTGTGATATATTAGTCCGCAAAAGTAAATAAAAATAAGGAAAATGATTTGTGCAGTGGCCCGCTGTGGAAACAGTAGGCAGCGGGTAATTTAACAATAGGAAAGGGGCCCATTAAATAAAAAAAACAAAAGTATATGCATTTTGTATTTGAAAGTGTTGCTGTACATAATGTATTATACATGTACTTTGTAGAGAGGCTATATAAGTCATTGAGATTCAATAAATTTAGCAAAAATTCCCTCCAATTTAACATTAAAATTTGGAATGCCTAGCAATACTTGGTGCACTATGAAATTTGATAATAAAATAATTAAGCTCCAATTTAACATTAAAATTTGGAATGCCTGGCAAATAATTTGCGAAATTGTAAAATTTTATAATAAAATAATTAAGTAATTATAAAAGGAAAATTTTGATATATTTGAATTAATTATATTATATTAATATTGAAGATAAATAATTATTTTCAAATTTATATGTAGTTCAAATGTATTAATAAATATTTATAACATATATAAACAATGAATAATTTTAATCTTGTGAAACTCTTGTCTAATAAAAATATCTAATAAAAAATATTTAAGAAGTAGTGATACTTAACGAAATTAAAAATTAAATGTTAAAGATTACACACACACACATGCACACACACAAACACACACACACACACACATATATATATACACTTAAAAAAAAAATCTATGTGAGTTAAAGTAAAAAATATATATATATATGAACTCCTATCAAAAATAAAAGTTTAGAAATATGTATGAAAATTAAAGTATATTTTACATTTACAATGAATCATTATGCTATTATTTTCCTAGATGTATTATAAAAGCAATTAAATGTAATAAAGGACATATCAAATAATATATACTAGTTTCAAAATAACTAGAGATGATAAATATTTGTTTATTAAAGGAAAAATAATATGAAATCTTATCATTATGAAAAAGAAAAATCTATAAATATTTATAAAAGTGAAATACTTAATTTGTATGGATCAAAAGAACAATTATACTATTATGTACTCATAATGTAGCACATAAACAACAAAATATACTAAAGCAAGAGAGTTTGAATTTTTTATGATATATCATTTCATAAAATGAAGTAATGTGTACTAGTTTCAACGTAACCGGTGATAAAAATAATTTATTTGTTAAGGTTAAAAATAATACGAACTCATATAATTATGGACCAATGAAAATAAAATTTTACAAATATGTATAAAAGTAAAGCAAGTAAATTGTGAAATTTCAATTAAGTATTATACTAATATTTTCTCATAATGTAGTACACAATCAACAAAATTTAACACAGAACATATTGAATTTTTTTTTTATATGATATACCATTCCATAAAATTAGGTAATATATACTATTTGTTCTTATGAGTGAGAGATAAGAAAATAAATGTTTACTGCAATGAAAAAAAATATGAAATCCTATCATTATGCTCCCGAAAAAATAATAAATTGAAAAAAATGTATAAAACAAAAGTAAAAAAATTGTTGGATTCCAAGGAAGCTCTATATTATATTGTTCTCATAATGTAGCACATAAACAACAAAATTGACTAATAGATGAGTGTTTAAATATTTTAATGACATACCAATTCATAAATTTAAGTAACATATCTTAATTTTTCGATGTAACCAATGATTACAGCAATTTATTTGTTAAAGTTAAAAATAATATGAATTCCTATACTTAAGAAACAACGAAAATAAAATTATACTATTTTTTTTATCATAATATTGAACACAAGAAACACAATGTACTATAGAACACATTGGAATTTTTAATGAAATACCATTTAATGAAACTAAGTAATATATAAAACTTCACTATTATATTAGTATGAGAAATACTAATAAGCTATTAAGTAACTTATATTGGCAAAGAATTAAAAATTTGCAAAATATAATTTGGTAACGGGGAAATTATTATATTAGATATAATGAAATTTTTTGTAATTTAATTTTATGTTTCACTAACAATGTGTATTGTAATTGTAAAAAATGTTTAGTGGAGTTTAGTTTAATATGAAATGTTATATTAATAGTAGTAATAATAATAACAATAATAATAAAACAAAACAAACCACCTAATATATTTTTTAATAAGACAATATATAAGTACAAAGCTACATTTAGCTAAATAAATAGTATAATATGACAACAAAACAATACATTGCATAAATGGTGGATAAGGATGGGGAGAATACTCGCTGATTTGCATTTTTCATAATGTTTTGCATTTAGTGGAGGCCAAAAAACTACCATGATTTGGTTATATAAACTCGAAGAAATACTTAATCAATATATGGGTCACCTAGTATATTTCTTAATAAAATAGTATATATTTACAATTATAAAGTACATTTACTTAATGAACAGTATATTTTGATAAGAAAATTGTACAATGCTTAATTTGTGGATAAGAAAAAGGAGAATACTCTTTAATTTTTATTCTTAATAAGTCATCGAATTTGGTGGAGGCAAAAAATAATTCCCTTTAGGTGACTATACGAGGTTGTGCCCGGACATGAGCAATATATGGCCAATCAAATATAACTCATGAGCATACAGTATTTTATAATAAGGCTACAATCTAGTCAGTTGAAGAAATGATATATGATAAATTTGTCAAATAACCAGTACATTGTTTAAATGGTGGATAAGGAAACAAAAATTATCATTGGCATATTCAAAATATAAGTTTAAATGGTGGATAAGGAAACGAAAATTATCATTGGCATATTCAAAATATAATTTTTGTAACTGGTTCATAACATGAAATACTACCATGAACTGGTTATTTTAGAATTGATACATACTTGACCAATATCTAGGCAACCTAGTATATTTCTTAATAAAACTGTATATATTTACAACGATAAAGTGTATTTAACAAATAAAGAGTATATTTTGATAATAAAACATTACATTGTGTTGCGCAATTTCTGCAAGTGCACAGGTCGTGAACAAGTAATATAGTAGTGAAATAAGTATCGATCCCACGAGAAAGGGTTGACAAGTACCAAAATTAAGATTACTCTATTATTTAGAAAATCAACTATGAAAATTTATATTTTAAGTTAAAGTGAAATTCAAGTAAATAAATGATAATAAATATGAAAATAAAATTAAAGGTCTAGAATTTAGAATTCATCAATTGATCACATATGATTACTTTATATTTTTTAGATTGGATTATTTTTGCTGGAATTAATGATTAGATTTCCCTAAATTATATGATGTTCTCTCTCAAGATACAACATGTGTGTTCATATTAACCTTACGTCTACTCTCGTGATCATAAGCAATTAACACAAACCCATTAAGTTTTATGGAAATCCTTTTAAAAATCACAAAGGAGTATTCTTATCTCTAAGCAATACATTCCCTAGGTCAATTATCCTAATGAACTAATATTATGCTTCCACTCTCGCTATTTCACACAATATCTTAAATCATGCAATTAATGGCCAGTTAATTACAAGCATTAAGTTTTAAGATAAAAGATTAATTCCAACAATCAAATCCAATCAATTAAATATAAATAATCATATGCAAATCAAAAGATTACATCTAAATCCTAGAAAATAAAATTAGCTATTCATAATTAAAAAGAAAGAAATAATTAAATTAACAATAAAAATAATAAACATAATAATAACTTATAATTAAATTCAAGAATAGAGTTTAGAGAGAACTTGTTTTGGGATACAATCTTTGATGAACTCAAGCTTCCAAAAACTCTTCCTCTTGATCAAAATAAAAAATAAAACTAATCTACTCTAAGAAAACATATAAAAATCTCTCTACATTTATTTTTTATGGATTTTCTTTGATGCTATTTCTCTTTGCCAAGCATGGTATTTATAGACATGTTTGGTGGAAGAATTCAAGTTCCATTAAAATTCTTACATCAAAAATTCAACATTGATGGTTAGGTTGGCCACCAACCATTGAATTCCTTCATCAATATTCAAAAATGGTTAAGTTAGCTACCAACCATTGAATTTTGGCCACCAACCATTGAATTCCTTCATCAATATTCAAAAATGGTTAGGTTGGCTACCAACCATTGAATTTTGGCCACCAACCATTGAATTTATTTCTCATGGATTGAAAACTTGAATCATTGCTTGCATCATTATTTTTATTGCATCATTTTGATCTGCAAAAATAAAATAAAAATACTTAAAATATATTATAATTTATTTATAAATTGTAAAACTATTTATTTCTAAAAATAAGTGATAATATTATTGCATTCTTGAGAATTGAGCTAAAATTTAAGTTTAAATAATTAAAATAACTCTAAAAATATAGAGTTATCACATTGCTTAATTTGTGGATAGGATAAGGGAAAATACTCTTTGATTTATTTTCTTAATAAGTCATTGGATTTAGTGGAGGCCAAAAAAATTTCCTTTGGGTGCTTACGTGAGGCTGTGCTCAGACATGATCAATATATGGGGAACTAAATGTAGCTCGTCAGCATACTACATTTCATTACAAGAATACAATCTACTCAATTGATAAAATGATATATCATGTATGTCAAATAACCATAGAACGTTGCTTAAAGGGTAGATAAGGAAACAAAAATTACCGTTGACATATTCAAAATATAATTTTTGTAATTGGTTCATGACAAAAAATATTACTATGATCTAGTTATATAAGCTTAGAGACATACTTGATCAATATATGGGCCACCTAGTATATTTCTTAATAAAACAGTATATATTTACAATGGTAAAGTACATTTACCTAAAAAATAGTACATTTTGATAAGAAAATGGTACATTACTTAATTTGTGGATAAGAAAAGGGAGAATACTCTTTGATTTTTGTTCTTAATAAGTTATTGGATTTAGCGAAAGCAAAAAAAAATTTCTTTGGGTGATTACGTTTTGTTATGCCTAGATATGAGCAATATATGGCTAACTAAACATAGCTTGTGAGCATACAGTATTTCATTATAAGGCTACAATCTAGTAGGTTAAAGAAATGATATGATATATTTGTCAAATAACCAGTACATTGCTTAAAGGGTAGATATAGAAACTAAAATTACCGTTGGCATATTCAAAATATAATTTTCCTAATTGCAAGTATGACATAAAATGCTACCTTACACTGGTTATATCAACTTCGAGATATATGGGCCACCTAGTATATTTCTTAACAAAAGAGTATATATTTACAATGCTAAAGTATATTTACTTAGTAAACAGTATATTTTGATAATAAAATGTACATTGCTTAATTTGTGGATTATAAAAGGGAGAATACTCTTTTATTTTTATTCTTAATAAGTCATTGCATTTTGCGGAGGCCAAAAAAATTTCCTTTTGATCACTACATGAGGTTGTGCCCAGACATGAGTAATACATGACCAACTTCCAAAAATAGCTTATGAGCATACAATATTTTATTACAATGCTACAATCTAGCAGGTTGGAGAAATGATATGATATATTTATCAAATAACCGGTAGATTGTTTAACCTATAATCAAATAGGAGTAGCATTAAAGTCAAGAGATTAACATCAAAAGAAGTCTTGTAGGTCTATCTCTATTACCCCAATCAACTCTCAATTTCTATGAGTGATCTATCTATATCAGGGTATCTCTACTCATTCAATATATAAACAATATCTAATCAACAAACCGGTAATTGTCAATTAGAATAAATATCATAAATCATTAGAATAAAACAATCTAAAGATAAATTGATTCAAAACAAATTATTCAGTTCATACAATTAAGAACTAGGGTTTATGTTTATCTAGATGAATAACATGTTAGTTCATAACAAAGAATTGAAATAAAGAATACAAGAGAAGGTAAAGGAAACTTAAACAATCCATGGATGATGAGAAATCCCTACTTCAATCTTCATTCCTCTTTAAAATTTGCAGCATATTGGATCTTCACCATGAAAATTCTACACAAAACTTTGTCTCACCTCTTTGTGAGGGTGGCTACTGAAAATCCCAAAAAGAGCTTTCTTCTTTTGATTTAAATTATGTTCTTTTATAGTTCTTTGAGGCTCATTAGGGTTTGGATAGTTGTCAAGTATGTGTTGGCCAATTTTTTGCCATGTCAGCACAACTAGGCTAGATGCAAGATACAATGTCTAGATTTCATGCCAATTTTGGATCAGAAGATGAACGAATTAGAATTTATGATCCCTTGAAAATTGTAGCTCTTTTTCTTAGCTTTCCAATGATATTTGAACCATCTCAATCAAACCTATATAGCTCAAGTTATGCTTAAAATACTACAAGGTGTTTAAAGCTATCAAATCTCGATAATATTTTACATAGCCTAAGCTGCATTTTACATGGGCCGTGTAAAAGTGCATTATGGCCGTATAAAATTCTTGAAATTGGCTGAAAGCTTCACTATTTTACATGGCTTCACTCTCTTTTTACACGGAGGTGTAAAATTGAGATTAGGCCATGTAAAACCTAGCAAAGTGGTAGAATATTGTATTTTATCCCTTTAACATCTCCAATTGACACCAAATCACACTTCATCATTCCATGGCATTTTAGTTCATAAAATTCCATAATGAACTAAGAAACAAGCTAAACAAATGGATCAATATTTCTAGACTTTATTATTACTAATGATAATTTATTAAATTTAAATATAACACATCAAATTTAAAGAAAATGAAAATTAATATTGGATACAAATGAATAATCGGTTATATATTTGGTTTATTTTATTTATATACTTGGTTGATATTTGGTTGTTTTGTTGATTATATTTAGTTGATTTTATATTATTTTGTTGCTATATAATGTTTTCTCAAATTTTCTTTTTTATATAATTATTTTTTCTTTTCATAAAAATCCATGGTTAATTTTTATATATTTATTTCTTAGTTTTTTAAATTGAATTATTTCATGCTTTTTATATAGTGAATTATTTGACTATTCAATATAAAATATTAACTTAGGTTGTCTTTTGGTTGATCAAATATTGATTTGTAATTTATTATGGGTTGATTGTTGGTTTTATATATGTTGATTACTGGCATTTTGTGTTAATTGTTGGTTTTTAAGTATTTTAACATTAGCACACAACTTATATTTATGTTTCTATATTTATGTCCATTGTGATGTATAAATACTTATTTTACATCTATATCTATATATATAAAGGAAAAGTATAGAATTTCAAATCAAAATATGCAAAAATGCATAAGAATTGTATTATTATATACTTCACACATATCTAAAATATACCTATTATATACTCTTTAATGTGTATTATTAAAAATATTTTTTTAAAAAATTAAAATACAATATTAATATTTTTTTAAAATGAATTTTCAACCTATAAATTTTTATTTTGTCAGTACTAAAACTAAATTTTTTTTTCACATTTCACACTTCAATTTTGAATTTATATTTTTTTCCTTTTTTTTTTTTTTATTTTGTTCTTCAATTCATAAAAGCAAACTCTCACATAATTTAAAATCATATAAACAGTAAAAAAAATACATATCAATAAACAAAATTTAAAAGAAAAATCTTATAAAATTTTATTTCTTTGAAAAATAAATAAAATATTTCAAAATTGATATTCATTCAATTATTTTGAATATCCAATTTTTTTACTTATATTTTAAATTAAAATTTTTTTAATTATTTAAAATTCTCCAATTTTCAAATTATAATTTATTTTATAAATTAACAATATTTATTTTTTATAAAATGGACTAGTGAGAATGAAATTATTTTTTTTTAATTTTTAATTTTTATACTAAATTCCAAATTGTAATTGACCATATATTAAAATATTTATTTTTATGGAATAATGCATTTATTTAATTTAACTTAAGATATACAAATTTTTCAAATAAAAAAAAGGGACAAACAAGGATAAAAATAAGTACATTATGTCTGAGCACACCATTATATACTCACCTAATGAGAATTTTCTAGCTTCCATTAAATCCAATACATTATAAAAACAAAAATTAATGAATATTCTCCCTTTTCTTATCCACCATTTAGGCAGTGTAATGTTTCCTTTTCATTATATACTTTTTATTTAGCCAAATATACTTTATCTTTGTAATTTTATAGTGTCATATTAAGAAATATATTACGTGGTACATGTATTGCTGAAGTATGTTTCCAAGCTCATGGATTACTTCATCCAAATTTTTCTTTCATCCTACTAATTATGAAAATTATATATTGAAGAGGCCAATGGTAATTTTCATTTCCTTATCCACCCCCTTCAGTAATGTACTGGTTATTTGACATAATATATTCTTTATTCAACCAGATAGATTGTAGCCTTATAATAAAATATAGTATGCTGACACGCTATATTTAATTGCCCATATATTCATCATGTCTGGCCATATCTTTATGTACTCACTCAATGAGAATTTTTTTATCCTCCACTAAATCCAATACATTATGAAAACAAAAATCAACAATTTTTCTCCCTTTCTTTATCCACCATTTAGGTAGTGTAATGTTTTCTTTTCATTATATACTTTTTATTTAGTTAAATATACTTTATCTTTGTAATTTTATAATGTCATATTAAGAAATATATTACGTGACACATGTATTGCTGAAATATATTTCTAAGCTGAGGAACTTACTTCATCCAAATTTTTTCTTTCCTCCCACTAATTTTGAAAATTATATTTTAAAGAGCCCAATGGTAATTTTCATATTTTTATCCATCCCTTAAGCAATGTATTGGTTATTTTACATTATATATTCTTTATTCAATCGGACAGATTGTATAAAATTAATAATTTTTATAAAATTTCATATCATAAAATATAATCTCTCCTGCTGTACATTTTGATTCTAGTGCACTACTTTAAGAAACTAAAATAGTATAATTTATCCTTTCAATCATACATTTTACTTTAATACATAATTGTATACAGTTTTTTGGGGTTTTTTTTTTTTTTATAATAATTGAATTTTATATGATTTTAGAATATGATAAGTATTAAACTAGATTATCATTTTGTAATGAAGTAGTAGCATGCACAAATGATTTCATTTAGTCAAAAAGATCATGTGTGTCAACAAAAAAAGAAGTCTCGTAAAAGCGAAGTATTCTATTAATAGTCATTTAATAAGGCTTCTAATATGTAAATTTTTAAATAAGAAATTTACATTGGAATATTATTTATTACATATGACACTTGTTCTCTCTACATTGAAACTAGTTATTTTTATAAATTATATTAAGTTGAAGTAGTATAAACTTTACAATTTAGAGTTGGTATGTAGTTTCATTTCATAATAAAGTATGAATATTTGCAAAGCATTACATATCAATATATTTTGTAAACTTGAATTTTGGATAAGAAGTCTTGTAATAATATTTAAGCTTTCTTTTTCCCTTTTTTACACTTGTCACTTGCTACATTGAAACTAATATATATTACTTAATTTTATGAATCGGAATGCCATAAATATTCAATCTATCCTACAATTCTTTGTTTTTTTTTTTTGTACTGCATAATGCATAGGAATAGTATAATTATTTCTCAAAATTGTTACTATTTTATTCAAAACAGATATTGTTAAAGTGATTGAGTTGATTCATAATGATATGAGTTCATAAGATTTTATTCTTTAATAAATAAATATTTATTCTTACTGTCAACATTGAAACTAATATATATTACTTCATTTTATGAAATGATAACGCATAAACACTTAATATATCCTGTAGTATATTTTATTTCTACTGTACTACATTATGATCTAAAAATAATATAATTATTCTTTTAAAGCATACATTTTACTACTTTTATTCAAAATAAATATTTTAAAAGTTATCGAGTTGATTCATAATGATAAAAGTTCATATGCTTTTATACTTTAACAAACAAATATTTGTTCTCGCTTTCTATATTAAAACTAGAGTATATTACTTAATTTTATGAAATGATATGGCATAATAATTCAACCTATTCTCAACTACATTTTGTTGCTTTTGTACTATATTATGATATAATAATAGTATAATGCTTTCTTGTAATCATACATTTTATTACTTCAAAACATATATTGTAAAAGTTTTTTACTTGGTTCATGATGATAGAGAATTATATGCTTTTATACTTTAACAAATAAATATTTGTTCTCACTGTCTACATCCAAACTACTATATATTATTTAATTTTATGAAATGATCTAGCATAAAAATTTAGCCCTGCAATACTTTTTTTGCTGGTGAACTATATTATAATATAAAATTAGTATAATAATTCATAAAATCATATAATTTATTTACTATACTTTAATCACATAATTGTCAATTTTTTTATTTGATAGGAGTTCAGATGATTTTTTTTTAAATTTTAACTCACATATATTGTATTTTTTTAATATATGATTATCATATATATACACTCAAATTATTAAACATGTAATTTATCCATTATATTTACGACAAATGAAATGTTTAATAAAATTATAAACAGTGAATCAATGCATTTTTTTTTATTTAGGGGTGAAAAATAGGTTGGGTTTCAGTATGTATCGATTGTTTCTACGTGCATATGGTTGTACATATCTAATATATAAAATATATAATACATCTAAAATATATATTTACATAAAATTACACTTGTTTTTTAAAATTTTTTAAAAATTATTTATGAGAGTGATTCATAAAGATGAAAGAAAAAGTTATTTATAATTTATCTAAATATTAGATATAAAATTATTTTTCTCTTAACTTAATTTTCACATAAATGTTCAATTTTTTTATTTAAATATACAACTTAATTTTATTTATGAAAAGAGTTTTAAATTATTTAGATGCTAAATTAGAGGGAAAATTTTGTTAACTATCTTCAATCAAAAAGATTAAAATAGCCTGCATATAACTACAGTATATGATATAATATAAGGCAATTTTTTAAATATATTCTCTATATATATTTTACTTTTTTAAATTTATGGATTTTTTTTCTTATTTTTTTTATTCCCCGCTACCTACAGTTGAAGTCGCGGGCGGCTGCATATATCAACCTCCTAGAAACAATAATGTTGGTTCCCGCCTCACATCTGAGGAGAGAATGGTGAAAGCTTCAGGCTCGTCTTCAAAGAAAAGCTCAGAGCCAGACTTGTTAAAGCGAAAGAGATTGAAGAAGTTAGCACTCTCCAACAACCTATTATTGGAGACTCCAGCAAAAACCCATTCGCCGCTTACTCCTTCGAAGACCGTCTTGAAACACCATGGAAAAGATATTCTCAGAAAAGCTCACAGAAAGAATCGATTTCTCTTTTCCTTTCCCGGTCTTCTTTCTCCTGTTGGCGCCGGAGGCAAGATTGGGGAGCTCAAAGACTTGGGAACCGGAAACCCTATTCTTTACCTCCATTTCCCCCAGGTATATTATTGATTCATTGATTGATATTTGGGTTTTTAGGGTTAAACTTGCTTACTAATTTTTAATGTTCTTAAAAACTAAAAGGGCCAAATGAAGTTGTTTGGGACAATTGTTTATCCGAAGAACAGATACTTGACATTGCAATTTTCTAGGGGTGGCAAGAATGTCATGTGCGAGGATTACTTTGATAGCATGGTTTGTTCTGTGATTTCCATTTCAGTTAATTTTTTGTGATATGGGTTTGGAAGATTCTATTATAATTTTGCTTCTCTATTCCATTCTTATGATCTCACTATTCATATATGCATATCATTTGTTATGTTCCTAGATTGTGTTTTCTGAAGTGTGGTGGATTGGTACAAAAGAAGAGAACCCAGAAGAAGCAAGACTTGATTTTCCCAAGCAGTTGATTGAGGTTGGTTTCTTTTTTCTATAGATTGTGCAAAAGGAGTGAAAAGGGGGGAAACTTCAGTTTTTTTTTTTTTTTTGGTTACAGGTTTTATAATTGATTTGTTTTGTTTTGTTTTTTTGTATCAGCAACAAGGACAAGAAGTTGAATATGACTTTAAGGGAGGGGCAGGTGCAGCATCTGTAATTAAACAAGTTGTTCACAAAAGTTCTATAAAATATGAAGAAGATTCTCCTGAAACTGAGCTTGAAAATGATTTATCCGATGATAAAAGCAGTTTGAAAGATTTGAAGGAAACTACACCAATTCGACATTCTGAGAGAACTGCTGGGAAAACATTCAAGTACTATCTTTGCTTTCGTTGATTGTATGCTGCTTAGTTTGGGTAAAGATGTTAGGTGTTGCAGAAAACTAGTGGACCTAATGTCTTCTATATTAGTTTAGAATATATGTACTGTCAGATCTCCTGATGCTATAACTTACTGCAGGATTATGAATGGTTAATTTCATAGAATTGTCTTGGTAAATGCTATGGTGGAACTCAAAAATGGTTGTATCCTCGTAGCACGCTTGCAAAGAAAGCTTGATTTAATATCTATCACATGGTTATAAAGCCTAAGGCCTACAACGTCAAATCACATTTTAGAGACCCATGCGATATGCCTGGAAACTATTGATTTCTAGCTTATAGGTGATGTTCACACAAGTGTCCATTTTGTGAATCAGATATCCTGGGCTGTCTTACACTATGGACTTGGCATCTATAAGTACAAACAAAAAATTGAAATCAACTGTATAACATGCAGTCTTCTCTGATCAACTGTATAACATGCAGTCTACTCTTTGCAAATGTTTATCTATTTACATAGAAACACTTCTTTACAAAGAAATGAGAAAGTTAGGTGCCCTGGATGGCTAGCAATTTTATTGTTTCTCCCATCATATATTTAGACAGTTGGTCATATATTTCATTCAGCTTTTTTGCTGTTGTCAGTTTACTTGCGTATTTTGCTTGTGTTAAGAACCAGGTTAACTGGGCAATGGCTTAAAGCAGTTCAGTTTATTTTCATTCTTTTTTTGAATCAGGTTTGCAGAAGTTTCTTCTAGTGATGATTCTGCTGAAAGTTTAGCGGCTGACATGGCAGAGGAAGAAGAAGGAGAACAAGAAAAGAAGGTAGGCAGAGAACTTGACTTTTCATTGGAAATTATGCCATTGGGTACATCTTAGTTTTGTTTGATATGACTAATTAGTAAATCCGCTTTTGTTATTAGTGGGATGTATGTGTATATGCTCTCTCTGCAGTCACCATACTGAAGTTTTCTCTGATTGCACTTATTTTTGCTTACATAAGCTTGCTTTCTCATGAGCTTTTTAATTCCCTAAAAATAGGTAAAATCTTTTACTGCTTCTACTGCAGTCCTTGACTTTGATAATGAGGGTGCCATTGAAGGGAATTATCTTTCGCCACAAATTAAAGCACGTGCCAAATCAGAGACCAAGACTAAAAAGCTTTCAGAACCTGCTATCTTAGCAGCAACATCTAAAGAAAATTCCCACTCTAATCATGGTTCACTTGTTCAAGCTACCATATCCACATTATTCAATAAAGTACAGGGAAAGAAGAAAGTGGAAGAAAAGGTAAGGTCTAAACCATGTCCATCACTTTGTCACACTCACAATTTGGAATAACATGTGAGCAAAGTCTTTGGGGTTGGTTTTATGTATTTACCAAAATACTCTAATCTCTTTTTCCAAGGCCTCATAGATATCATTTTTAGGTTTAGCTTTATGCTTGTCTGATGTAGGACAGATTTAGATAATTTGTTCTACTTTGAATTTTTCAGAAATTAAGGGGTTAAAATAGAAAACCAAGGCCGATTTTACATGAACTAGAGATAAGTAAAGGGAAAAGGGGAAAAAAACTTTTAAGAGTCACACTTAGAAGGTCTAGGAGTCACACCTAGGGTTGAATTGAGTCACACAATTCTCAGCAATAATGCAGGGTTTATTTTATTGAATCTGAAAGTTGTCTAATAATGGTTACAAGTCTAAGTATTTATAGAGTTGAAACTAATCCAAAGCATGTTTGGATTAGGAATCCTATACTAGTTTTCCAACTAGAAAAACAAATTAATACTAACTAGGAAATACTAAACCTATTCTAAATCCACTAAAACTCCTAAATAAAGACTGCAAAATAACAATAATAAAAAACCCTACTGTTCCAGCAATTATGGAAATTACAGAAATACCCTTAATACCTAAAGTAATGAACCAGTAGCTCTATTATATAAATATACCCATTATAATTCTAAAAAGGCTGAAATTACTTTATAATTTCTCCAATAAATCCCATATTAAATCTAACACATAATTCTATGCTTGAATCCTTGAATTTGAAGTTTCTTGTCTTTCTATTCTCCATCATTCTCCCCTTGTTGGAAAAAACTCGACCTCGAGTTTTGAAGTGCCTAACAAACAAACAAACAAAACAATTCCTTGAATGACCATTTTGTTTCCTTGGTACTCAATAAAAGTAGAAACATTTGAAATCTTATATTGCACTTACTTATTAATTTACTTGGAATAACAGAGTCCATTTCTTGCATCCCAACATCTTTGGTATCTTCAACAATAAAGTTAAACTCTTTTGTCCCTCCTAATTTTCCCATGTCTTCTTGTTTTACTTCAACATGCTCTGCCTTTTCTTCATCCATACCCGTCTAAAGATTCCTCTCCTTCAAGATTCATCTTCACCTTTCCAGACACTACACATGTATTCATAGTAATATTAGCCTGCTGAATTGACTTTTCAACACACATTGTTGCTTTTGGCGCTTGTTCTTGTGGATTCAAGTCTAGGAGCATATTTGGTCTTTTAAGGCTTTGAGAAGACAATTCTAGCTTTTCAGCTTTATTTTCTGGATGATCAATCTGCAGAATAGGCTCATCTATGTGCTGTCTTGGTTTTATTGCTTCATGATTTTGAGTTTCCAGTTGCAGAATTTGCGGTTTAAGCCTTTGAGATGGTAGTTGTGGCCTTTTCACTTCCCTTTCTGGTTGAACAACCTGCAGCAGAGGCTTTTCTTGTTGTTGGATTAACAGTTTAGCCTCTATTGTAGACTCATGAAGCATATGTGAATGCTGTACAGCTTGTATGCCTTGTTGCCCTGAAATTCTTAGTGAAAGTTCTTGTATTTGTGCCTGCTTTTGGAGAGGTCACAATACCATTGACATGCTGCCCTTTTGTAAAGTATTCACCTGTTCCCTCATCTTTGAAAGATAGTTAAAAGGCATATATTTTTCTTTTAATTTTGCTTTCATATCATCCCATGTTATCATTAATGGTTGTCCTGTTCTTTGCCATTCATTCTCAACACCATACCACCATAATTTTGCCAATCCCGTTAGATTCATCTTGGCAAACCTCACCCTTCGATTATCATCCATATCATACCAATCAAAGTATGACTCGATACTATGCAGCCAATCTGAAAATACTGTGGGATTTACACTGCCTTCAAAATCCGAGACATCTACCTTGACTTTCTTGGTGATATCTCCAGCTGTATCTTGTCCTTGATTTTGTAGGTTTTGATTAACTTGTGGACTTTGTTCTCCAATAATCTTGGATGCAACTTGTAGACTGAGGGCTGGTTTTTGCAGAAAGATTCGACTACTAATGGTTTTGGAAGTCTGATTGCTAGGATTTGAACTCATCCTTCCACGCAACTCATCCTTCATAGCCTCTATTTGATTCTTTGAACTCATCTTATCATTCAATTGATCAAAATTTGATTCACGCTCTTGATGAAAAGAATTTTGCTTTTCAAATTGGTTCCAGTGATTAGCCATTGGCATGCAGCTATACGCTGAATTATATACCTTTTCACACAACCTTTTGCGATAATACGGTGGCAAAAGTTTTTCTTGAAGCATTCTTTTCATCTCTTGCCATGTATTAATTTGCGGTTGCCTCCCTATTTGTATATCATACTCAATACTGTACCACCATAATTTTGCATATCCCATCAAACTTGACCTTGCAAATCTTACCTTTCTTGCTTCCTCGAAGTTGTAGCGATCGAAATAAGATTCAAGAAAATCAATCCAATCACAAAATTTTGTAGGATTACCTCCTTCGAAACATGAATCAAATATCCCCATTGTTGATGAAATTCAAAACATCAAACTTCTAAGATCTTGGGGCTCTGATACCAAATTGATGCAGGACAGATTTAGATAATTTGTTTTACTTTAAATTTTTCAGAAATTAAGGGGTTAAAATAGAAAACCAGGGCCGATTTTACATGAACTAGAGATAAGTAAAGGGAAAAGGGGAAAAAAACTTTTAAGAGTCACACTTAGAAGGTCTAGGAGTCACACCTAGGGTTGAATTGAGTCACACAATTCTCAGCAATAATGCAGGGTTTATTTTATTGAATCTGAAAGTTGTCTAATAATGGTTACAAGCCTAAGTATTTATAGAGTTGAAACTAATCCAAAGTATGTTTGGATTAGGAATCCTACACTAGTTTTCCAACTAGAAAAACAAATTAATACTAACTAGGAAATACTAAACCCATTCTAAATCCACTAAAACTCCTAAATAAAGACTGCAAAATAACAATAATAAAAAACCCTACTGTTCCAGCAATTCTGGAAATTACAGAAATACCCTTAATACCTAAAGTAATGAACCAGCAGCTCTATTATATAAATTTACCCATTATAATTCTAAAAAGGCTGAAATTACTTTATAATTTCTCCAATAAATCCCATATTAAATCTAACACATAATTCTATGCTTGAATCCTTGAATTTGAAGTTTCTTGTCTTTCTATTCTCCATCATTGTCTGACATCTTACCGACTTTCCTCCTCATCTTTTGAAGAAATCTATTCTGGTGGTAAAGGCTTATCCGGTGTGTTGGTATGCAAAAAGCATGCATGTGGCATTATGGATATATTGTGTGTGGTCGTACTTCATATGTATGCAAATGTCTTTGCTGTTATTAAATCCTGGCTTGTATGATATATTCTTTAGGTAGCATTTCCATTAATCTATTTTAGTTACTAATTAGCATAATATAAGAGACTGGGATTTTGAAAATAAATTCTTTCCATGATTCAAGGGAATTGCAGCCATGAAAACCTATCATCCAGCCTGTTAAGTTATCCAATTTTATGCACAGTTCTCATTGTTGGGAAATTTAAGAAGGAAACAAAGGGCCTATAGGCAATGCTCAAAACAGTCTAGGATCTTATTTTCAAGGTCTAAAACATATAAATATTAAATTTCTTCCCAAGATTTGCTGAAGAATTGGAATTTAGGGGCGCATTTGGACATTTAATCTAATTTTCCTGATTCTTTAGTCTTCACATTCTGGTATGGTGAGTTTATTTTGCTTAAAGAAAACTATTAGTTGATTACATCGGCTAATGGATGTATAACTATTCCCAACTAGCTTGGGATCATGCTTCTAAATATCGGTTGATACATTACATATCAGATTTTTAGCCTAACGATATGATATTCTTTGTTATGATATGGGTGAGTGGAAATTACATATTTTTTTGAAGAAATTCGTAATAAATTATTTCCTTGGTTATGTATCTTTCATTATAAGTTATTAGATACACAATATTATGATGATATTTAGTTGAATTGTTCACTTAATATTTATTTGAGTCATTTTGAGTAATTTAAAAACTATTTATGATAGGCAACTAGTAAAGTGTGAGGAAAGGATTTTTCAAACAGTGAAGCTAAGTATGAAGAGCTTGTTGCTGATCTCTGGGTAGTCTTACAAATTGGTATAAAGGTCCTCATGATCTTATGGGAATTCACAGTTAATCATTTGCCAAAACTGTTTTCAATTTTGCTAGGGATTAAGGCTAAGTTGAGTTGATGTCATCTACCAATATGTGTACATCTACCAATATGTGTATCAAGGACTATAAAACAGGGTTTTATGAAATATATTGCCTGTTTCACAATGTAATTTTTGGTAGCCACATTATTTCCCGCTTTTCCATGAGAGATTCGACAGTCACCTTGAAATGGCATAGGAAACATGTCTTACAAATTTTCAATTATGAGATAATAAATCATTTGAAAATTATTTTCATATTTTTTATTTATAATAATCTAATTTTTAAATCATTTGGTTATGTTTTTTCAAATTATTTAATGTTTAGAAATGTATAATAAATTATGGGAAATGCATCGATTTTAAATTATTTTAAGCTTTGATGCATACTTTATAGCTATTTATCATTTTTTCAATTTATAAATATGATCATATTTGAAATAATTTAATGTGTTGTACAAAACAAGCTAGATATTTTATTTCAAAATTTTATACAGAGAACATCAACTCTTTTATGTTAGTCATGTTCTATTACTTTTAAAAAATTTTCCTTTAGGTTATTCAATTAACATCTTTCCTTTAGGTGATTTTATTCATATCTTTTATATTTTATCAAATTCTTGTTTATTGTTGATTTGAGTGATTTGTTAATGGCCACAAAAAAATTCATGGCAGCAGTGGCTAATTCAGACTGATTGAGTTCGTTCAGAGTCTCTGTTTTCATTACCATTTTTTTATTCCATTATTTGAAACCCTGGTGTATATATTATCATGTCAGTGCATGTTTCTGAGCATGCACGTGTGTTTTGCACTCTTCATTTTCCCCTTGCATGTCTTTGTTTGAGATATGACAGACTTATATGCTTGTTAAATATCACTTGCTGTCAACTGGTATTTGGAGGTGAATCCCTTTTTTTTCTTTGTACTGTTAATTTCTACTCATTAATCATTGCATGGTTATGATATGGTCTAGTCTTGCTTGCTAAATCTCTCTTCTCTCCCTTGGTGTTTGGAGGTGAATCCCTGCTATTTCTTTGCCCTGCTAATTTGTCCTGGTTTGTGATCCCTGAGTTTTAATACGGTCTCACCACACAATTCTCCATAAATAACTTGAAAATGAAATCTATCACGAAGAAGAAAAAAAGGTTACTGATTTCCTTTAGAAATTCTCTGCATGCATATCCACCATTTGCCCACAATTTTTGTAATTGTTATGTTTATTTCTGTCTCAGATTTCGTATCTCTTTCTATTACATGGACAAAGTTCAGTGAACTCAACTGTGTAAAAATTGGTATTAAGAATTACAGTTGTCTTATACTTGTTTCCTGTAACCAGAGTGAGCCAAGAAAATCAAGGATATCTTCATCATCAAAAGGTTTATACTTTACCCATTGTTTCTCTTATTACAAAAAGAATTGGGGTTGGTAGATTCAAACATATAATTGCTTTTGATGTTTAGCAGTTTCTGGTCAGAAGTTGCGGCGTGCTGATCTGAAAAAGAAGATTGATCAGGTGAGAGCTAGTTTTGAAAATTATTTTAGTCTTTTTTCCCCTCTATTTTTCCAGTTTCTAGAATGAATAATCTTTTCTGTGCACAGTAACAACTGCTTAAAATGGGACAGTTGGAACTTGATGCAGACATGGTTGGCTGGCTGACTAGTGTTTGTTGTTGCAGGCTGGAGGGCCTAGAAAAAGAGGAAAAGCGACTGAAGGGAAAAAAACTGGTTACTCTTTCTCTCTCTTCCTCATTAATAATGTATTTTCAATTGTCAGTTTTGGAGCTATAGGTTGTCTTATGAAATTTTTGGGGAATATTTATTTATTCTGTTCTTACTTAAAAAAAAAAAAGAATAGGGAAATATATTGGGCTTTGGGATTTAATTGGGAAATGTTTCTTTTTTTGACTGGATTTGTTGAGTTGCTGACTTGGGTGTGGCATTTTACTTCTACCGCTTCTGAAGAATCTTTTATGCGACTGTTTCTGGAGTTCTTTCATAATATTTTAGGGAAAGAAAATTCTATGTTTTTTTTGTGCCTAAATTAGGAGCTCAAGTTTAAAGATTGTAGAATTAGGTCTATAATTCGATCACCAGCTTAGGTTTAAAGGCTCTGAGTACTGTATACCACATGTAACAAAAATTGGGCTGTCGTTGTTCTTCATAACTGTAGCAGCCTGTCACCAAGAAAGTCTTTTGTAAAACTTGCTAAATGAATCAAATGAATATACATGTCAAAGTAGTTAACTAATAAGCATACATGCATCAGGAAAAAGACATTGAATCCATGATTTGGCTTACCCAGGCATTAAATTTATGCATTGTGTTAGGAACTTTAATCAAGCTAAACTTATAATGTCATGTTTTAGGAACATTAAACAAGCTAAACTTATAATTTCATGTTAACTTTCAATTATATATGGTAGTTGGATAAGTTGTGGGTCACAAGGAAATACAACCTTGAGCTTGCAGGGGGAAATTTTTTTTTTAGGCCTTTTCGTGTAATGGCCATTACAGTAGTGTCAATGGCCAAATACAGCTTTTACTTGTGCACAAAAATTTTGCCTGTTACTCACATATAGTAATGGTAATGGGCCCTTGAAAAACTTTTGAATGATGGCTGTTGTGCACGTAATGGCCATAACGCAAACAACAAAGTAACTCATTTGGGAATTAGATAAATGATTTAGGTATGTAGTTGGGGTATTTTCAATCATCAGTGGATTTTTATAATTCTACAATATTGCTTTTGGCTACATTTTCTTTAGTCTTAATTTAAGTGTACTTAATTGAGTCTTAACAAGAGTCCTGATAAGTTTGGTAGTTTTTATTTTTATATCAGAGGTCCAAGTCCTATAAGTAGGGGTGTTTGTAGAACATGCTGACCCGATGAATTCGACTAACTCGATAATACTTGAATCAATTTATATGTGTCACAAGTTTGGGTGAAAAACAAGCCCATGACACATGGTTTTTATTGTTTGTGGGTTAGGTTCAGTTCAGAAAATAAAGAACCTGATTCATATTTCGTTTGTGTCAGTTTTTCATTGTTTAAACCAAGGAAAATCCAAACTAAACATACTATTCCATATATATTAATATATATTTGTTGGTAAAACCTTTTATTAGTTCTCATTTTTTCATTGTCATCTCTCCTTGTTCTTGGCTCCACCAGTCTCACACACTCGTCCTTGAAATCCATTTCATCTTGATCTCTATATACATGCTACCATTTCTGCCCATTATTCATACCTTGAGGACCTATCAAACCCCCAAAACCTATATTTGCCAAAATCATCTCTGGTTTCCTGTATGTAGAAATTACAGCTTCATCATTTTGAAGCCAGTCCAATTTAGTGTCTTGATTTAACTAATAATAAATGAAAAAAAGCATTATAATGTGAGGTCTTTGATTTTGTGGTCCATTAAAATCTATGGTTTTTGCAATTATTGAAAATACACTGAGAATTTTGTAGGGAGTATGCATAAAAGTCTTGGGTGAGAGAGATGTGCTTGCAGAACTCATGGAAATTGGTAATCCAGCTTGGTGATCTTTATATCATCACATGATCCAAGATTTAACCCAAATACAAATTGTAAACTGATTATTCTGAAAGCTTCGGTTACTCTCTGAAATCTCAGTGGTTTTAGATTGAGGGAAATCAAGATTGTCTATTCAGCCTGGCATATCAACCTGGAGACCCAACCCATGATCACCCCCTACCTATAAGGATTTAATGTAAAAGTACTTATAGGCTGAGGTTTACTTTGGGTCTATAAATAGCTGAACTTGTATAATTTATTTTGTTGTCTAATGGATAAAGTTCTAGCAATAATGGCTTCTTTTAAGTTGGGTGATAATACTAGAAAGTGTGATCCTTTCTTGACAGGAGAGTCCTAGATTGTTCTAGTGTGTGCTAAGTAGTTTTATTTTGTTTGCTTATATATATGTTTCAGAAGATAGTCAAATCTACTACTAATATGTCAAATCTATTACTAATCTTTCATCCTAATTTGTTGAGTTTTCCGAACTGTAACACTAAAACACTAAAAAATGAACTTCTACATTTGGCTGACTATGATCTTTAATGGTGCATATGACGTCTTGATTAAGGTCTTTGCTAATAGAGTATGTATTATGCTAGGGTTATATTCCTAGATTAAAGTTCTTTTAGTGTGGATTAGCATAATTAGCCCTGGGAGCTAATGAAGTTGAGATTTACTTTAGGAGGTGTAGGAAGAGATATTTAAAATAAGATTTCAAGCATGCTTATGATTATGCATATTGTGGTTTTATTGATAAAGCCATGGATAGCGAGGGTTTTGGACATGGATGGAGGTGAGGATTGGTGGCTACTTGTCTTCTGTTGTGTTTTTAAATTTCATTGATGAGAAATATAGGATTTGGTTTGGTTTTGTAATTGTTAGTATTTCTATTGATCTATTTGTGAGTCATATACAAGGATATATATACACCTTTGGTGGCTATAAAATAGGAAAGTATACAGATTCTAGCCTATGAATTAGCTTAGATTTGGCCTATAATTCAGTGATTCTATAACTTAATTATAGATTCTATAAGACTCTCCGTCAAACTAGAGCATAGACGTTAATCATGCTCAGCTTGTTACAAATATAACTAACCCGATTCCCATTCAAAGCTTTTGTGAAGATAGCTCCTAATTGTTCCCCAGTCTTCACATGGCCAGTTGAGATAAGATTTTGTTGTATCTTTTCACGAACAAAGTGAGTTAATCTCAATATGCTTAGTTCATTCATGAAACATAGGATTGCAGGTGATATGAAGGGCAACTTGATTGTCACATCATAATTTTGCTGGCATTGATGTTTTGAAACCAGCTTCTGTTAAGAGCTAATGTATCCACATTATTTCACACACAGACTATGCCATAGCTCTGTATTTTGATTCTGCACTGGACTAAGACACAACATTCTGCTTTTTACTCTTCCATGAAATTAGTTTTCCTCCAACAAAAACACGATAGCTAGTAGTAGATCTTCGGTCAACCTTGGATCCTGCCCAATCTGCATCTGAGAAACACTCTAAGTGTGACCATGATTACTATATCATATAGCAAGACTGGAGCTCCCTTCAAGTAACATAAGATTTGTTCTAATGTTGTCCAATGATGAACTGTAGGGGCTGACATAAATTGGCTTACAATGCTAATAGAATATGCAATATTAGGACGAGTTACTGTGAGATAATTCAATTTTCCAACTAGTCTTCTATACTTATTAGGATCTTCAAATAAGTCCCCATCTTTTGTAAGCTGCAAGTTAGATATCATAGTAGCACTACATGGTTTAGCTCCTATTTTTCCTGTCTCAGTCAATAAATCCAGCACATATTTTCTCTGAGACAAGAGAATCGCTTTCTTACTTCTTGTTACCTCAATTCTTAAGTACTTCACTGCCCCTAAATCATTTGTATGAATCTGACTGTGGAGAAAAGTCTTCAATGACGAGATTCCCGTGGTCTCACCTTGAAGAACAGATGACTGCATATGATTGATCAAAAAAATGATGTGGAAAATCTGCCCAGAATTGTTTCGGAACATGCATTTGGAAGAGCAGTGCCTTGGCTGTCTCAAGATCTCTGTTTTTTCTTTCAACAACACTATTTTGAGATGGTGTGTCAACACAACAAGATTGATGAAGAATACCGTTTTGAGTCATGTAAGTCTGAAAAGTGTGTGAAAAATACTCATTAGCATTATCACTTCTCAAAGTTTGTATAGGCATATTATGTTGAGCCTTAATTTCAGCACAGAAAGCACTAAAGTGAGAAAATAGTTAAGAAAAATTTTTCATTAGATAAAGCCAAGTCACCCGAGAGAAGTCATCAACAAAAGTAACAAAGTATTTGAAGCCAATTTTAAAAGCAATAGGATAAGGACTCCAAATATTGGTATGAACTAACTCAAACGGAACATTAGCTCTTTTATTGACTCGAGGGACAAATGACAAACAATGATGTTTGACAAATTGACAAGACTCACAATCTAAAGATGAAACATTCTGAAATTGAGGATTTTTTCGAAGTAGATAAAGAATGATGTCCCAGTCGACAATGAGCTTCAAAAGCAATTAAGACATCGAAACAAGTAGTGGACTTGGGCACTGGGTATCCAAAATGTAGAGGTCTCTTGATTCACGTCCTCTGCCAGTAATCTTCTTCGTCACAAGATCCTGAAAAAGATAGTAATCAAGAAAATGAGACAAAGCAATTCAAGGCACGAGTAATTTTACAAACAGAGAGTAAATTAAACACAATAGCTAAATTACTATTCATGATTATTGTTAACCAGCAGTATTCACAGTTACTGTTCCCCAGACTATTCATGGTTATTGTTCACCAGCACTATTCACAATGTGTTAATTTCTTTACAAACAGCACCATAATTCTTTGTTCTCGCTTAATTTTGCATCTTAACCCCAATCCTTTGATAAACCTAGTCCCCCACTTGAAGTTTCTAACCATTCTAGCCTTTGTATTAATTCTAAATTTGATCTTATAGCTGACACTTCAAACTGTCCTACATCACATTATTAGCAAGTGGATTATAATTAGTGAGTTATCCGATCAATTGATGGTTAGGAAACTGTAAGTCAAACAAGCGGGTTGTCATTGGTGATCTAAGATCAACTAGTGGATTGTAATAAGTTGAATCTTTCTATAATGACAAAGATAAGACTGATTTGGAAAAGCTGATCTTCCTTTGTGATCCTTTCTCATTATATACACCTCAAGCCTTAATTACAAGAATCAAATCCCCAATTCTAAGCACCTACTAAAATTAGATTTAGCCTAGGAAAGGAAACATAATATTCAGTTAAGCCATATTTAGATTTAGCCTAGGAAAGGAAACATAATATACAGTTAAGCCATATTTACAGCCTAAAATAATTCCTAATTTCCAGCATACAACAAACAGAACAGCTAGCATTGACATCCCCCCTCAAATTGATGCTGGGGCAGAAACCAGCAGCAATTTGCTCACTAAGAACTCATGTCGTTGCCTTGGGAATGCCTTTGTGAAGATATCAGCTACTTGTAAAGTACTAGAGACATGAGGCAAAGAAATCTGTTGTCTATCAAAAGCTTCTCGAATAGAATGACAATCAACTTCTATGTGCTTAGTCCGTTCATGATAGACTGGATTGGCTGCAATTTGTATAGCACTTGTGTTATCGGCATGTAAAGGAGTTGGTGAAGATTGCATTAATCCAAGTTCAGCAAGAAGTCCACGCAGCCAAATAATTTCAGAACATGCTGCAGACATAGCTCGATATTCAGCTTCCGTAAATGATTTAGAAACCCTTTCTTGTTTCTTACACTTCCATGAGATCAAAGCATTGCCAAGATACACACACCACCCTGTTGTTGACTTGCGTGTGTCTGGGCAGCCAGCCCAATCTGCATCACTATAGGCAGCCAAGGTAAGATCAGTTCCAGCAGGGAAAAATAGTCCACGTGTAGGAAAGCTGATAAGATATCGTAGTATTCGACGGACAGCAGTCATATGTTGTTGCCGAGGTGATGACATAAATTGACTGATTTGATGTACTGCATAAGAAATGTCTGGTCTGGTAACAGTTAAGTAGACCAGGCTGCCAACTAATTTCCGGTACAAGGTAGGATCCGGGAAAAGATCACCTTCATCTCTTTTGTATTTAACATTCACCTCTAAAGGTGTATCTGCAGGAGCAGCATTTTCCATACCGGCCAAAGTGATGAGATCTTTAGTATATTTTTGTTGATTTAAGAAAAGGCCTTCAATAGATGCATGTACCTCTAATCCCAGAAAATAAGTGAGAGGACCTAGATCCTTCATTTTAAAAGTAGCACGGAGAGACTCTTGAAGTTGAGTAATTGTAGATGAATCAGATCCAGTGATGATAATATCTACATAAACAAGAAGAATGACAATACCAAGAGAACTCTTATGCAAAACATAGAGGTGTCATATTGACTTTGTACAAAGGAAAGCCCAAGAATAGTCTGCCGGAACTTTTCAAACCAAACCCTTGGAGCTTGTTTCAATCCATAAATAGACCTTTTCAATCGACACACATCATTTGAAGAATTACCCGTCACTCCTGGAGGAAGACGCATATAAATTTCTTCCTGCAATTCCCCGTGGAGGAATGCATTTTTCACATCCATTTGATGAATTGGCCAAGATTTGGAAGCAGCTATGGCAAGAATTATCCGTACAGAAGTCATTTTGGCTACCGGAGCAAATGTTTCTTCATAGTCCACCCCATATTCTTGGCGGTTTCCAAGAGCCACAAGCCTTGCCTTATATCTGTCCAAAGACCCATCAGATTTCAATTTGACAGTATACACCCATTTGCAGCCTATGGGTTAACTGAAGTTGGACATTGTACTACATCCCATGTATTGTTAAGCTCCAAAGCATTTAATTCTTCTTGCATTGCTTGTTGCCAACACTTATGTTTCATGGCCTGAGCATAACAAGAAGGTATAGAAATAGCAGAAACAGTAGCAGCCAAAGATGTAAATGGATATCCATACCTATCAGGAGGTTTTGTTTGGCGAGTGGACTTACGTAGTATTGGTGGAGCTGATATAGATACAGGTTCAGATGTTGGAGTTGGTTCCTGCAAAGGGGCTATATGATGAGCACGTCTTTCATACACAAAACCTGGTTTAAACCTTGTTATAGAAGATGGTAAAGATGTGATATTATCATCAGAAAAATCTGGTAAGAAAGAAAGTGAAGGTAAGGATGAATTCTCATTTGGAAGCATGAAAAAATACTGATTTTCAAAGAATATGACATTTCTTGAAACGCGTATCCTTTTAGTTCCGGGATCATTACATAGGAACCCCTTTTGATAAGGAGCATATCCAAGAAAAGCACACCTAACAGATTGGGCAGATAGTTTATTGCGTTCATGAGGAGGTAAGTGGACAAAACAAACGCAACCAAAAGTATGGAGACCAGAATACTTAGGATGAGAATGATGTAACCGATAATATGGTGACTCATAGTTCAATTTAGGGGCTGGAAGACGATTAATTAAGTAAACTGCAGTACTAAGAGCTTCAACCCAAAATCTAGATGGTACGAATGACTCAAGAAGCAAAGTTCGAACTATGTCAAGAAGATGACGGTTCTTTCTTTCGGCAACACCGTTTGTTGGGGAGTATATGGACATGAACGTTGGGAAATAATGCCTCTTTGTTTAAGAAATTCTTGAAATTCATGAGACATGTATTCGCCACCTGAATCTGTTCTTAAGATTTTGATGTATGTGGAAAATTGATTTTCTATGAAAGCCAAGAAATTCTTAAAAGCATCAAAAACTTCATTTTTTGATCGAAGAAAATAAATCCATGTGAACCTACTATGATCATCAATGAATGTCACAAAGTATTTGTGTTGAGAGTGAGACACAACAGGTGCAATACCCCAAACATCACTATGAATAAGATCAAAACATTTGGTAGACAAAGAACTTTGAGTAGGAAAAGGAAGAACTTTGCTTTTTCCCAATTTACAACTAGAACAGTCAAAGACAACATCTTTAAAGGAACACTGAATTTTATTGTCAAGTAAACCAGAATTTAGTACATGAAGAAGAACTTTTGAATTTGGGTGACCTAAACGATTATGCCACAATTGATGCTGATTTTTGGTAGAAAGACAAACAAAAGAGAACAAATTGGAACCATGAACAGCAGTTGGTATGTGTAAAGGAAAGAGTCGCCCCCATTTAGGTCCCTTTGCGATCACCTTCCCCGACACTTGATCCTGCACAACACAACCAGTACCAGAAAATAGAACATTACAATTATTCTCAACCAATTGCCCAATAGAGATAAGATTATTTGTCAAACCAGGAGACAAGAAAACATCTTTAAAAGAAGAAGACATGTCACCAACGGCTGTAATTGGTAAAGATTCCCCATTTGCTATTTGTATTTCCTTATTACCATTATATTTCTTGACATTGGAAAGGCTCTTGGAGTCATAGGTCATATGATTTGAGGCTGCAGAATCAAATAACCAAAGATTTGAAGAAAATTTGTTTTTACCTGAAAGTCCAAGTGCAGAAAATGCAGAAACAATCATTTGTTGCACCATTTCAGGTGTTACAGAATTTGGGGCAGCAGCTGCAGATGCAGAAGATTGTGAAGACATGGTGGCAGTATGATCTAAAGCTCTGAAGTCTGCATCTGAAGATTGGACAACCGCTTGGTAGGCTCTATGATTCTTGTTTTGTGGCCGAATTGGGCATGTTGTGATGATATGCCCCTTTGTTTTGCAATAATTGCAAAACTTCTTCGAACAATTTGTTGCAATATGGCCAAATTCTTTGCAACTATAGCATTTGACATTCCTCAAGTCTCGACCTCTTGACGTCCCATTTACTGCAAAGGCAATATTAGGAGATTCCATAGCAATTCTCTGCTGTTCCATGGCTGTTTTGCTGAGAGATCGTTGCTCCTCTCTTAGAAGCTCACCCAAACAAGTGTCCAAGGATGGTGCTGGAGATCTGGCCATCAAATTAGAGCGAATAGCTTCAAAATCTGGGCGTAGTTTCATCAGAAATTGATCTCACTTGCTAGTTTCATGGACTGCTTAGATAGCAGATAAGGATTCAGCAGGGACTTTGGCATAAACAATATCAGTGTATTCAGTCCACATGTTCAGAAAACCAAAATAGTATTCTTGCACAGACAAGCTTCCTTGAGAGTAGTTAGCAATATCAAACTCCAGCTGAAATCTTCTAGCATCATTATCCTGGTTGTACACACGTTTCAAGTAATCCCACATTTCTTTGGATGTTTTATACGGCCTAAGATTCAAAAGAATATGAGGCTCTACAGAACTCAAGATCCAACTCCGTATCCGCGCATCCTTTACTTCCCACTCAACCCCCTTTGTAATATCTTGAGATTTGGGATCCGATCCATCAAGATGACCCCATAATTCTTTCCCTTTTACATATGTTTGAAACTGAAATTCCCAAGCAAAATAATTTTTCCCAGTGAAACGAATGCAAAAGGGCTCAAATTTTTCAAAAGACATGGTTGCTATAACAAATAATTCTACTTAACCAGGAAATGACGGAACCCCAAAAAAAATAAAACCCTCAATAACCCAAATAACTAATGACTGAATATTGAAAACTCAGATCAACTAAGAATCCTCAACCCTGAATGACAGAACTGAATCTGCGACAAGACAAAAAAGAGCAATATAATTTCAGATTACTGGCTCTGATACCATGACAAAGATAAGACTGATTTGGAAAAGCTGATCTTCCTTTGTGATCCTTTCTCATTATATACACCTCAAGCCTTAATTACAAGAATCAAATCCCCAATTCTAAGCACCTACTAAAATTAGATTTAGCCTAGGAAAGGAAACATAATATTCAGTTAAGCCATATTTAGATTTAGCCTAGGAAAGGAAACATAATATACAGTTAAGCCATATTTACAGCCTAAAATAATTCCTAATTTCCAGCATACAACAAACAGAACAGCTAGCATTGACATATAAGCAGGTATTAGCTAATAAAGCTTATCTTGTAATTGTTATAGCCGTATTCCTATACATTGATTTTTATGCATGAATAAACAATTCGCTTTTTGGCTAAAATTTGGAGTGTGTGTGTGTTTTTTTTAGAGGATTACACAATTGAAAACTACGTTCTTGCCTTCCCTCTTCCATTCTATTGCTCTCGTGTCCAGTTGTGAACTTGTGAGGAACTGCCTCACTAGAATATACCCCACCTCCATCAATCAATAGGCATTTTACTACCTTAATTACCTGCATACATGTTTACATGTATACTCCATGTGAAAGTCCATTTATTTAATGCAGCACTTTTGTGAAAAGTAAAAAAAAAAAAAAAAAAAAAGAAAGAAAGAAAAATGATGTCACGAATATACTTTTACACACATGCATACAAATACACGTTAGGTTCAAATTCCTAAATATCTGTGCATCTTCATCTAATTTAGCTAAAATTTTATTCTGATGTAATTGCAGAGGCAGGAATTGATGAAAAGAAGGAAATATATGAGGTAAAAACCTTCATATTTTAAGGCCATGGTGCTTATAATGCTGCAATATGATTCATCAATGTTGGCCATATCTATCTTCTCAATAATTTATATCTGGTCATGGCATATCAGATTCCATGTTGTGCTATTCTATAATTGTTGATAATAATGTCTTTCGTGCCATTGCATGTGCATCAAGTTTTGTATAGGATTATCAAGGGTCTCTTAAGGAAGAGAAAAGGAAAAAGTTTATTTGAGTAATTATTTACCTTTTCTTTTGTGTTTTTTTTGCTCTTTCCTTCGAGATTTAGGCTCCTTGGAATTCAGAGTAGGAGTCTTTATGCTAATTAATGATAAATGATGTTAGATTTTGCCATTTCAACTAAGGTTAGTTTCAGACGTGCCCTTTTTCTCTCATTGTCTTCATTTTTTTTTTTTACCCTTCGTAGATAGGCCATAGTTTCCTTGCACACTCACAGATGATATGGTGTGAGACTAATTTTTTTCTCTCCTTAGTTCTCATTGTTCATGTAAAATTTTTTATACTTTACGCGAGCTTTAATGGTTGGTTGGTTGGTTATATCTCACAACCAAAATCAATTACTTCTATTCCCGATTATTAAAAAAGCCTTATTACCATTGCAATTTCTGGATGAATATAAGTGGACTGCAGACAGATTTATCTTCCAATTTTATGTATAAATGTGGGATGGGACATTATAAATAATACTATATAACCAAATTACATGATAATATGGCATCATGTATCTCTAAATTCTAATAATACTTTTTTGGAAGAACACGCACGTGCACACAAGCATATATATTCTGTAGTAATCTAAAATTATCTAGATCTTCTCATTTTGAAGTATTATAATCAATTATAGATTAGTTTTTGTTATTAAGATTATTTCTCTGATTAGATTATGGAAACTTAAAAAAAAAAAAAAATTCTGTCTTTCTCCCCATCTCGTTGACTAGATGGGTTTAACATTTGGGCTACTAACGATCGAGCCTGATTGAGTTGATTATCAATGTACTCAAGTTTATTTGTTTATATTTCTTCCAAGCTCAAGCTTAATAGGGATGCAATTGGGCCAAATTATTCATGAATGGCAAATTCAAAGCTTATTTATGTATATACGTGATTCTCTAATCCTTATTTTGAATCTCATTAAATAAATGAGACATATTTGAACAAAAGCCTATTCAGCATGTGTTGTTTAAACTCAACTGTTGGTAATTTTTTATATTATAATATATGCATACATTATAATGGTTGAGAATAATATATTTTATAAATTATTTAAACAAACAAAAATTGCTCAACATATTAAAATTTTACAATAAATATGTATATATATTTTTATCAATAATTTATGTGCTATCGACTAATAACTGCAAAACTTTCAAGGTTCTACCAGCAAGTGACTAACACTGGAGCAACCCTTGCAGGTTGAAGATGAAGACATTGAGGAATTCTCGAGCTCAACACAGGTGCAAGGAGAAATGTGCAAAATATTTATGGACTGTTGTATTGCCTTGCAGACATGTAATTTTTGACGCAGTTGTTGACTACTGGTTGGTTTTGTTGATTTTCCCAGGATAATGAAGAAAGTGATGAAGATTGGACAGCATGAGATTGGGACTCAACTGAAGTGGATGAAAATACAATTTCAACCTTGCATACAGCATCCAAGTCTCCAGAACCAATCTTTTATCTGACTACTGGTTGGTTTTGTTGGATGCTTGCATTTTATTCGAGATAAAATAAATTCATGCTTGTTTGCTTAGGAAATGACTTTAAAGCTGGCAAATGGCATTGCTTTGCCTTCATGCCATAGCTATAGTTCTATATGATTTGGCATCAGGAACCAAATAATTTCACAGTGTTTAGTCGGGAACTTGTCTAGGATGATTTGTACATTAGTTGAGTTGCTACTACAGTGGTTTTATAATCTAAAGGTGGTATTTTATGGCCTAAACATGTGATTCCAAGTCGTGCTTCTGAAGTGTCACTTGAGAGAGTAATACAATAGTTGGAGTTGATTATATATATATATATATATATATATATATATATATATATATATATATATATATATATATATATATATATATATATATATATATATATATATATATATATATATATGTTGTATGTAGGGTAAATAATAATGAAAGTCACAGAACTTTCAACAGGTTTTTAATGAAGTCGCTAGAGAATATTTTCTTTCAATAAAGTCATAGAACTTTGCATTTTATTTCACTGAAGATACCTTTTGATCCTATATTTAGTTTATTTCTGTTTTATACCCCAATTCTTTTATTATCTTTTCAAAGAAATTCAAAATTTAAAATTCATTCACCCTTAGACTTTGATACCATTCGACATGAGCTTGCTCTCTTTTGGTAGAGGTAGAAAATAGAGAGCTACTCCTAAAAATCTTTAGTGGATTCTTTTATTTTTGGTCTCTTTCAGCTTCTCATATTTGTTATGATAACGAGAGTTAGCAACCTTTGTTCTTGAGGAAGAAATTTTCAAATTCACTCTGTTTAAGAGTCAGTTTCTCTAAATTCTTAGAAAATTTTTCTAGAGAAATTATTTAAAGAGTGTAAGCGATCTGTAATAGAATTTAATGATCCTATTATTGAATCCTTGCCTACATCGTGATTTAGGTGATGACAATCAAGATAGGGACAGTTGGGTTTCTTACTGCTCATCCACTAGTGTTATAGCACCAAGCCTTTTTAAATAATGAAATTTATTCCTTTCTAAATAAGAAAATTTATTAAACTCAGGTTCTTGGTCTAAAAGTTCTTAAGTTCAATGTCTTCTTTAGTTGACTAAGTCTTTTGATTCTAATTAAAGCGTTAGTTAATTCTCTAACTCTTTGTTTATACAGACCAAATATAGGATCTTGTAGTCTAAGACTAGCACTCTTTTCTTCTCTTTTAGCCTGAGTTAAAGTTAAACCCTTAAGCTAATTTCTATTAGCAAATTGGCTGGAAGACTTAAATGTTTAAACAAAAAATATTTATAAAATATATATATCTTATAGATCGGGTCCACTAAACTTCCGCAAAAATTTTAGCTCTCTTTTAGGCTCATCACCAGCAGTACTTGGTTAAGGTTGGAAGTTATGACTACCCTTTCTCTCTCTTCAATGGGACTTATAGAAACTCTCCTGTTTATCAGACCATTTTGAAGGATAAAGTATATAGTAGCAAAATTCTTTCAGACGAAGACTTGAAAAGAGAATAAGCGATATGGATGTTAGGAAACACTCTTTTATATAGAAATTCTGAAGTAATTTTTACAAGAGCTATATATAGAATTTACAAGAGTTGGTGTCTATATTACTGCTTGCCAGCTCAAAAGCAAAAATAATTAAAGCATATGGACAATATTAAAATAAACGGGCAGCTGGTGCCTCTAGTACTGTTTTCCAGCTGTATACAAGGACAATACTTTATTCTGTCTTTATCTTTACAACTAAGGTAATAAGGATTCCTTGATAATGAACACATTCTTTTCTTTAACACCACAAATTTTAAAGCACCTTTTGTTAGATAATGCTTTAACATCTGTAGCCACTACAGAAAAACAATTTCTCAATTATACATGCTGAGGTTGACATCATGGATGACAAAATTGTCATTCCATCGTTGAGTTGGTGATGGGGGCATCCATCTCTTCTATGAGATCTTTGTAACCCTTTGCCATTTCTTTTGCAAGGTGCTATTCTCTTAATTCAGCAACCTTCTTCCAAACCTTCATGGTTTCTAGCTGGAAGTCCGGACTAGGATCTTGATTGACTAATCTCAAAAATTATTTCTTTGCTTCTTCTCGTCCCCTTTAACATGGAGGATGATTTAACAATTGGAGTTTAGGGAAACTAGGTAGTAACAAAAATTTTACCATCTTCGAGGACATAATTGTTTACATATATTGCCTTCTCCAGACTAGTTTTAAAATTCTCAATCCTCAAGGCTTTGATTAAAATCTTAAGGCTTCTGATTATAATCTTATTTTCTTAGTACATTTTTAAATTTTGATTATTAACCTTCTGAGCTTCATCGAATTTTTTAGCCATAACATGACGGAGATCCTATATCTAATAAGGATATTGGACTGATCCATTCTCACTATAATCCATAATTGTGATAATTATGTAACAAGAAATAATCCTTAAATCTAGTCTTAAAATTTTTAAGGATTCTTGCACAATTTCTAGAAGTGATTTACACAAAGCCTTATCATTTCTATTAATTTCAATAATCTCTGTCAAGCTTGCATCTATATAGGGGAGACTTTCTTTCGGCATCTCTGATTCAACTATCAAGAGTAGTCCTCCATATGATTGCCAATGAATATATGGATGCAACATAAAACATTCTTTTAGATAATAATCTATCGAGTCCATTTGTTCGATTTTTCTAGTGAATGCCACCTGTTTGGGAATATATGAACTCATTTCTTTAAGGATTATTCCTCTTTCAGTGATTTCTTGGAGGAAGGCTTCCTCATCCGTTCTTAGGATATCAAGCTATATTACTAGCTGAGCTATGTAAGAGATAGCTTCGTCTACAAAGTGTTGCAATTACTGGAAGTTTCTTTTCTGCAATCCTTTTGTAATCTAGAACACAAAACAGAACCATCTCTAAAGAGACCATAATTGTACTTCATAAAGTATTAAGAATTTTCATCCTTATGGGTGTTATCAATCTCAAGATTATCGACCCTCGTGACTTACATGAATTTCTCATGAATATCATCAGATTCATTTTTAGAATCTTACATTATGACCTTTTTTTTGGGAGAAAATTACATCCCAATCAAGTTCACAATCAAAAGTTTCCTTCTCCTCATCTTTTTGAGACTTCTCCCAACCTGAGGCTTTAATCGACTCCCTAAGTATTTTTGCACTAGAAGGCTTTGAATAAAATCCCTTGAAGTGATATTTGCCTAATGGTTATCCTAGTAAATCTTTCTCACTAGGATTTTGGTTTGGAATATGTGAAGATTCACTAGCACTTTCACCGGCCTTGCTTGAGCCATCATGGCTCTCCTCCTGTAAAGGAGTTGGACATTTCGGGCTTTCCATATTGTCATGTACAACTTCATCTTTTCGATGAAATTCATCCCTTCAGTCTTTTATTTTTTCAAGGTAACACCAAATTCTTTGGCTACCTTTTCTAGATAGAAATCTTTGGGATTACGTGCCTAAGCCACTAAGGGTTTTCTCTCCATGTTCTTTTGAATTAGAGCTTTTCCTTTAGATTTTTCATTAGCCTTTTTCTGACTAACCAATTCTTTTGAACTCGCCGTTTTCTTCCTTGGACATTCTAAAACTGTATGCCCTTGAGATTTACACAACCAACATGTAGTCTCTTTTGGAGCTACCTTTGTTCCTGAAGAACCAGAGCTAATGCTCTCAGATTCTTTACTCCCATTCTTACCTTTCTTCATGCATTATTTTGTGGTGTGACCCTCTTTTTTGCAAATCCTGTATAACTTGTTTTTGGTAGTAGGATCCATCTGCAAAATTAGATAATTCACGAGAAAGGGAATTAGTTACTACATTTTTATCAGAAGGGATATATTCAATATCAAATCTATAATAACTATACCATTCTTGCAATCTCAAGAGTCTAGTTTGCCTAACCTCTTTGAGATTCAGATTCATAAAATTCCTAAAATAAATTAAATATGTTCTAATAACAAACCTTTTTGGAGCCAGGAATATATAAAAAGCTTTTATACTATTTTTTGCAACTAATATATCCTTTTCATGAATTGGATAATTAACTTTTGCTCCTTTAAAGATTCCAGACCAATACTTACAAATTTGTTCTGGTTTTTTTCCTTTAATTTTTAGAACTGCACCCTAGCAACTCTCTGAAGCATTTGTCTCCAAGACTAACTCATCATCATCTAATGGTAAATTCAAACAAGGCAAATTTTTCATTTTTTACTTTTACCTGGATGACAGCTTGAGTATCTTCATCTTCCCAAAATTAAGGGTTTTTATCATATGTTTTTCTAGATATTTTGCCTAAGTATCTGGAAAGATTTTTCACGAACTGTTTAGCATAGTTAGAAAGTCCACAAAACCTTTGCACTTGCTTCCTATTTTCTAGTTATTCAGGAAAATTAATAAGTTTTTCAGAGATATGGCTTTGAAGTCTAATTTTACCTTTTTTTATTTTTATCCCTAAAAACTTTACCTTTCCTTGAAACCATTCTATCTTTCTTTCAGATCGAATCATACCTACTTGTTTAAAGATATTAGTCACTTGTTCAAGGTGACTTATGTGTTCTTTTTCATTTTGGCTGAAAACTAACACATCGTCTATATAGACCACACAAAATTCCTTTAATGCTTTGAAGGTATTGTCCATTTTGCGTTGAAATGCGCCTAAAGCATTTTTCAGGCCAAATGGTATTACTAAACATTCATACATCCCTTGAAGAGTATTGAATGCCATAAGTGCTATAGAATTTTCCTTCATCTTTACATGCCAATAACCACTTTTAAGATCAAATTTAAAAAAGATAGAGAGTGGTTTTAGACCTACTTTATCAATTACATCTCTTGTTGTGGGGATCTTATAGCCGTCATCTTTTGTAGCTTTCATGCTTTTCTTCGCACCTACTCTGCATGGTTAATCACCATAAAGGTTGGACTAGAATATGAACTGTTGCTATATCTAATCAAAACTTTTTCAAGTAATTTAGGAATTTGCTTGTCAAATTCTTCTATCATCTCATTCATGTATGTTATATTTCTAATGCAAATGATAGCATTGGGATTTTTTAGTTTTAATTTAGTAGTTATGCACTTAGAACCCATAACTTTAATGGATCATCACTAAAGTTATTAGCTAATTTAACAAGAAATTTATTCCATTTGGTTCCTTTTAGCTGAATGTTTGGTGTAACAAGTTTTTCTACTACACTTCGTGCTTTGAAGCAGAGTTCTTTGTACCATGAGGTACCTTTTGGTTCTCTTTCAAAGTTTTCACAACCAAATAGATAATCAATCTAAGTTTCACCATGCTGGGTTTGCACTCTGAATGGGGGTTCACAAGAAATAGATCTACATAACTTTGAAATTTTGACAAGACAAAATCCAAATTTTAATTTAAGTTTAGGTGATTTCAGAGATGTAATTTTAATACTCCCTAGTGATATACAATCGTCACCTTGCATAAAAGGCCTATTTTCTTTTTGTCATTTTAAGAATGCATTACCTAGGATGATATCTGCATAAATTCAGGAAAAGTAAGAACCTTATCAATAGTGAATTTTTGACCACTAATGATAACAGAGACTCGTGCAAATTGTGTGACTAGGTTGGTTTTTCTACCTGTTATTCTTAATACTATTGGCTTGATCAATGGTTTCCACTATTTATCAGGAAGTGCATTGGGTTTGGCATTACTAATTGTTGCACTTGTATCAACTAGTGTATCCAAAGAATAATCATAATAATCAGGAAATTTAAATGTTAAAGAAATAAATACTCATAATAATCAGGAAATTTAAATGTTAAAAAAATATAAGTGCTCAAATCTTATTCTTCTGTACTGAATATTTTTTTATGATGCCATGGGTTTTGGACAAATCATTTTCCATACTTCCTTAGAAGAAATTGACCGTTGGTTGGAGATTTTTTATCTCTTTTACAACCTCGGGTATAAGACTTACATGTTTTAATACACGTATATTTTCCCGACTTTCTTCATTTTCATAAACAGATAAACTGAAGGTTTTGTATCCTACAATTTTTCTATTGTCTGAGGATGATGATTGAGCATCATCCTCTTGATTTGTTGTCTTAGGAATTTCTTCTAAATTCATAGATGGGGCAGACATTTTTTGTGAATTTTGCCTAGGAACTACAGAAGTACATCTTCTTAGAGGATCAGAAATTCTGGTATTTCTCATAGGTTCTTCCAAACTTAAAGTAATATTTCTACCCTTTTGTGTTATCTGAGATCCTCTTGACTTTGAGCTCTTTGCTGATTCTTGGAGAACCCAGCTTTTGGGCTAAGTTAACTCTAAAGGATTTATTTCTTTTCTATGGAATTTTTTGTATTTGTCTGACCTTGCTTTGAACAACTTAGTTATCTTAGATATGTTCCTCACTCTAGGATTGGTGGTATTTGTTAACTTAAAAATAATCCTAGTGTGATATGCTAAATATTTAGCCTGGATATTCATTATATTCATATTTTTTTATTTTATTTTTAAAGCTAATGAATTACTCAAACACATATCACTTAAAGACATCATTTGATTGGGATAGGATTGAAACTAGACTGGACCATGGGCTATGTTAGTCTGTACTCTTGATATCAGCTGGTCTTGGAACATATTTCATCTTTTATCTAGTATAGCTGCTATCACAGGACTATCCATTTGTAGGTTGAACAGCGGTATAAGTCCTACTTGGATGAGACCAATGTGGGTGTATTTGTAGGTTCCCTCGGATTTGTTTACCATTTCCCTGATTTTTGACAAATTAATTAAGGGTAGGTCTAACATTTGTAGCTCTATGCTAGAAATCTGAGTGGTTGACTCAGATTGGAAGATATCTACTATTAACCTGAAATTAAATTTTGACTTACTATAAATAGCATTGATGTCTACATTTGGGAGTTTCCATTCTATGTAACTTTTGGATGGGTCATTGTACTAGAATGGTTCTTCCTGTACTAGAGATGTATGCAAAGGAATCAACTCATCATCTATAGCTTCTTTTGGGGCATCCGTCATGAGTAACTAGACTATTCATAAATCAGATTCATCAGTGTCAGTTTCATATTCAAAAACTATTTCATAAACAGAAGCCATTGTAGAGTCTATATCTGAATATTTATCTTCTTTTATGGGTTATATTCTAGACTCTCATCTATAAAGAAAATTCTCCATATATTTTCTTTTCTTTTATTCTTATGAGGACAAGCATTTGCTTTGTGGTCTTTTGGTCCGCAAATCCAACAATAAGAGCAATTGCTAAGAGGCTTTCCTTAATGATACTTAGGGGCTCTACCATATTTTTTCTTAATGGCTTCTATTCTCTTTTTGTCCTTAAGATTGGTTCTTCTTCTAATAAACCTAATTGGCTTGTTAGATTTCTTTTTGTCATTTCTTTCTCTCCTCGATATTCTCCTTTTTCTATAACCTTTAAATCTTTTTCTTTTAGAGGAATATCCTGTCTCAAATATAGGTTCATTTCCTATAGGACAACCATACCTTCCTGGAACAAATTCTATCTAAGAACAACTCTTGTTAAGATAAAGAAAACATTTTGCATCTTGTCTTACTTAGGAGTTCAGTACTCCTAATTCATTGATAATTTTGTATTTGATAAGAAGCTGATTGGCCGTCTTTGCTACTTTTGGCCATGGTTATGATAACTTAGCAAATAACAAAGTCGACATGTAATTTTGAAATTTATATCTAGATTATAATAATATTTTTGGAATTCACATGCATAATTGTCAAAATAACACGTCACAGACTTGTAGTTTCATTAATGCCATTAAAGGTTGTTCCCTTTCTAGGGATTATGTTGATATTGAGAAACCACAAAATTCTCTTTTCAGGGCATTGTGAACCCTCAATTTTACGCCCTCAGCATCCAACCGTAGCTTTAGCACTTGTTGAATTTAATGCGTTACACAGAGCTATTACGGTGGTCCCGCTAACTGGTTAGCAGGTGGGAGTTCAGGGCAGCGTTTCCAAAAGAAAATTTTTTTAGACTTCAATTATATTACCACCAGACATCCAAATCTCGCAAACTACATACCAACAATCAATCTCAAAAAAAAAAAAAAGAGCAATCTTGAAAAACGTGCCAGATGACACGTGGTGTGCTGCACAATAGGCATGCGGCACGCCGTAAAGGCGTAGTGCGGCGCCACACCAGGTTCTGCAATCTTTTGACCATTTTGTGGGCTCCGCCTGTGCAGAATGATATTTTTACCATTTTTAGTCCAATTTTTAGTCTTTTCTGGCCCTACCTCTCATGGTCTTTTCACATTTTCATTACCTAAATTACCTTTACACATTTTTTCTATAAATACCCCCCTTCATCCTTCATTCCAACATATCTCTTGAATTAGTGTTGATGGTTATCTATTAATTCCTCTCTTTTTCTCCCTCCAACCACTCTCTAATTAATTAATTAATCTTTTTAATTAATTAATTATCTCACCCTAACCAAGTTAATTAATCTTTTTAATTAACCACAACTCTTTTTTTTTTTAAAAATTAAAATTAATTAATTAATTAATCTTTTTAATTAATTAATTAATCACTTTTTTCCAAAATCAAATTAATCATTTCTCTTAATCCATTTTTTATCCAAATTAATTAATTAATCCTTTTAATTAATTAATCACTTTTTTCCAAAATTAAATTAATCCTTTTTCTTAATCCACTTTTCATCCAAATTAATTAATTAATCTTTTTAATTAATTAATCATTCTATCCTTTTCATCATATTAATTAGTTAATTAATCTTTTTAATTAATTAATTAATCTTCCAATCAATCCAATCACTCGTTCTCGATAAAATGGAACTTCGATCCGATAAAATACTTCACTCACCAAAAGTCAAGGTGTCATCATTTTCCTCTCAAACCCAATCAAAATCAATCAATCTGATCAACTCCCTGAACCCTTTTACTTAACTGTGAAACAAACTACGTGGATTTTGATTTCCATTCAATGGGGTACATAGGCACGTTTGGAATCTAAATCCAAACCTCAAATCCAAATTTCTATCAATCTCTTTTTTCCTTTTTAATTTGTGGATATTTTATTTTAATTTTCACCTTGCACTCATGTCATATTAATGCATTTTATTTGTAATCATTAATGTTATTTATGAAATTAATTTTCAAGTCAAATTAAACTTAAGAGCAAAATTTAGATTATTTAAAACAAAAAATCTAGCCCCCGAACTTAATTTGGTTCGAGATTAGTGATTTTTATCTTTGGGTAAATTAATAAATTGGAGTCAATTGGGTTTTTTCTTAATTTTTCCTATTTAAAATAAATTAAGGTGGCAACTCCCAAAATCATTTTCAAAATCAACCAAATATGAACCTGAGAGTTCCATTATGAGTCTAAACCCAAATGAGCATTTCGGTTCCCTCTAGTGGACCGGGCCGGTGCTTGGGCGAGGCCTCACAGGCATCTACGATAATAGCTAGTACTTCGTCAGTTAATACTGGTTTCCTTATTTCATCTCTGATAGGTGTTTGGATTACCAGTTGATCCCAAAATTTTTGCTTTGCCAACCATGGTGGCTTTGCACAATTCATAGGCAAGCTTAGCTGAATAATTGCCTGATTTGGTTATAAATCTAATTATGGTGATCCACTCATCTATTATCTCAAATGTATGTTATTCACAATCTAAATTGGGCTAAATTGCACTTATTATCCCTAAACTTATACCCATATTTCATCGTTATCCCTAAATTTCAATTTGCAATGGAAAAATACATCAACTTTGATTTTGTTTCATGGTTGTTCCTAAGTCACTTTTTTGGTTTATAACTTGTCGGAAATCCTACTTGGCAACCATTTCACACATTCTTAAATTTTTTAATATGTATGAAATTTGATTAAAGAAGAAGAGAAAGGTGAAAAAAAAAAATTTAATATGTATGAAATTTGATTGTGATGTGTCATTGGGAAAGGTGAAAAAATTAAAAAATGTGTGAAATGGTTGCCACATAGGATTTCCAATAAGTTATAAGTCAGAAAAATGACTCAGGAACAACCATGAAACGAAATCAAAGTTGGTATATTTTTTCGTTGCAAATTGAAATTTAGGGATAATTATAAAATACGATACAAGTTCAGGGACAACGGATGCAATTTAGCCTCTAAATTCAGAAAAGTTGTCAGGCTAAGTACAGATTTCAAAAGATTATCCTTAGGTATAAATTATGTCTTTGTCTTATGGGGATAATTTGGTTTATATACAACCCTTTTTGTAGCAAGAAGTTCACTAAAGGTTTTATCATCTATGTACAAAGGACATTCTTCTGCTAGCCCTAATGACTTTTAAAGGTCTTGGGCTAAATTGTTGCTGTTTTAATTAGCAACCCTTTTGTCAGGATCTAAAATAAAAGGAATCATTTTTTTCTTTTCTTAATTTTAAGACCTCTTCTTTAGAGATAGGTTTAGAAGACTCTGTAGGTTTCTTTAAAGCCCTCTCTCGCTCAACTACGTCAAGCTTTTCATTCACTAGTTTTTCTACTTCATCAGCTCACGCCTTCCTTTGTTTTGGTGAATTGCCTAAATCTCCTTTTGCATGAAGCTATTTTAGGAGATAGCTCACCTTATTATGCAAGTGTGCTAATGAAGTCAACCTAGTAGGTTTTGAATTGACATTTTCTTCCTTTTTTACTCTAGGTCCTCCTATTCTTTATAGGGGCCAACATTTTGCCTTGGCTAGGCGATTCCAGTCAGAAATTCTAGGAAATTTTTTCCAGTAGGTTAGAAAAAAGTCGATTTTCCTAAAGTATGATCTTCTCCAAATTAAATAATCTCTTGCTTGATATTCACTCTAAGTATAGTCCACAAATGGTATATCATGTTCTATAATTGGTAATTCTTTAATGAAATGATATTTTTCTTCTAACTAGCTTATTGTTTAATTATTCCTGCAAACTCAAACGCTTTAGTATTATCTGAACAGTTTAAGAAAATAAATTCTACTCTAAATTCTTCTTCTTTGTTTCTCACTTTTCCACAAGCCCAAGTATGCTCCCAGTCTATTCATGGATGGTCTTTTTTTTCTTTAATCGAAAAGTGTTTAGTATAATTATATACTCTTCTAGTGACAAATACTTTCCCTTTAAAAATTTCATCCATATACTAAGTTATGGATTGTAATATTAATTTTCCAAAAGTTTTGTGGCGAAAAATTAAAATTACTAAAAATTTTATGGCTAAATTCTGAATATGAATTTTTTTATAAAGACAAAATGAAAGGTTAGTTATCTTGTTAACAAGAAATAAAGTTTAGTGATCCTATTAAAAACTACTTACAAGTCTAATGATTTTTGGATATATTAGCCCTACATACATGTGTGTATGTATGTTTGATTTAGCTTTTAGAGGCTAGCTGTTGGTAAAAGCGCAACTAAAAGCTGGCAATTGTATTTTCAATTGTTGGCATATGAACTTTTTTGTTTTTTTAGTAAGCGAGAGAAAATCGAATCTGAATCTATTGGCTAAACTGTATATACATTTACCATTAGCCTTGGTGTGCATATGAATTTATTGTTAAAAATTAGCTTTTGAATTAAAAATTAGAATTTATAAGTTTTTAACTCAAAAGTCAATTTTTATTAAAAATGTCATTATAATTTTAAATAAATATGAAAATACATACTAATTAAAAACACATTTTGATTTTTAATATTTACATGCTTTTGCATAGTTAAATATGAATTAAATTATCATTTAGCCGAAGCAGTTGGTCTTAGAGAGGTACTTTCATGGGTGAAACAGTTTCAAGTCTCAAATGTTATTATTGAGATAGACTCCAAAATTGTGGCAGATGCTTTCAATTCTGCAAATGCTGATTTGTTGGAATTAGGAAGTATTATTTCTGATTGTGTTGTGATTTGTAATTCAGTACACAATGTAAGTGTTACTTTTGTTAAAAAGTCAGTTAATGGTGTTGCTCATACTTTAGCAAAGACAGCCCATTCTCATACTAATCCCATGTATTGACAAGTATCACCTATGTTTATTAGTGGTCTTCTAGCTGTTGATAATGAGTAATGAAAGCTTTTACATTCCTATAAAAAAAAAAAAAATGAATTAAATTAAAATGGATAGTTATTTTTCTTAGTGCGTTTTATATGTCTGTAAAATTAAAATTATTACGTATAATTAAAATTTATCATATATTAAAAATGAGTTTATTTGTCTTTTTATTGACGTTAATTTCAACTGTTAAACTACTAGATACTTGTCAATTATCTTGCAAATCCCACTCTCTTTAAACTTGTCAACTACCAGATCCCAAAAATAATTCCAATCCCAAATGCAAATGCTATATCATTATCTTTGTGTTCTTGCATTCATTTAAAAACTGTCAACTACCTTGCAAGTCCCAAATGCAAATGCTATATCATTATCTTTGTGTTCTTGCATTCATTTAAAAACTGTTTTGAGGAAACTATTGAAGTATATCAGTTCACGCAATTATGTCTTTAGCCCATACAGAAAAAAATCATTTTTGTTTTAACTTGCATGTACATAACCTGCAACTTAAATAATCCCATTCGGAATTAAACTGGCATCCCATGCATGATAGATATATTGCTCTTGGTGAATGGATAAGCGGGTAACACAGAGATTTGAATCAAATTAATTTGTAGCAAAAAAAAATCCGACAAAAATTAAAATTCAATTAGAGAAGTGAAAAAAAAAAAAAAAAAGAATATGATGAAACGAGGGAAAATAAATATTGAAAAATATGGAGGAATGAATAAATAATCATTAAGAGAGAATAAAAAATAATTATAACTTTTGTCCCAAATTAATGGGTCACTATTTCTTTTTCATACGTTCCGAAATTTAATCCATTTTCCATTTTCAAAGAAAATTCCTATATCATTTTTTTTAATTATATTCATTAGCTGTGTAATTGAGTATATATATTGAATAAAATGTATAAAAAATTAAAATTTTATTAGTAAAGAGTAATGGTATTTTAGGAAATTTATATGACAATAACTAATTCTCTTAATATATGTATACAACCAGAGTGGACTATCAAGAAAAAAAATAAAATGTTGATTGTACTTCGAGTCTGAAAAATACCCTTCATACAAAAGAGGGTCTGCAGGATGATTTTACAATGTTTTCTCAAGAAGATAACAATTTTGACCAATCATTCTTGACATCAATTGACGACATATTCCAAAAAGAACAAGAAGGTAACTAATTAGACAATAGTTAAAACTTCAATCTAATTACAATATATATGCCGAAATTTGTTGATTTGGAATGAGTATGCTAATACATAAATTGTTATGATGATGACTACAGGTAAAGAAAGAGGAAGTTTAGGAAAAGTATCATGTCGGGAGTACTATGTTTATAGATTGCAAATGGGAAATGGAGAACAATTAGTGCTTCATTTTGCTGGGAGATTATTGCAACAATATGTCGTCGATATGTACATTAAACTTGAATTGACGATACTTAATTTCTATAGGAGGAAATAATCACAAATCAAATTTGAGTTGTACCAAGATATAATAGATTGTGTAAATGCTGGAGAGACAAGAGGGGACCAAGTAGGTCTAGCTTCTTTCACTATTAGTCCTAGAGATATGCGTAGAAGGTATCTAGATGCAATGGCTTTAGTACAAAGATATGGAAAGCCTGACCTTTTTATAACTATGACATGCAATCTTGACTAGGAAGAAATCAAAGAAGAGTTAAAACCAGGTCAAACTCCTCAAAACCAACCAGATTTAACTGCAAGAGTCTTTCGTGCAAAACTTAAAATGTTAGAGATCAACTTTACAAAAAGGAAGTATTTGGAAAAGTTGCAGTACATGTCCATGTCATTGAATTTTAGAAGAGAGGGTTGCCGCATGCACATATTATTATTATACTTAAACCAGGGTACCAAATGACGTATCCATATCAGTATGATAGATTTGTATGTGCAGAAATACCAGATGAGGAAAAGTATCATGAATTACATGAAATGGTTGCAAAATACATGATGCTTGGTCTTTGTGGAAATGAGAATCCTAAATGTGCATGTATAATGGATGGGAAATGTAGATTTCATTATCCAAGGTCATTTTCCTCAAAAACAATGCAAGGAAAGGATAGTTACCCTATATATCAAAGAATGAATAATGGACGACAAGTAATTATATAAAAATATATGGTAATTTCAATTTATTATAAGTAAAATTTAATGATAGCTTTCCATTGATGTACATATTAACATTTATTTTTTTTATTATTTAAATATGTTAATCGAATACAAATGTATGGGTCAACAAAAGAAGAAAGACATTGGAGACAAGATACAATTGTCACATTAATATTGAGATTTGTTCAAGAATTAAAGCGGTTAAGTACCTACACAAGTACATCTACAAAGGGCACGATAGAGTTAAAGTTCATGTTGGTCAAGATGATGGAGAACGCCTAGTAGATGAGATATAACAATTTCAAGATGTGTGATGGGTTTTTGCTCAAGAGGTCATTTGGAGAATTTTTGAGTTCGAATTGAATGAGATTTACTCCCTATTTATTAACCTACAGTTGCATATCCCTGACAAGCACTTAGAATGTACAATTGCATATCCCTGACAAGCACTCTGTCACATTCTGGAAAAATCAAGACTTGCAACATATCCTTCAGCAAGAAAATATTTCCAAGACTATGCTTATTAAATTTTTCAAGACATGCTCTACTAATCAAAATGTGAGAGAATTATTATATAGAGATTTTCCAAAGCATTATGTTTGGAATAAGAAAATCAGATTATGGACGAAAAGGAAAAAGGGAGAAGTTATAGGGCATGTCAATGCAGCATAACCAATTGAAGGTAAAAGATAACAAATATTTTTTTTCTCAAAAAAATAAAGGCTTTACAATCTCTTTTTTTGCATGCTTCTCAAAATTTATTTACTAAATTTTATCCTAATAGTCTATATTTATTTTGTTATTTATTGATTGAAGGTGAGAGATACTATTGAGGACTATTGCTGAATCATATGAGAGGGCCAAAGTCATTTAAGGCACATTCTCATTTTACTATCCCTTTTCGTCTAACAGAAATGAGCTTTAGTGGGATTTTAAAGCAAAGCGGTCAAGCAAAACTATTGCGCGGAGCAAGACTCATCATTTGGGATGAAGCACCTATGGCAAAGAGATTAGCAATTGAGATTGTTGAAGAAGTTTGAAAGATATAATAAATAGTTCAAAACCATTTGGAGTAATAAGTATTGTATTTGGAGGAAACAGTAAATGCAAAGTTTGATAAATTCTTATTTATGGTCCACAATGGAAGTGCTAAGATTGAAAATGAATATGAAGGCACAAGTAGATGAAAAGTTCGGAGACTTTCTACTTCGTGTAGGTAATGGAGATAAACCAACATATGTGATGATATGATAAAGATTCTAGACCAAATGGTAATAGGACAGAAAAATGGTGAGAATTACGAAGAAGCTTTCATTGATGTTGTTTTTCCATCTCTAGCAGAAAATTTTTGTTTAGGAGATTATATGACAAAGTGCGCAATATTGGCAACAACAAATGAGTATGTTGACAAATTTAATGAAAAAATGATAAGAATGTTTCCTACAGAAAGCAAGATATTCAATAATTTCAATGAAGCAGTTGATGATACCAATAATTATTATCAAAAGAGTTCTTAAATACTCTATTGTCAAACAGTAATAGGATAGAAAAATGAAGAGAATTGCGAAGAAGCTTTCATTGATGTTGTTTTTCCATCTTTAGCAGAAAATTTTTGTTTAGGAGATTATATGACAAAGCGCGCAATATTGGCAACAACAAATGAGTATGTTGACAAATTTAATGAGAAAATGATAAGGATGTTTCCTACAGAAGGCAAGATATTCAATAGTTTCAATGAAGCAATTGATGATACCAATAATTATTATCAAAAGAGTTCTTGAATACTCTATTGCCAAATGGACTACCTCCACATAAGTTAGAATTAAAGGTCAACTGTTCAATCATACTTTTAAGACATTTGGATCCATCAATTGTTTTGTAATGGGACAAGGATGGTCTGCAATAATTTTGGTGCAAATGTCATACATGCTGAAATAACAATGGGCAATATGCAGGGAAACAAATATTCTTACTAAGAATTTCTCTCTTTTCAATTGAAAATGAAGGATACCCTTTTCAACTTAAAAGAAAACAATTTACAGTACGCCTATCTTTTGCAATGACTATCAACAAAGCTTAAGGTCAGACAATTCCACTTGTTGGAGTTTATTTGCCAGAAGATATTTTTTCACATGGACAGTTATACGTAGCATTATCTAGAGGGATTTTAATGTTTACAACAAAAAAGTTCTTGTGCAATCTAACAAATTAATGAAAGAACAAAAAACCTATACAAAAAAATGTGGTTTACCAAGAAGTCCTTCACTCATAAAGGTAAAATTTTATAATATGTTAAAAAGATATATTAAATATTTAAAAATATCATTATTCTAATATTATTTTCAATAATTTAATTGTTGCAATGATGTATAGCCATGGTGGATGAGGAAAAAATCTTTATTTCCCGATGTTAATATTGAGTTTGTGTAAATTTTATTTAGTTTCTAAGTTTAGTTTTTTTATTATTTTGTTTAAGTGTTTTTTTCCCATTATTTATTAATAAATGAAAAAATTTTACAAAAAAATTTATATTTATTATTATTTTTTAATTTCATACAATTGATTTTCTTTTTTGAACAACAATATAACTAATTCTCTTTATTTAAAAAAATTAAAAATAAATTAAATCACGTGTTTAATAATAGTTCTAGTCATGTGCATCGAATGTGAAAAAAAAAAAAAACTAGTTGAAAGAAGTGTATAAAAATTAAAGTGTTATTAGTAAAGAGTAATGGTATTTTAGGAAATTTACATGATAATAACTAATCCTCTTAATATATGTGTACAACCAAAGTGGAGTACCAAGAAAAAAAAAATAAAAATAAAAAGACATTTAAGCCCCTAAAAGGATGGGCACACCGCTAACTTGCCTAAACCATGGGCAAGCTAGCAGCACCACACACACACACATATATATACATACATATTTCATTATTAAGATTCGAGAAAAAAAAATGAGAGCTTTAGATTAATCAAATGACAAATAAAACATTATTTATCCTTGAAGTGTAAACAAATTTTAACCAGGATATTGGGAAAAGAATGCTAAACATAAAGTAACTTAGTAACCGCATCAGGCAAAACATTCCAAAAATTATAGAGAACTCAAGATTACAGATAAATTTAGAGATCAAGACGTGTATTTGATAAGACAATGCTAATCATGCCTTTTGTGATGTTCATCTGTTGAAATGCCAATCCCCATTCGAGAGAGATCTTGACGCAGCATGTCTGCATTTTTGAAATGCAAGCCAGCAATGCCAACTTCATTTGCAGCCTCTACATTTCTCAACCTGCATTGATTGTGATTCCATGTGGCAGATTAGTCAGTGAAGCTTAAAAGAGATTTCTTGAAAATAGTTCAATTGTCCATTTGACCTACATAACATTTTCAGTTAATCAATTTCAAAGCACCCCAAACATTAGAAAATATTTCTATATTTTCTAGAAAACAGAGCATAAAATCTCAAATGAAGCCCTGCCTAGAAGTTTAGCACCTCGTCCCCTCATCCCAGAAACCCCAACAGCCATTGCTCTTCCCTCAATCGTCTATATATTCAACCCTAATTCAACTTAGGAAGCCCAGAGCCTTTTTTATCTAATCCTATCACTAAATCCCTTCAATATTTAAAACCCGTTATAAAAGCATTGATTGGTAGATCAATCACCCTCATTAATGTCAAGAGGATGATACAACTATGGCACTTTGTGAGATGGAAAAAGATCAATCTCCTAGATCTATTGGCTTTATTATTATTATTATTATTATTTTTTCAGTAATGGAATATCGTTAAAGGTGGCTTGTTTAAACTTGATAGTGTGCCACTAATTCAATTCTTTATGGCAGGGTTTGAAGTAAAATAAACACTTTCAAGAGAGTTGCTCTGAGAGAGGATTGGACTATTGAGGTTTACTTTCAGACCTATAATGAGTCAATTATGTGTTGAGGTGGGTGACACCATTCTTCCTATGAACAAACTTTCACTGCAAGGAGGTAAAGTTTAGATGGTTTTTTGGTGCCAAATGAGATTATTGATGATGCCAGTAGACTTTATTTGGATTTTGGAAAGGCCTATAATCATGCGAATTGAGGATTTCTTGGAGTGACATTGCAAGTTGATAGAGCACGATGGCAACATGTTTACAAACGTCGTGCCAAAGAGGGTTCAAAAGCTCAAGCACTTGTTTGGAACATACGGGATGATGGGGAAGCTGATTGGGAAGTCTATTAGGTCTGATTAATGCAGGAATTCTGATTTATTAGGGCTGAGAGTATTTCTGTAATTTCCAGAATTGCTGGAACAGTAGGTTTTTTATTATTGTTATTTTGCAGTATTTATTTAGGAGTTTTAGTGGATTTAGTATGGGTTTAGTATTTCCTAATTAGTATTAATTTGTTTTCCTAGTTGGAGAACTAGTGTAGAATTCCTAATCCAAACATGCTTTGGATTAGTTTCAACTCTATAAATACTTAGGCTTATAACCATTATTAGACAACTTTGAGATTCAATAAAATAAATCCTGCATTATTGCTAAGAATTGTGTGACTCAATTCAACCTTTAGTGTGACTCCTAGACCTTTTAAGTGTGACTCTTAGAAGTTGTTTCCCCTTTTCTTTTCTTTAATCCTTGTCCAGATCTGATTTTTATAAAACCAACCATAGAATTTTCAATTTTAACCCTTTAATTTCTGAAAATTTCAAAATAGAACAAATTATCTAAATCTGTCCTACATCACAAGTTGTTTTGTCTTTTTTCCTTTTTTTATTTTTTTTCCTCTCTCTCATATTTCTTAATTTTTACAGGACAGCCTAAAATTCAATTTTTGGATTCTAACCCTAAAGGAATGACAGAGGAATTTACTTCTTTTCTTGTTCACTCTTCTTTTTGATATATTTCATGAACATTAATCTTTTACATTCCTAGCATACTGGCCATAATATTAGAATGAGTCATAGGCAAAACACTAACCTAGACGTGAAATAATAATCTCATAATCATTTATACTTGAATAATAAAGGCAAAAAGAAAACCTGTCATCAACAAAAATACAGCTTGTTGGATCAACTTTAAGATGTCTCAGCACTTCTAGATAGAAATCAGGATCAGGCTTCCTCTTTCCTGAAGTGCAAAGTACATCAACATCACTGCACTCCATTCAATTCAAACATTTGCAATCTCTATTTGAAGCATATATACATAATGGAAAATGACCACAAAAAATAAGATAATAAATAAGCAAAAGGGAAAAGAAAAGAAAATCTCAAAGGTACCAGACTTAGATAATGCCACACAAAAGGGAATATAGATCAACAATCTACCAAAATCAGTACGTAAGCCACATTGACAGATATGTAGACTCATGTACCCATACCAGAGGCTATGGGAAGACAGGTCAAAGAGAGGTAAAATTTATCAATGAAATATTAATGCAAGGTTAATCGTGCAAAACGGTATATCTATGGGCATTACCCTCTCTTACATTTAGTTATTCTTAATACACATTTACTAGATTTTATAGCTAAGAATGCACTTTTAATCGATTGCTTTCCAAGTATAAGGGAATTAAAAAGTAAAAAGAGACTCTTACTAATTCCCAAGTTGTAATACCTGGCTGTCATATGGGAATGAAAATCAGATAACAAAGACCTTTTAACATTTGATATCTAATCCCCAATCTCTTCATTGCAAGTTACCAAACACTCAGAAATAGGGATGAAGACTTGACTTCTATTTTGTGTTCCATATTCTTGATCACCAAATGGAAACTTAAAGTAATCTGGTAATCAATCAAAAAGTCTCCCCAGAAAAATGTTCACAACAACTGTATCCTACTTTCAATGATAGAAGACAGGACCCTGCCAATTGATGCTTTGCTATAGTAAATACCAATTGATATTCAGAGTTTATTTTGTTTGGTTCTTTGAACATAGTTGAGTTAATATTATTTAGCAATAACCTCAATGAGAAGTTCAAACCTACCCTTTTTAGGAGCTAAACATGTTATAATGGAACTGGAGTTAGTTTGAGTCTCACGGTACTCAATTTATTATTTTTTGAAAAAAAAGCTTCTTGAATTGTTCTTTTCCCCTTTCCTTTTTGTTCTTCTTGAATAGATTTCAAGCATTCCAGTTTCCCAACACAACCAACAATAAAATTCAATTACAGCTATTCCAACAAAATCAAGCTTCAAGTTCTATTGTCTTTAAACATAGCAAATGAACAAAATAATAAATCATCAATAAGAATATTAAAATGCTTGAACCTTTACGATAAATTCAGAACCACAATAAGGAATAAACTTCTGCAAATTAATGGCAGAAAACCAAATTTCTGTCTTAGCTACTGAACCAAGCTCACAAGCAAAGCATGCATCACTTGCACACACACACACACACACACACACAGAAGCTGAGGGTGAGAGATAGAAAGAGAGTAGACAAACCCAAACCACTGGACATACCAGATACACATGAACAAAATGTCCAGGATAAGTATGTTGAGATATTTAACTTCTCCTCGATCATTTTGTACCTATAAAATATAATCACAATTTGAAGAGGATGATGAGCCAGTTCACAACAAAAGCAACAATATAACAAACTATTTCATCCTACCAGATGGGATAATTTGTAAAAGCATGCATCTCATAGTTATTTTGTTTCAAATCATAAAGCAACTCTTCCACACCATCTATGTACGAATATCCTCTCCTCATACAATCTTTTAGCCCTGAAAAGACAAATTGATCAAATTAGTAACTTTACAGACATCAAAGAAAAAAGAAAGATACCGAAGCATGCTACACAAATAAGAACTCAGTTGAAATCACAATGTAAAAATTAAAAACAGAGAAAAAGGGTGCATTTATTGTGGAAAACTGGAAAATAGAATTTTGAGCTCAAATATAAAAATTTTCCAATTCAAAAAACAGAAAACCAGTTTGCCAAAGTTATAACTGACCCTTGGAAAATAGTTTTAAGATGTTTTCCACTTTCCTTTAATATAAAAGACTAGTTTTCCAGAGCATGACTTGGCACAGTCTTGGATTGAGTTCAAAACACACTTTTTTTTTCAATTTCAACCTCTTTCTTCCCTCTCTCTCTCTCTCTCTCTCTCTTTCTCATTTCAAACTCTTCATTCTCTCTCCCTCTTCTTTTTCTCAAATTTGCTAATGCTTGTTTTTAACACCTGTAATATTACAGCTCCTTTTTTTTTTTTTTTTTTTTTTTTTTTTTTTTTTTTTAATCTTTTGCATAAAAATGCACATTTGTTATTTCTACAATATAGAATTTCTTTTAAAAAAAAAAAACTTACAATATCTTGTCATTTTCCGTCCTTTGCTTTATAATGATTATCACCAAAGAAAAAATCTAACATAATTAATTACAAAGCCTTTTTTTTATAACAAAGAAATCATGTGTCATATAAAATGTTATGGTTTAGTAAAATGATAACTCAATTCAACCTTAATCCCAAAACTAATTGAGGATTAGTAAAAAGATACTTAAAAAGAAATTGAAAACTTAATTGAATTGTTTAAAAGGATAATATACTTAAAAATAAGCAAAAGAAAAGAAAATTTTAAACATTTTTATAAATGTTTAACCCTATGACTATTGAGGATAATTATGATATGAACATGTTTTCCAATTTTAAAACAGAGAATTATTTTCTAAAAGTAAACCCTCATAGCCTATATGAAATGGCAGCACAATCTCCATTTGTATTTCAACAAGGTCATGAGAATTAACTAAAGAAACAGGGCATGATAAATTTTGCAGATAGGTACAGATTCATAGTGCCTCAAGAGGGAAGAGTTAGTTTGTCAGAGTTTTTATCATATGTAACTGTGTTCTCTGTGAATATCCAGCATTTTACGGCACCATCAACCACAACAGGTGGTCAAACAGCACAATGAATCATGAAGCACACCAAATGCACTGAATGAATGAATGAAAAAAAAAAAAAAACAAAAATGAACAAGAAGAGGAAGAAAGATCATGTGATAGGATTTGGTTTCAGTATCACAGTGCTTCTAATAATCGTGTCAAAATAACCTTTTAACATTGCATGCTGCATGGAACTTTAAAAGTGAGACCATGGCCAAAAATATACTCGATCACTTTAACATTATCCATGTGTCAATGGGCACGGGAAAACATAATCAAGGACAAAAATGACATTGCAAAAATGTGATATAAAGAACAGAATCCCAATATTGGAAAACATCTACTAAACTGAATATTTGGTCAAAATTCCATCACATTTGTATGGGTAACCACAATAGATCACTGGCAAAAATGCTAATCAACACTATGTCACTAACAAGATTAACAAAAACATAAAGTCTCCTAAAACCAAGTTCTCAACCTTCCAAATCAAAAGATCTTCCATCTTTGAAGAATTTTTTGGACAGCTCCATCTGAAGGAGAAAAAAAAAAAATCTTACTTGAAGATTGGCATGAAATAAATAGAAAATGAATATTACATTGGCATGGTAGATCAAAAAGGGATTCATTAGATAGTGTGTAATGTCTTAAGTTTTTGGGTATTTAGCTTCTTTAGCTTGTCTTCGGAAGAAACAAGCAAACATAGGGTGAAACATGTGACACCTTTCTATGACTCCTACACCTATTTGATAGATACAAGATCTTCTCTAACACAGAAGTATACATGTAGATATTCAAGGCTCCCTCACTTGTCAAAATATTTTATGAAGCTCTCTTGTTGCTAATGAGAGGTTTTCTTTTATCACGGCTTGTTATACCCTCTTCTTAGGCTTTTCCTTATTCATTTCATCATTTTGCTCAAGACACCTCAATCCTTATCAGACAACCACTCAAAGCCAAGGACCATACAAAAATAAAATACCACAGAATTCTAATCAAGAGCAATGGAATCCCTCAATGCCTCTACAGACGGCATCCCTAAATCCACCCAACAACTTTTTGTTTTGATTTTTCAAGGAATCATTGTTTTAGCAAATATATTAGAATCCAAAAACTTTGCTTCATTTATTATTACCCACTAGTGAAAATGGAGGTTTATGGGCATTTGAATGAGAAGTTAGGAGCCAATGGCTGACTTATAACACTGATGTTGTTATGTACAGGGTTTAAATGATGGTTGTTTCAGAACGTTTCAACAATTTGTAATGGAATTTTAGCCTACTGATTATTTCCACTTCTCTATAGGTGATTTGCCATTCGCCAAGTTTGTCATAATTCATCGAAATATTAACTTAATATTTCGCATATTCTATCAAATTCTTTGTTTTTGAACTTATATTTTATTGAATTATTGTTTATTGTTGATTGGAGTGTTTTGCAAATGGCTTTAGAACTTAACAACAATGTAGCAAATTCAGAATGATTCAGTCTAATTCAGTCCATTCCATGACACGATTACCATTTATGCTACTTCTTCCAATTCCATCATTTAAAACATATATAAGCATTTTTAACTAGAATCAATTTGTTACACTTATGGAATATTTGTCTCTATGGACCAAGGAGAAAGGGATTTACAAGAAAAGCATTGTACCATTTTTTTATAAGAGAAGAAATTTTATCGGGCAAGAATGAAAGAGAGTATGCCATGAAGGGCAAGGGATCCTTGTAAAAGTTATATAGAATTTTTCACTAGAACTGATTTATTACACTTATGGAATATTTGTCTCTATGGACCAAGGAGAAAGGGGTTTACAGGAAGGATTGTACCATTTTTTTATAAGTGAAGAAATTTTATTGAGCTAGAACAAAAGAAAGTACAGGAGGGCAAGGAATCCTTGTAAAAAAAATTTGACAAACAACTACAAACAGCATAAAAACAAGATGAAAAAATAATGCCCTCCAATTAAGTTGGACACCAATCCAAGAAATATCCCAAAAAGTTCCAGAAGCATATAGCCAAAGCCAAAAGCACCACCATGTCCCACAATACATTGAAAGGAAAAGTTTATTGCTTAGATTTTGAATAACATAATTGCATTTGTTAACGTCTTTTTTTCGGGCATAATTATTTATTAGAGATTGATAACGTTTAATTTTGAGCAATTTGTTAACAAAAATACCTAATATATTGATAACGTTTAATTTTGAGCAATTTGCTCACAAAAATCACCTAATATGTTGACCAAAAATTTTCTACCTAATTTTTTTAATCCAATAATGATTTTTTTTTTCAATTGCCACAACAGTCACTATTTTTTTTTTTTTTTTTTTTTATCAACCATCCCATTTTGTTGCTCCTACCGCCACTAATAACACAATCACCAAATTGAAACTATTACCAACAACATGATCACGATGAAAATACTATCATTACTAATCATTAATAACTCAACCATTATCAACCCTACAATAACCACTATCACCATCACCATGGTTATCATTTGCTATCGACACCATCACAGCCTCAACAATTATTGCTGCCACCACCACCATTAACACGGCTCCCACAAACATTATCATCACCATCACTTCCCATATCATCTTCCCCAAAACCATCATCATCATGGCTGCACTATTCTAGCAACTTGAGAAATTCCTTTTCTCTATTTTGGCCAGATATTTAAATTATATAAACAAATCCAAGACTTATTTCTTTTAGTTTTAAGTTTCAGCATGTATTAGTTTAGCTACATTAATTGTCAGCTTTTAAGAACTACAACTATTTAATTCTTAAAATTAGTGCTAAAGTTATTCAGCCCTTAATTTTCAATTTACCAAATATCAACTAACAGAGCTCAAAATTAACAAACTTAAAATCAAAGTGTACGCATCATATTGATGACTATGGAACGATAGAAAACAGGCTAAGGTCAAAGCTCACTTAGCATGTATAATTAGGCTTTGAGAACATTCCAAAGACCAAAAGATCTAAATGGCTATGTAAGAGCGAGAATTTTTGCTCATCATAGTGAAAGAGCATTCAATAAACAGAAGCTTGTTAAAGCATTGGAAACTACTATTTAATATCTCAAAAGATTTCTCCATACCAAGTTAAAGAGTACCTCATCTATTATCCCCTTTTCAAACTCGATCCATGCAGTTGGATGCTTGCTTTCTATCAGTTCCTCAAAAGACATTCTGAGGATAAAAACTTGTTTTGATTATCTAAAAAGGAAGAAAAGGAAAATACAGTTTTCATAGTCACTAAAAACAAATCAGTATTAGCCATTTATCAAGAAAACCAATTTTGGTAATGTGCTTCCAAATACATAAATAACCGAAAAATGCCTCAGAATAGGTTTGGTCAAAAAAGCCATTTACAACTCCATGATGATACTAACGGCATTTTTCTCATTAGCATCCCCAATCTAATTGGTTAACTCAGCAGTCAAAACCAGGGTAATGCCATTTTACATATTTTTTGAAATTCCAAGAAGCTAGAAAATATAGAAAATTTATAGAAAGAATACTAGCATAATCACTCAAAAATTGGGGAAGCTTTTGCAGTTAATTCAAACAAAGATATGATAACACATTCAAACAATTTTTTTACTACTCAAAAGACAATATATTACCGAAATAAGGCAATTGCAAATTTATAGCGTAATAATAAAGAGAGATACCCAAAGAATGGAGGGACGTCGCTGTAAAAAGGGTCGCGAACAATGGTGTCCATTATGTCAAAAAGCAGTATAGGAAGCTTTCTATTGCTAATGTTGTTGCTGTGCGATGTAGCAGCAGTGGTGAAGGAGGCCATGGTAATGGGATTATGATTCTTATGGTTGGAAGTGAGATCCATAGACAATTTTTTGGAAATTGGGGAGAGTTTCAAAGCCGTTGATACTTTCAGCACCAATGCCATTTGCATTGTATTCTTTCTTATCACTTTGCCCATTTTCGGGGAATTTATCACTTTGTTCTCTGAAGAGTTATGCACGGACAATGCACGTGCCTCAATTTGAAAAAAAAAAAAAAAAAATCACCATACTTTTATCTGTAAATGTGTAAAATTACATGGTAATTTTTAAACTTTCCCCTTATATTTTTATTCACATCTTTGGAATTTAATTTTCAATTATTAATTATTGATGAAGTCTTAAAGCATTTTTCAACAGAGCTAAGTCTTCAGGTGACTATAAAGTAAAGAAAAATTACACTAGAGGAGTTTTGGTTGAAAACATTCCAATACTGTCAGCCTCTATTTTGATAGAATAATAATACATTGAATAAAATAATTTCCGCTTTTCTTTCATTTTTTTATGAGATTATTTCTTTTTTTATTACTACTTATAATTGTGTTATTTCTTTCGTGCTAATCTCTTTCTAATTTGTTAATTTTTGCAATTAGTTGAGAAATATGTGTTTTTCCTAGTACCCATAAGGGCTAGAGAAAAGATTCTCACTTTAATTTATTTTTAATCCATTTTAGTTTGTAACAATTCTTAAGTATATTTTATTTTATTTAGCATTTTATAACTGTCATACATTGCACGGATATTATTGCTCATACATCATCCCTATTTATATTTATAAAATTTATTTTAAGTCATTTTGTATTAAATTTCCAAATTAATTTTATTAAAATAAACCGAAAACCTAGTCTTTGAATCCTCTTTGGTTTCAAAGCTAGTGATCTTTTTCTTTGGAATATTAATCGGAGTCAATTTTTCCCTTAATCTTTTTCGCAAATAAAATAAAATTAAGATGGGACTCTTCAAAATCAACTTATCTGAATCTGAGAGTTTTATCGTGAGTACAAACCCAAATGAGCATTTTGATCGCTTTTAGCGGATTGGACTGGTGCTAGGACCAAGCCTTACATTAACTAAGTAGCAAGATTACCGTACTGGCTCTGCATAACGCACTAATTTTAGCATGTATCAAGTTATGGCCAGATTATAAAGGTGCAAAATTAAGGGTTCACAATGCCAATATTCACATATAGCACATAATCACATTCAATTAAACACTAAACAAATCATCTAACATATAATAGGAATTTCAAGTATACATATATATCTCGAGGTTCTAACACATAGCTTAGTACTTATGCTAGTGCAAAATCATCTCATGTGCACATTATTAATAAGGCTAATATTACTTTTTCATGTATCACTTACTATATAGGGATCTCATGGATATATACTCATCACATTCATCACTAGTCATGCAATTCAAGCATCTAGCAGAACACATAACAATTAACATTATTAACATACTAGTCATACTACCATCTCATGTATTCTCTTACTCATATAGCTATCAAAATTTTTACTCTTTGTTATCTCCTTCCCTTCCTTAGTATCATTTTTGTCACGATCTCTTTTGACATATCCCATTACACATCCTGTGGGCTTTAAAGAATCTAGAGTGGGTCGTGCCTTGGGGGACACCTCTAAGTGGGATGTAGAGTACTGCCATGAGTCATGCACAAATGTCATGGAATGGTTAGCATTGATTGAGTGTAAGTTACAGTTCTCCAAATCTCCAATCATTCACATTCTCTTCTTGGTTGGAAGAACTTGTGCTTCAATTCATGGAAAGAATATCTTAACTCTCTGTTCTCCTCTCTAGTGTGCTCTTTGTATGGGTCTTGAAATGTTTGCTTCATCTTTATAATCCATATGGGTTTTGGGTCTTCATTGAAATCCAACTCATAAAGCATAATCTTCCATACTGGAATTTGCATCAAGTACAATTTCCTCCTCTTGACGCCTTCTCCTTTTGGGTGGCATTTACATGACGAAGTCAATTAGTCACACTAAACAATATCATGGATAACAATCATAATAGGAGTCACAACATAGAACAATATTGCAAAAAAATCCTAAAGATGGACTTGTAATGATGATATGAAATCCTATGCTCTAGGGTTTTACTTAAACACTTATGACTCTTATAGTCTACTAAAGTCTATATTAGACTCAAACTTATGCTCTTACACCAACTTTGTCACATCCTTGTCTTTGATATGTGATGGCCTTAGGGCATGGGGAGACATAAGATCATCCAAACCCATAGAATCCCTAATACTTTACACTAACTGATACATTGCAATCCCAAGATTGTAGCCCAATCTTTATGTTAGCTTAATTCTATTATCCAATTACTCACACATCTTAATTATCTTAAGATTCATTAATACCATCTTTTGTCCCAAATCATAAATTAAATTATAATCCATGCATCATAACACTCATACTAGCAGTTATAGTCTTACAATTATTACAGGCTAGAAATAAGTGTTACCAAATAAATAACAATTCCAAATTACAAACATCCATCATGTGACTCTTGGAACTTTAATTAGGATATGGATTTCACAAAAATTCAGTACAAAATCAGCATTATTAGCACGTAACCTCCCAAATGATGGTGATATACTTAAGATGATTACCTTATTTAACTTTTTAGCTCTTCTTGAAAAATATAAATCACTAACGGGTGGGATAAACTCAATAAGAACATGCTATACTAACATAATATGCATACAATTATCAATAAGCTATAGAGATGAATTATATGGGTTCAATGTATCTTATGTAAGAAATTTAGCAAAAACCAATAAATTGGAAGCAGTATGCTTCCTCACTATAAAGGAGTGACTGCTAGTACCTTACCTACACCTAACATTTATTAGGGCTTAAGACTGATCAGGCCTTACTGTTAGGAGCTCTAACCCATCCCAGCTAGAGTCTAGATACACTCACCCTATTCGCAGGATTATTACCATATGCATAGGTCTATTGTATAGCACCACATTGTAAGGCCTCGCTCGAGCATCGGACCAATCTGCTAGAGGTAATTAGGATGCTCATTTGGGTTTAGACTCATGATGGAACCCTTGGGTTTGGATTTGGTTGATTTTGAGAGTCGCCACCCTAATTTATTTTTAAATGGAAAAATTAAGGAAAAACCCAATTGTGACTATAATTTATTAATTTCAGTTAATTTATTTACCCAAGGATAAAATCATTAGCCTCGAACCAGGTTGAGCTCAGTGACTAGGTTATTGGTTAAATAATCACAATTTGGCTCTTAAGTTTAATTTGTCTTTAAAAAATTGATTTCATGAATAATAAATATTATATGACAATAATATCATGATTAATACATGAGCATGTTATGAATGCTAGGAGAAAATAAAACATCCTTAAATCAATTAAAAAAGGGGAAAGGGGATTGATTGATATTTGGATTTAGAATCCAAACATGCCTACGTACCCCATTGAATGGGGATAAAACCTACGTAATTCATTCCATGATTAAGTAGAAGGGTTTAGGAGTCGATTAGATTAATTGATTTGATTTGGGTTTGTGGGTGAGAGGAAAAGGCTGATATTTTTATTTTTGGAGGGCAAAGGCTTTTATCGGATTGACGTTCCGTTTTATCGGGACTGGGTGATTAGATTAATTAGGAGATTAATTAGTTAATTAAAATGATTAATTAACTAATTAGTATGATGAAAGGATAGATAGTTAATTAATTAAAAAGATTAATTAATTAACTTAGATGAAGGGTGGATTACAAAAAATGATTAATTTGATTTTGAAAAGTGATTAATTAATTAATTAAAAAGATTAATTAATTAATTTTAATTAAAAAAAGAGAGTTTTAGTTAATTAAAAAGATTAATTAACTTGGTTAGGGTGAGATAATTAATAATTAAAAAGATTAATTAATTAATTAGAGAGTAGTTGGAGGGAGAAAAAGAGAGGAATTAAAGCATAGCTATCCACTCTAACTCAAGGTATATGAAATGGGAGAATGAAAGGGGGTATTTATAGAAAAAGTGGGTGAGGGTAGTTTAGAAATTTAAAAAGTGAAAAGACGATAAGTGATAGGGCTGGAAAGGGCTGAAAATTGGGTTAGTGGGGTATTTTGGACATTTTTCAGCACAGAAGGGGGAACACCTATACCAGAGGGGTGCAGCGCTGCGGTGCCATAGGGTTGCCACGCGGCAGCCTTTTTTTTTTTTTTTTTTTAGAAATTGGTTGGTACAAAGTTTAGCAATGTAATTGAAGGCTAAAAAATTTTCTTTCGAGGGTGCTGCCCTCAAACTCCCACCTATTAACCAGCTAGCAAGACCGCCGTAACAGTTTTGTGTAGAGCTTTAAATTTAGCAGGTGCTAAGGCTGCGGTTGAATGATGAGCGTACAAAATTAAGGATTCACCATTGCCTCGTCAGAATTAGCTTTGAACAAAAAGTAATTATAATAATAGTGAACATTGGGAGGAGATGTCATGTCAGATTATGGGCTTGTGTGTTCTTCTCAGGTCCTTTAGAAGGATACCCTTTAGGATAAATGATGTTTTATTAATGGCCATCGATCCAGTCTTGATGTTGCATGCAAGAATGGTCTTAGTGAATTTTAATTAAGACTATTTGTTTGGTCATAACGTTAGAAGTAAAGATTATTTAGAGTAAATCTCAATCAAGGTTATCTGTCCGGTCTTAATGTTGGAGGTAAAGATGATTTGGGTAAATCTCAATTCTAATGATAGTGAACTTGGAACAAAAGGGTGGTACAAGGAATCAAAGTGATGTCTATGTCAGTGCTTAGACATGTTTAAGTGAAAGACATGGTTGAAAGAGGAAGATGGTAAAAAGAACCATAGGGTTGTTTAAGCAATCATTCCTAAACATTTACATGTGGAAAATGCGGCTAATGAATGGAAGTGAGAAAATAGACCAAAGGGATATCTAAGCTAGTGGTAGATATTTTTGGATGAATTGACGGAATTGAGCCAAAGATCTGGAAAGTGGAACCATAGAGATGTCTAGGTGATTGTTTCTAGATATTTATGGGTGAAATTGATGGATTTCATAAAAGAGATGGAAAAAGGACCATATGGATGTCTAGGTGACTATTTTTAGACATTTATGGGTGCAGTTGATGGATTTGGATAAAAGAGATGGAGAAAGGAACCACGTGGATGTCTAAGTGATAGTTTCTAGATATTTACGGGTGAAACTAATATATTTGGATAAAAGAGATGGAAAAAAGAACTACATGGATGTCTAGGTGACCATTTCTAGACATTTATGGATGGAAGAGAATTTTAGATTAGATAATTTACTAAAAAGAGAGCCTCGACCTATGGCGAGTCAACTTAAGAGATTTTGACAAGATTTTGGTAAAGAGAGAGCATCGGCCTACGGTGAGTCGGCTGAAGATATTCTAAAAAGATTTTGATAGGAGAAGATCCTCGGCCTATGGCAAGTTGACTAGATAGATTCTGAAAAGATTTCAGTAAAGGAAGAGCTTTGGCTTATGGTGAGTTGGCTTAAGAGATTCTGACAAGATTTTGGTTACGCCAAAGAAACTTAGGCTTCTGAATTTGAGGGATTGGGTCTTTTTGAAAGGCTTAAAGGAACTTTGTTAGGAGTAAAGGGACTCTGGAATCATACTTTATTGATTAGATTTGGAAAGGTATAATTTAGCTTCAAAGAAGCATAGGTTAGCTTTAGGAGGTATTGGTCAACTTTGAGGAAGTACTAGTCAGCTTTAGGAGATGTTAGTGAGATTATTGGCTCAGCTTATGCATGTGGTGCATGATTGCATAGATGATGCATGTTTATATACGTATGTTTCATAATTCATGGACCTTCTGTTTGACTTTTATACCATGCATGATTTGTGAAGATGCTTGTAATGGATGATTGTATGGATGTATGAGGGTGGATTCATGCATTTGCTTTGTGAATGTAAATTTTTTCATATGACCTTTGCATCCATGGAGCCATGTATTTATGGACTGAGAAACTTCACAAAGTTGAGAAACTCAATTTGGGTTGGTATGGAATAATTGCCATCGTGGCATTATGAGGAATTCGAGTGTATCGAGATTTTTCTGAGGGCTTGATTAAGGTTTTAAGATCCGGTGACCCGTATTTTTTGTTTTGGTGCTGCTAAAGAGCAGTTGTGTCCCACCTTTAGGAAGTTCAATGCTATGGCTTGGCTATGAATCAGAGGTAACTCTGGTGGTGTCACAGTTCAGAGTTTGGCATTTTTTATATTTTTCAGGAGTTTTAGACTTGCCTCAGGATGGCACAGGTCAAATGGTGGTTAGTGATGGTAAGGTGAATTTGACCACTGTAATTGAGAAGTTTCACGATCCTGGTGACCAGGGAGATATGAGTGGGCGGAGACTCAAGATGAAGGCCTTAGTTTTCTGTTTGAAAGTCAAATACAATTTTGTTAGAGCCATGATGGCGAAGAGACTGATAAGAGATGAACTGTCTTACCAGTTATTCACTAGGTGAGAAAAATTTATCTATTCTTACCGTTTCTGTTGGGGGTGCATTGTGGGTGTCTGTTTTAGATTTTGGGTTCTTTTGTAGGTGTGGCTGATGGATCATTTTTGAAACTTTTTAGTCTGTACATGCCTTACTGAGACTCAGTCAAAGGTCAGATAAGATGGTTACTTACAGCTTGCCCTCAGAGGACATATTTTTAGCACTGCCAATGGCAAGGGATTAGATCTCTCATGACTGAGGATCATAGGTGTCGAGTGGTTTGCCTAGTGGGTTTGGTTTGACTAACTTTCCACTAAGGGACGAGGGTCTTGAAGCAGGTGAAGCAGACTTAAGATGTGCCCTTAGTTTTCCTTTCTCAAAGTCTACGCAGATAATAGCTTTCATTACCAGAACTATCGGGGTGGCTGGTTGAGGAGTTATCATGCAGTTCATTCTGAAATTTCACTTAAGACCATAGAGAGGTACGATAGGTGGTTAATAAAGATGATTGGGTTAGCTGTGAGAAAGTGTTAGGTTGCCCTGCTGAGGGGAATAAAGGATGATGTAGCTGAGGAGGGATAGACTATAGGAGAAGCCACTATAAGCAAGAGGACTATAACACAAACAGAGGGGATGACTCAATCTTCGAAGGAGACTTGGGGATCTATTAAAAATGCAACACCACAGGTTGCAGTAGTGACTCAAACTACAGTGGTGGTGACAAAGGACACTGTGACTACAGTGAGATAGGATGACACTATAGCGATAGTTTAGAGAAGGACTACTATATTTAGGGCAAAAAGGGGTATTATAGTTCTTGAATTGCATAAGAGGATTTTTAGGAGTAGTTTCAGAATTATTGGTACTCAAGAGAGGGTTTTCAATACTATTGTGGTGTGTGGTTCTGATTTTATTAGTACTTCTACTAATGCAACAAAGGAAGCTATAGAGACTTGAAGAAGGGGTGTACCCATTTGAGGAGATTGTGGCAGACTTTGACTTTAACGAGGAAACAAGAGATTTGCACCTTAGGAGATGGAGGAGGACGAGCTAGACCATGGCTTTAGACTTGGCATTTTCTACTTTTTATTCAAAATATTTGCAGGTTGACAAGACTACATGAAACAGGACAACCTATAGATGACATTGAAAGGCCTATCCTTTTTGTCATAATGATGGGCTTGCATTTTGCAAAATTTGATCATTATTAAATGTGACATATTTTATTTTTGCTTTAATTTCTGCTTAAGCCACCTTTTTAGGTTTTCAGCTTAGCGAGCATTCCCCTTTTTTTGTCCCTTTTTTTAGGCAAAAGAATTAAGTGAATGATGTATTAGGCACAGAGAAAATGAGAATGCGATCCAAACAAAATATTTTGTATTATGATTTGGACTACACTCGAGAGGGGCTGCCTACGTATCCCTTTCAATTATTTTTTTGTCGATTATTTCTTTTAGGGAGAATCAGATCTATGTAGTTCTGATTACATATGCATGAAAAACAAAAATGAAATACAAATATGATCTTTAGATGATTTATCATTTCAATTTATCTGGGTTGCTAGGATAGGAGAATTCACTTCTGTCCACATCCATGAAGATGGTGCCTCTGTCGGATAGGATCTTCTTAAGCATATACTATCCAGTCTAGTTTAGTTTGAACTTCTTCTTGGATCATGAATAAGGGCTTGGATTTCTCCCAAAACTAGATTTCCTTCCTGCAAATCCTTGTCTCTCACCTTCCAGTTGAAGTGCTCGACTAGTCTCCATTGATGACCTTGAATTTTGCATAGAGTCTTTTCATTAAGGCATTCAACTGGTCATAATACATTTCAATCAATTCTACCTTCATTCTCCATAGCTTCTCCTTGACAGGCTTCTTGTAGGTTAGGATATTGTAAACTGTGATGCTTGGAGTATTCCTATCATGTCTTCGTTTTGCACAAAACAGCTCATGAGCTTTCCCACTATTGCCATGCAAATGCAATATATGTAATTTTTTATTCTTTTCCTCTATGCCATAATTAATTAATCCTTTTGCCTTTTCATTTTTTTGTTCTTCTTCTTCTTCTTCTTCTTTTTTTTTTTTTTTTTTTTTTTTTTTTTTTTTTTTAAAGATGTTCCATTTAAAGATGAATAAAAAAAAAAAAATTAAAGCAAATAAGAAAGTTCAAACTTTTTATTATTGATAAAAGTCCCATCATGGGTACATTAAAGGATAAGAATAGAAGGCGAAATATATACTCAGAAGGATAAGGCCTGATAGACTCAAATTCAAAGAAAGATTTAATAGAAATAGACTCAAAAGACTCTGACGTAGACTTTGACTCAAGTGACTTAGACACAAACTCAAACGACTCAGACATGGACCTGGAGGACTTGGATAGGGGCATAGCAGCGCTGGCACTCTTCTCAAAATACTGATTTTTAGGTGAAGTTTGAGATGATCGAGTGAGCTCAATGGTTCAGAAAGGATTAATGGTGGTGCTAGACTTTAGCTCTAGGAGTAATGATATTTTGCTATCAATGAGGTCTTGATTTTTTTGCTTCAGAGCCTTGCATGCATCAGTTTTATGCCTCGGCCTTTGATGATAGTCGTATTGCTCATTAGCATTAAAACTCTTAGGCAAGGGGTTTAGAGGAGGTCATGGGTCTAAAGGTTTAATCAGATTAGCCTCTAAGGCTTTCTTGTAAATGACGCTAAAAGGCATGCCCAGCTTAGAGAAAGTCCTCATTGTTTTTAATTTCATTGGCTGGTGATAGGACACAACATTTGGTGGTGTAGTTAGTGTTCTTATGATACCTAAAGGATTCATCTTGATTGAATGAAATCCTCAATCTTGGTGGCAGTGGTAATGAAAGCTTTGAAGCTAGGGAGGTACTGTGTTTGCAAATGCATCTAGTACTGGGGGAGGAGATTCTTGACAATGATGTCAATTTACTCTACTTCAGATGGACGGTTCACCATTTGTGCTGCTTTTGACCTCTACCTTGTAAGGAACGCAGTGAAGGATTCTTTTTGCCTTTATTTGGTGGTTTCCAAATCTCGACATGTGACACCCACCTTGATATTGTAGTAATATTGCTTGACAAATGCATTGTATATGTCATCACAAGTCTTCTTATGATTCTGGTCGAGGTCTAACAACCATTTAACAGCGACTCTAGTTAAGGACTATTGGAATAAGTGAGCAAGGAGCTCATCATCCACACCAAAGGGTCTCATAGTGCCCACATACATTTTAAGGTGAGTTTTAGGGCATGTGGTGCCAGTAAACTTGTCCATAACCCGCATTTTAAATTTTGAAGGAACCCGTGCATTTGGAAAGAGAGCTGAAGAATTAACATATATCATGTCCTTATGCCTTTTCCTATTCTTGATTATTCTTTCCATGGCCTCAATTTTCTCCATCAATTTCTTAGCTTTGGTAAAGCTAGAGAAATCTCCACTTTGAAAAGGATTCGTAGTGGGAGAGAGAGTGGTTGCATTCAAGTCCACGGCAGGAGAGATTGGAGTTTTAGGTGTTTTCCCGTTATTTGTGAGATCAATAATGGGAGGAGTAAAAGTAGAAACATGGCTAGTCCCGGCTTAGGCGGATGCAGGCTCAACATGAGTAAGAGGGAGAGTGACAGTGGCATTAGTCATTTCCTTGACCTCATTGATGATCAACTGGCATTGGGAATTGAGGGCATTGGTAAAGGTGGCAGACTGGGCATTAAGAGCATTGATGAAAGTGTTAGCTTTGGTCTTAAGGGTAGTGGTGAGTGTAGCTTGAAAAGTCTCCTCTTGTTTTGGAGGAGGTCGGCAAAAAGGTGCTCATCGCATCTTAGTCGAAAGAGCTGGAGGTGTTGGCCATCGGTACCTTGAAACAGACAGAAAAAAAAAAGGATAAGAATGCATAATTGTAAAGGAAAAAATGGCATGAATGTGAAGGTGTGTTGAGAAAAGGATTCATTCCACGTGGTTGGTTACTGGGTTTACATATTGATAGGGTGATTGTATGAGATATTTTAAGGTAACAAACCACTAGTTTAGGGTTTTGCATATTGACCTTGTTGAGTTTCTAATGTTATGTATGCATAGCAATGTTATGATGCATGTTGAAAAAAGGTTTCATAGGCATATGCACAAATATCTCCATTATTACGGTATATAGAGCCTAGGGTCAACGCTAGGGTGACTATATGCACAAGGGTGAAGGGTGGTTTGATAAAGGGTCCCCATCCGTCCCACTAGAGCATCGATATACCTAACCACATGTGAGGCAAGGAGTCTCGCGTAGGTCCAACAGTACTAATTGCTTGTTATACCATTGAAATGATAGAGGATTCATCGCAGGGTGGAATGCTTTCACTATCTCCCAACATACTCAAAGAGAGTTGTCAAGCCAATGCTACTCACCATCCAAAAGTTTTCTTAAAGCTAAGGTTAGGAAATGAGCCTTTATTGTACAAAGTGATGCATGAAAGTTAAATTATACTAAATGAGTCAAATAGAGATTATTTTGAAATTTTTTTTCTTAACCAAATAGTAATCAACTTATTTTCCTTTTTATTTAAAAAGGTGGCAACTAGTCTCCAGTTGAGTCACTAGCTGTGAGGTCTCGCCCGAGCACCAGACTGATCCGCTAGAGGGAATCGGGATGCTCATTTAGGTTTAGACTCATGATGGAACCCTCGAGTTCGGATTTGATTGATTTTAAAAATGATTTTGAGAGTCGCCACCGTATTTTATTTTTAAATAGGAAAATTAAGGAAAAACCTAATTGTGACTCCAATTTATTAATTTTAGTTAATTAATTTACGCAAGGATAAAATCATTAGTCTCGAACCAGGTTGAGCTTGGTGACTAGGTTTTTAGTTAAATAATCACAATTTGGCTCTTAAGCTTAATTTGTCTTTGAAAAATTGACTTCATGAATGACAAATATTATATGACAATAATATCATGATTAATGCATGAGCATGGTATAAATGCTAGGAGAAAATAAAACATCCACAAATTAATTAGAAAAGGGGAAAGGGGATTGATTGAGATTTGGATTTAAAATCCAAACGTGCCTACGTACCTCATTGAATGGGGATCAAAACCCACATAGTTTATTTCACGATTAAGTGGAAGGGTTTAGGGGTCAATCAGATTGATTAATTGATTTGGGTTTGTGGGCAAAAGGAAAAAGCAGATATTTTTATTTTTGGTGGGCAGAGGGTTTTATCGGACCGAAATTTCATTTTATTGGGACCAGGTGATTGGATTGATGGGGAGATTAATTAGTTAATTAAAATGATTAATTAACTAATTAGTATGATGAAAAGGATAAATAGATTAATTAATTAAAAAGATTAATTAATTAACTTGGATGAAGGCTGGATTATGAAAAATAATTAATTTGATTTTGAAAAGTGATTAATTAATTAATTAAAAAGATTAATTAATTAATTAATTTTAATTAAAAAAAGAGAGTTTTAGTTAATTAAAAAGATTAATTAACTTGGATAGGATGAGATAATTAATTAATTAAAAAGATTAATTAATTAATTAGAGAGTGGTTGGAGGGAGAAGAAGAGAAGAATTAGAGGATAGCTATCCATTCTAATTGAAGGTGTGTGAAATGGGAGAATTGAAGGGGGTATTTACAGAAAAAGTAGATAAGTGTAGCTTAAGAATTGAAAAGTGAAAAGACAATGAGGGGTAGGGCTGGAAAGGGCTGAAAATTGGGTTAGAGGAATATTTTGGACATTTTTCAGCACAGAAGGGGGATCACCCGCACCAAAGGGGTGTGGCGTTGCATAGGCACTAGAGTAGTGTGGCAGGCTGCAAGTTGAACCTATACGACGCTGCAGGGCTGCTGCATGGCGGTGCAGTGTTTTTTTTTTTTTTTAAGAAATTGGTTGGTATAGAGTTTAGCAATATAATTGAAGGCTAAAAAATTTTCTTTCAGGAGATCTGCCCTTGCTTGCTAACCGGGTAGCAAGACCGTTGTAATGCCTTCACATAGCGAGTTAAACTTAGCAGGTTCTAAGACTGCAGTTAGATGATGAGGATGCAAAATTAAGGGTTCACACACATCAATCAAGAGTTTTTGCTTTTAAAGGATTTATATGTACACAACATATATAACAAAATAATTGATGATATGGAATGTACAAAAATAAATATGCCTCAATGATTCAATGGGTTTCTAATAGTGGTCTCATTTAGCAATTAAGTAACATGGAATATATGAATGGTAATATGCCTCAAGATTTCAATTAGGTTTTCAATAATGATTCCATGTGGCAATTGGGGTATCAATGATGTGAACATGCAATTTGGAATTCAGCCGAAGGCCTTTATCAATTAATTCTAGCATGGCAAGAGGGACACCATTATGGATATGAAAGATATAGTGAAAGAATGTTTACTAGTATTTCGATGGTAATCTCATACCATAATTTAGTTATAAAAATGGTTCTAATAAGATAATTTAATTTGCAATAGGCTAAAGGCCATCAATAATTTAAATAAGAATGTCATTTTAAGTATGATATGGATATTAGAAAGGCGATTGCTAAGATTACAATGAATCTCATATGGGTACATAATATAGAAATAGGCATAAATGTCAATCTTAACATAGAAAAAGATATCAATTAGGGTGTAGGTATAGAGTGGTAACATTAGTTAGGATTTCACAATTTCATATGTTTTTCATATGCCACAAGTGTGGACTTGAAGATCTAGATAATGAAGATGTTGCAAAGGTAAACATTGATGAGATGCTTATAGCTCCTGCTAATGAAGATGTTGCATATATATGAATGAAGACCAAGTGGCTGGGGAGGGTAATGAAGATGAAGCAAAAGGGACAATGGTTCAAGGTAGAGAGGTTGAAAATGATGTGTTTTTGATGATTTCTCTATCATTGCAGTGGATGGTTAATTAGTAGCACATTAGGTAGAGATAAATAACAAATGGAAGTTGAAAAAGAAGTTCATAATCCTGACTTAGATGAATTCATAAATAATCTTTTTAAAGAAGTTCAAAGCAAATGGAGAGTAAGTAATCAACAACAGTAAGTAATCAACAACCCATTCATTCAGAAGCTGCAATAGAGGGAACACATTTAAGTGAAGAATATCACTGTCATTCAAAACATGAAAGCAACAAAATACATTTAAGTGAAGAAGAAGATAGTTAATATGAAAATTAGATCTTTAATTGAAATCTCTTAGAAGGGAGTGAAGATAGTGACAGTGATAGGGCTAGATTAGCTAAAGGTAAAAAAAAAAAAAAATCAATGATAAGGGTACATAAGTAAGCCAAAGGGAAGAATATAGTGATTCATAATTTGAATGTGATCCGAATGAAGAGGATGGAAATCTTGATCCATAGGCACTATGTCCATTTTTTTTTGGCTTGGTTAGTATTTCTATAATGCAAAAGAATCAGATAAGTAGTTGCTGATTATTCAGTGGCAAGGGGTAAGGCAGTTAAATGGGTAAAAAATGAGCCTCACAGGTTAAGGGTAAGATGTGAATAAGGTTGCCCATTTCACTTGGTTGTTAGTAGGAAGAAAGCAATTGAGACTCTCTTGGTAAAAACTTATATATCTTAGCATAATTATGGTAGGATTTACAAGAATCCTAGAGCATCTGTTAAGTTTCTAGCAGAACTTTAAGAAGAAGACAATTACTGACAAGTCTAATACAAGCATAAAAGATATGAAAAAAAATGGCCAAGGATGATCTTAGGGTCCATGTTTCCTTTTCCAAATGCAAAAGAGCTAAAAAAAAAAATTAAGAATGAACTATCATCAAACTATAAGATAGAATTTCAAAGGCTTGAAGCATATGTCGCAGAGATCAAAAGGTCTAACCCAAGAAGTGCATATGATATACAGTTAGACTAGAAAAAGTAAATAAAGGAAATATAATTTTCTGGCGAATGTTTGTATGCTCTGATGCATGTAAAAAAGGTTGGTTAGGTGGATACAGGCCCATTATAGGTATGGATGGGTATTTTTTAAGAGGGGTTTCCAAGGGTTGGGTGCTAGTTGCAATAACGATGGATGGAAATAACCAAATGTTTCCAATAATATAGGCAATTGTGGATATTGAAAATAAGGTGAACTGGAGATGGTTTATTGATTCTTTAAAATTAGTTTTGGGAATTGAAGATGGAAATGATCTTTACAGTGGTCTTAGATTTGCAAAAGGTAACCTCTTTACATTTGTTGTGTTATTTTTTAAATTACATTTATATGTCTGATTTTAGAAGTGTGACACTTACTAAATAGAGGTTGATTTTCTTTTTCAGGGGCTTTTACAGGTGTGAACTCTCAAATTTGCACCTTTATAATCTAGCTGTAGCTTGACGCCTACTAAGAATAGGGCGCTATGCATACGGCAGTCCCGCTAGTCGATTAGCGGGTAAAGGTCAAGGGGACAACACCCCTTGCGGGGTACAGAGCAGCGCCCCGTTGAAAAATAAATTTTTTGAATCTTTCACCTCTAGTCGATTGTTTTTCAGTCAAGAACCCACAGGATCAAATCGAGCTCAAATCGAAACTAAAATGGACCAAAAATGGACGAAAAAGCAGGAAATAGGTCGAACCGCACGAGAGGCGCGTCAGATGTGCCACCATCTGGATGGCACGCCTGACGTGCCACCGTCTGGGCAGCATGATGATGGCGGCATTGAATTGGTGCCAGTAACAAGGCAGCACATTCAGATGCCCGGCACATTGCTGGTGTCGCCCGTGCCGCCGGCGACGTGCTGACGTCGCCGTTCGTACTGCCGGCACCCCCCTCACCAGCTCTATAAATAGAGCCTCCTTCCAGCTCATTTAGGGGGGAATCCAAGGATAGAAATTCTCTCTGATACATTTCATCACACTATTTTGCTAATCTTTTATTATTAAGATTCAGATTTCCAGGGGTTTCGAATCCAAGGTGGAGCTTAGATCTGGAGTTAAGCTCGCCCCGTTCATCTGAAAATCAAGAAAAGCAAAGGTATAATCTTCTTTCCATTTTCAAAATTCTAAATTCAGATATAGAATTCTCTTTAGATCTAAAATAGAAAAGATCTAAAATTTATTCATTTAAGAATCAGAATTAAATTAATAAACAAATCAATACTTTTTTCCAGAACCCCTCTTTCGCAAGAAGGAAGAACTATGTGGGGTTTGATTCCTATTCAATAGGATATGCAGGTTGCCATTCTGAAAGGCATCAACTCCAAAATCTTTTTATTAACAATTTTTTTTCCTTTTACTTTGATTTATTTATATTAATCCTTTATTTTCTATTTATGTATTAACTTTGTTGAGGAATGTGTGCTTTCCGTAGTACCCATAAGGGCGAGAGGAAAGATCCCCTTTATTTTAATCATTTTGGCTTTGTAATAATTAAGTAGGATTTATCTTGCTTATTTATCTATAATTGTCATTACATCTTATCATATATATCTGTTTCATGCATACATACACGAAAATTCCTTTTTTCAGAGTTATTTTGCAATTTTAGCCAAACTGAAGAAAATATATATTTTTAATTGTGTAATTACCAAAACTTGATCCCCAAGCCCTCATTGGTCACTCGCAAATTGGTGCACTTTCCATTGGGATAAAAATCAAATCATTTTTTTTTTGAGTCAATCAATTTGGGTTTTCTTTAATTTTCCCAATTAAAATAAATAAATTAAAGTGGCGACTCATTTTCACAACTTTCAAGTTACAAAGATCAATTTTCTGAACTCACAGGGAGTTTCAATCATGGAGTTTCTCTCGAAGAGCATTTCGATTCCTCTGCTGATCGGACTGGTGCTCGGGCGAGGCCTCACACCAGGCTATTAATAAGGGACTCCCACATGCTGAGCATAGACTTTGTCCTAGGCACATCTGTGAAAATTAGTGTAAAAAAATAGAGTGGTTGTCAATTAAGGAAGAGATTTTGGATATATGTATAGAGCACATATAAGGAAGAATTTACTGATAATTTGAAGGTGCTAGCTGAAGAACACTCTCAACAAGCTGTGTATAATCTACTTAAATACAGTATTGAAAAATGACGCAAGGCATATATGAGTAATTGATGTAGCAGTGATATGATTAACAATAATATGAGTGAGTCCTTCAATATCTAGATTAATGAAGGAAGGGATAAGTCAATAATTGGTTTATCGAAAGAAATCAAAAGGAAGGTGATGACAAAAATTATGGAATATAGAGATCTTATGAGGAAATAAAGAAATGACTGGTCACCTGAGTGTATGTGTGTTTATGAGACCAACTACCATCTTAGCGCAACATATGACGTTCTTTTCAATAGAGATCATGGTTTTGAAGTGAGTCATGTAGATGATCAACATTTTGTAATAGTTAAGAGCAGGTTTTGTACATGCAGGTCATGGGACATTATAGGCATTCCTTGCCCACATGCAATATGTCTCATTACTATATGACAAGAAGGATCCATTCCATTTCATCTCCAAATGGTACCACAAGTCAATGTATATGAAGACTTATGAAGTTCCAATGCAACTAGTTAGGGGATATAAATTCTAGAGGTTGAGAGAATATTCTCCAATGGACCCTCCAACTTTGAAGGCACAATCTAGTAGGCCAAGGGTTAAACGCATGAGTGAACTATGGGAGACAAGACAAAAAGCTAGATATGGCAAGCTAACAAATAAAGGTGTTCAGCTGACCTGCAATACATATGGAAAAGATAGGCATAACAAAAAAAAAAAAAAAGCAAATTTAATAATCAACATCAAGCAGGAACTATAACTCATATGGAGAATGTTACTCAAACTCATATGCAAACTCAAAGTGAAAACAACAATTAATTTGATAGTCAATCTCATATTGACATATCAGCTGCACCCTTAGATCCTAAGTTCATATTTTGTATCATCACATGTTTAAAATTATTTTTTTAGTGATGTTAATCATTATTATGATTTAGCAAATCCAAATCAAATAAATATATTATTTATTTTTTTGCTTAATAGGTTAGTACATGTGCAACAAAATGAATCTATACCTGCTGAAAAGAGAAATAACAAGAGACTTGGTTCAAGTAATATCAATCAGACAAGGAAGAAATAGATGCAAAAGGTACTTCACTATCATCTAACATCAATTCATTTTTTTTGAATTTTATGCTAAATTGGGATTCAATTATATTTTGCCAAAAACATATTGGTTTTTAGCACCAAATGTAGCCACCAAATCAAGCCAAGGTAAGTAACTTGGAAATTATAGTAACTCAAACCCATATGTCCCCAATTTCAACTTAATACCTAATCCTACTTCAAGCATGGAGGTATATATTAATGAAAATTTAGGAAAAACAACATACAATGTAAGTGCATGTTTATAGTGCATAAGTGTATGTTATGTTATTAATGAAAGAAATTATGATTGCTCCCACTGATTATGTTAATTGTATGCTGTATTTTGGAATTAGGGCACTATAGGATCATGATTAGTCATTGATCTTGGTCATAGTCATCAAGCATGTCACAAGATGAGAACCATTCTTGGACTTTCAGGTACTCTCAATTAGAGAAATCAAATCTTGAAATGAGGAGGCCTTCTTCAATTGAATCTACTGCACCATCAAGGAAGATCAAATTTGCACCTAAAAGGCAAGGAGTAAATTTTCCATTTAAGCTATATTTCGATTTGAAGTGGTGTGGCAATCAGTTATCACTACAAGATAGTTGGAAGAAAAGAGGTAGCAAATGGTTGATTCACAAAATAAAAATAAAAATAAATGAAAGTATAAGAATGATGGATCAAGCACCTCTTCTCAGATTCCATCAAAGAAGTGAAAACGATAGCTTTTGCATTTTCATTTCTAGTTTGGAAAAAAAAATTTTGGATTTTGTTTTTGCTTTTTGTTCCTCACAACTATGGGCTATGTTTTTAGTAGCACAAGTTCCTAATGAACTGGGACTCATACTTAGAAAATCAAGTTCCATAGGCACTGAGATGGCTATGCCATTTGGCTTTTGGATTACTTTTGAAATTGGCATAAATATATTATTTATTAAATTTTAAATTAAATTATATGTGCCATGAATTGATAGTAATTGATTCCAGCTACTTAATATGATATGGGATACTAACAATCTTGAAGTTTTGTAAAATCATATAAGTAGCTATATTTTTTGCTCTATTTTGGAGTGCTTTTTAGAATTTCACTTTCATTTACAAGTTCATTTTCAAACAATTGCATTTTTATACAATCAGCATACTGCATAAATTAATTTTAAGACATAAACATCAAACGTAATATTCATTTTCCATTTCATTACAGAATAATAGAAGATTAACATTTGGTTCTTTCCAGACCTACATTTAACCCTAAGCTATTCAAGATCAATTATAGCCAAACATAAACCCCTACACCTTACTTTAGCAACCATAACATAATCCTAACCAAACAACAATAGTCCCATAAAAATTTTGTAAATATTATTCTCCGTTCATGGCTTCTAATTGTTGTTGTAAATCAATTTTCAACTTAATCAATTCTTCAATTTTAGCATAAAATGTGTGGATTAGAGAAGCAGCATTCATTTGGTTACTACTTTGAATTTTTGCCATCAATCTATTCTCCCTTCTAAGCATCTTTCTTTTTTTGTTAAGTTCATTTATTACAGTTTTAGCCTTTTTGTAACACCCTAGGTGTCCCTATGTCATTAGAGACTTATACACAATATGGAAATAGATAAAATAAGAGAATTGAGTATGAAAATGGATAATTGAAAAACAAAACCCTAAATTGGGTATGAGTCCGAAAACCGGTACGCTAAATGAGAAAGTTGAATTTTAATTCTGCGATTTTTCTTAGGTTTTGCCTTAAGGGAATATGATGAATGAATAATTAATTATATTCTTAAAACCCTAAAAATTAAGTTAAAAATGTTAATAGACAATAGTTAGATAATTTAGGGTAATAAGTATAAGAAAGTGGCAATTTTGAAATTTAGAGATAATATACAATCATTACCTTTGACTTTAAAATAAATTTAAATTAATTAAATTAATTAATTTTGAAGTTGGTTACTGAGAAAATAATGAATTAAAATTTCTAATTTTAGTCATAAATAAAACAAAAAGAAAATACACATATACGATTAGTTCAAGCCATATACTCACAAGTTGGCCATTTAACTTAAATGCATAAAAAAAGAAAAATTTAGAAGGCACTAGATAGGATGACAGTAATAGGAGAAGAAGGAGAGGAAGAAAGAAGGCTAAGTTTGAGATGAGTTCAAAAATTAAACTTATTGGTTTTATGCTTTTACTTAAATATGTGATGTTTTATTTGGAAAATTCTATCTCTTGCTTAATTTATATATTTGGTTTGAAGAAGAAATGAAGGAGAGAGTTGTTTGAGGTAAGGATGGAATAAAGGAGTAGAACTGAGGGTGTTTAGGTAAGGGGGATAAGAGTAGAAGTGATGGAAACAAGGGGTATTGAAGAAAAACTAGGGTTTGGTTAGTGAAGAGTTGACTACTGGAACTTAAGGCTCCAATTCAAGCACCTTGGAATCCAAATTTTGCCTTGAAAAAATAGAAATTTGTAGGTGGAAATGTTAACAAGAACCTAGTAAAAAGGCTTGAGGAGATTCTGAGTAATTTGAGAGTTATGGAGTTTGAATTGGAGCTATCTCTGTATGCAGGATTAATGGGGACAAGGAAATTGAGTGGCTATTTGTAAGGCTTTAGAGACATAATTTGACCAAACTCCAAACTAATTAAATGGTTCTTAACATGTTAAATTTTACCTAGTATAAGGGTTGAGGCATTAGACTTAATAATTGTGAGTTATGCTGGCAAAATTAGGACTAGTTTAGTCTATCTAGGACAATAATGCAGAGCAGAATTAGAAATTACACCAAATTTCATGTAGAGATCAAAATTGGTTGAAATTTTAATATATTGTGCCTTTGAGTGTTATCTTTCTAATTCTTGAAGAATCAATGCAATTGAAGTTCTTTATCTTAATTTGTGGGAGGAATAATACTGATGGTTTAGTAGGTGTACCATAGGCAGAAATTAGAAACTTAACATCTGGTATTGCTATTGTTGTGTTGAACTTAATATATATGTATATTAGCATGTAGAACAACCTAAGGAGTCTAAAGAAAATCAAAAGCAAGAAAGGGAGAAAGAAGAACAACAAGAACTTTATTATTGCCCTTATTACTTAAGTTGAAGGAGTTAAGGTGAGTGTATCTTATATTGCTATGGTTGTGCAACCTACTTTCCTTTCCTAAGCAACCTAAGTGTCACATCCCAACTTTAGAGACATGACGATCCTAGAATATGGGGAGACATAAGGTCATCCATGTCTGTAGAACCCACTTATACTTATACAAATACTGCCTAGGATCGTACCAAAAACCTCTTACATTAACTTAAATGAACCCTTTTTTTTTTTTTTTAAACCTTAAGTTGCAGAAGCATAATTAAAGTATACTTTAAACATAATCCATAAGGAAATAATACTTAGAATCCAATTAAAACCTTAAAGGATAACATTTCAAAATAAACATCCAAAAATAAATATTTCCGGAGCGTCTAAGGATAACTCTTCATAACATATTAAACTAATTTTCTTGGACAAGGAGTTCCCTAAACGAAGTAGGATGCTTGAGTCATCACTTTGCCTCCTCATAATGCTCACCTAGAACCACATAAGGAAAATGGTGAGATAGATGATCTCAATGAGTAAACAAAAGGGATTGTACAATAACACATATCCCTTAGAAAGGGCTTATAGCTCATAACTTATAGCTCATGATTCATCAGTTTGCAATTTAGAAAGGTTCGCAGAAATCACACTTATAACACATAGAGTGAAGGCTACTGCCATAATCACTCGAACACATAAAGTGAAGGCTATTGCCATAATCACTCAAACACATAACACATAGAGTGAAGGCTATTGCCATAATCACTCGAACACATAGCTGATAATTACTTGCATCGGTATGAGGATCACATAGCTGATGATTACTCGCATTGGTGCAAGGAGCACATAGCTAATGATTACTCGCATCGGTACGAGGATTTTTGCATAAAAAAAAAGGTTAAAGGTACCATAGTAAGAGCTAATGGTAATCATATATAACAATAACATTTAAGCCATCAATAACATGTATCCCAATAGCAATAGCAGTTTATTATTTTGAACAAAAGATATAAGAATAGTGTAGTTCCAGAAAGAATATAAGTTAGGGTGATAATCATGAGAAATTCTAATTGGATAAACAAAATAGTTTTGGACCAAATGTCCTTTGGCAACCCAAGTTTTATAAAGAAATTACTTAATTAAATTTTTGGATAAAAGGAACTTGGGTTTCAAAGCTCGCAAAGGCTTCCATAACAATATATCACATTCTTATAACACAACATAATGTTGTTCACATTTATAACATGAACATGGCGTTTACTCACTCTTGAAGAATGAATACGATGTTTACTCACCTTATGGTTCATTTGCTCCTAATTCACGAGCCCCTTTGCACTTCTAAAGCTCCTCAAACTCTAACACAATTATTTAATTTAATACTTAGTATTTATTTACTCATGATTCTCCTATCCCATAATTACCCCATGCAATATAGCATACACATATACTTAGAGTTGCACATATAAGTGTACTCATCACTTGCACATAACATGTTAACTTTAAAAGTCTTATACAATTAGGCTTATAGGCTTACATGAGAACACATTACAATCATGTCAATACCCTTCTAAGGTCATCACAATATTATTACCTTAATGTCAATTCACTTTAACAATCATCTTAATACACTTTACACTTCCATACATGTCAACTTAGTAATTAACCTTTCATGTGTCATCGTTAGCTCTTATGATTCCTTTATTCAATTGTCACTTCATCAACTCAAAACCATGTATTCATTATCAAGTCATCATAACATGTAATTCCATATTTCCCAATCACATTTACATTCTAATCACAATAAAAGGTTCAGATACCTTAAATATACCAAAATGCCTTTAAGCTTATCTAGGGTCATACCTTCAACTAACTTGCAATTTTATCATTTATTATACATACGTACATGTCAATAAGCATCAAAACACATCACATAAAAATTATAAATATTGAGATAAAAATATTAATGTAGGCCAAATGCATTACAAAAAGGAAAAACTAAATTCTCTTTCTTTTCGCACTTTTTGTCTATTTCAGTAATATGTAAAAACATGGTTTGAACCAAGATTTTTCATATAAACACAACAAAAATCATTTTAGAATTTTAATTCACATGAATCGGCCACTCATAGTATTGCTTATGTATGAAAATTCAACTTTTGGGTTATAGGGTACAAAACCATGAGTTTTTTTGTTTTCAGTATTTTTCGGTCATTTCAGAAATATGTAAATAGGTTGTTTAAACCATTATTTTTCATTCAATCATAGAAAATATCAGTTTAGAACATGTTCATACATGATTCGATAGCCATAGATAATGTTTATACAAAAAAATTCCAAGTTTTAAGACTTAGGTGAAAATCATGAGTTTTCGCGCTTTCCGCGCTTTTTGTTCATTACAATAATATATAAACACATGATTTAAATTATCATTTTTCATATAAACAAAACAAATATTAGTTTAGGATCCATCCTTACACAAATCGGTAGCCACATGTTCAAGAAATCATAGAATTTTCTAACTCTTAAGTTCTAGCACAAAAACCTTGAATTCTTTTGTTTTCTGAAACTTTTTGTTTATCGCAGAAATATGCAGAAATATAATTTAATCCAGTATGTTTCATCAAAACATATCAAAAATCAGTTTAGAAATCATTCATATAGGGATCACCCCCTTTGATATGGTCTATACATAAAAATTTCAATTTTGAGTTACAGGATTTTCCTTTGGAGAAATCGTGTAAAGAGGTTGGTATTTTCAGTGGAAAAATTGATTTTTCTCTTAAGAAATAACCTATCCCGAATTTTATCAGTAAAAATAGTAAATATTCAGTTCAAAATAATTTTTCCAAGATTAGTTTCATAAAAATCAAATAGCAAATTTAAAGGAAAAAAAAATTTACGAAATGGTCGCGAAATTGCAAGTTTGAAGGATTTTTTTATGAATTTCGGTAGAGAGAAATATTTTGAGAGAATTTTTTTTGTCAAGATACAGAAAAATGGAGTGGTGGCTATTGGAATGAGAGTGCTAGCCAAAATTTTCATTATATGTTAGGGTTTGGGGTGCAATTTCCAAGTTTGCCCTTGATGAGTTAGGTTAGGAGTGTTTTAGTGTAGTGAGTTTTTGAGTATTTGGGTTTTTTTAATTAATTTAGATCTGATTATAAGTAATTAAAAATAAAATATTTTTCTTATTATTTTCATTAAAATTTTCCCCAAAATATTTATTTAAAAATATTTTAAAAATACTTATAAAATTATTTTATGCTTAAAAATCGCCTTTTTACATGAAAATTTATTTTACGAAAAATAAATTATTTCATGCTAATGCATTTTATTTAAATCATTTATTTCACAATAATAATTCATATTAGGCATATTAAAATTAATTTAACATACCCCAAACTCATAAATCACGTCACACATGAATTTTTATAAAATCAAATATTTTGTCACAATAACTCTAAATTCAAGCAATTTGTCACGAAAACTCCTAGGTTAGATATAGGTTGTTACACTAAGTCTTGTACATTTCTTGAAAACTTCAAAATACTACTTATATAGAATCTCATTTGAATGATTTCCATTACTCATTTGCAATTGAACTTTACTTATTCACATTTCATTAATAAACTTGTTTAATAATTCTAATTAGATAACCATTTTGTGAATTTCATTTTATTTACTTGAAATTCATTGGAAATGATATAAATGTTACCTCTACATGTTAATTGATAAAAAATATTGGTACCAAAAATAGTATAAATTACTAAATTTGAAAGGCATAAATCCCCTTAGCCAATGTGGGGAACACCGGACTGTGTATACTGCATTGATTCCAGCCAGGAGGAGGTATTATCCTGGTCACATAGCCTGGCCTACCAGGCTTAAGCAATGTGATATTTCTCTATAAAGTAACCTCTATCACAAATATAATATGACGAAGACTAAAATTATTATTATTATTATTAGACCATATTTCTGCTAGTCCAATGATATTATTCCATTGATTATTTATATTATCTTAATATTCATTCCTTAATGATACTATTTGAATTTCTTCTTGATATTTATTCATGATATATATTTATATATCACCTTTGCAAAATCTTATTGAACTCTGTGCTGCAAGTATGGTAATATAGTATATACTCAATGAGTTTACTCATCCCCATTCCTTATATATATATATTTTTTGAGGAATTTAGCACTTATTTAGAAGCTTAAGTCTTATCCTCATTTGATGCTTTACAATAAATGAAGGATATAATTTTTTGCTTAAAAATAGTAAATAAATGTACATTTTTTTGTCATGTAAATAGGCAGTTTAAAGATAATCTTAATTGTTTCATGGTATTTAAAATGTTAAAGTAATGATGTCCAATAAATATATGTATATATATATTTGTGTATGATAGATTACTTAAATTAAGCAACAAAATTGTAAATGACTTAATTTATATAATAGATTGAGTTAAATTAATGGGTGTATGGAGAATATAATAATGTACGTTGTGAAGTTGAGGGTAAAAAGATGATATTTTAGAAGTGTAATATTTATTGTTTGCTGGTTTCATATTTTGGGGTTCTGTTGAAGTGTAGTCGATATACAAACAGATATTCGCTAAATGATAGGTTAATGGGTTCTACAGGTTTTCGGTGCCCTTAGGATTACCCATGCCCTAAGATCGTTACACCCCAAAATCAGGATGTGACACCTTTCGCATATTTCATTATCAAACCATGCAAAGAAATCACACCCTCCTACCTGAAAGATATCAATCTCCCCGTTTTAATCAAGTCAATTCACAATACAAATCCAAATCAAGCCAATATAATGTAGAATTATTTACATCATATCTGCAACACCTATAGAACTGGTCTCCTGGATTTGTTTCTTTCCATTTCGTCCATACTTTGCAAACTTAGAGCATTTATACCTTGGAGCTTGTGGGATGTAATCAAGTTCATTATTCCCTTGCAAAACCTAAGGGTGTAAATGAGTTGAGCTGAGTCGAGTTGTTTGCGAGCAGTTTGGTGTACGGCTAGATAAAAGCTCATTTACGTTCATATTGTTTTATAAACAAGCTAAGTTTGAGTCTTATTTTAAAACTTGGTAAATAAATAAGTTGAGCATGAGCAAAATAAAACTCGGCTTGATTAAGTTTATGAATAAGCTTGCAAACAGCTCAATTAATAGGCTCATAAATAACTTTATTATTATTATTATTATTATTATTATTATTATTATTATTATTATTATTATTATTATTATTAACTTAATAATTTTGGAACTCCAAAAATATATTTTAATATTTCTATAAACTTATTAATTAATATCTTTGTAATACATGTAATGCTCAATTTTATGATTGTATTTTTTCACGAATTGGATGTTTTTACTTTTATATGAGTTTTAAATATTTTCATTATAGTTATTTTATTAAAAATAAATATTTAGAAAGTTGAGTATTTTGATAATTTATAAACAAGTTTTATAATGAATTGAGCTCAAGTTTAACTCTATTATAATTTATTAACGAGTCAAGCTCGAGTTGAGTTCGAACTCGACTTGAGTTGAGCTCGAACTCGACTCGAGTTTTATGCCAGTCAAGGTTGAACATAATTTTTAAACTCGATCTAAAACTTGAGCTCAAGCTTGAAAAAAAAAAAAATGAACTGAATCTGAACAAGTTAAAACTCGGCTCGACTCAGCTTGTTTACACCCCTAAAACCTATGCCTTCTATGAGATCCATTACCATTGAATCATGAAAGAGAATAAGAAGAAAGAGAAGACATTATTGGATATTAGTTTGGGAAATTAAGGTTCATATAATTATTTTAGGAATTTTTATATGCTAATATTACATAATTGAGTTTTGGAGTATTGGAGATGGCCATCACGTGAATGAAATGGAGAGTTAACCTTCCGTTAGAAATTGAGCCATTTTGTGCCAAATCAAAATATCCAATCTGTAATTGAACCACCAATATTTAAAACAGCCTAACATGCTTAATTGCCCAAAGTCAAGATTTTTTTTTTGTACCTTTCCCCTTTTTTATAAAAATTAGAAAATCTAAGAAAATTATATTTAAAATAAATTTCTATTTTTTATTTTTGAAATTTTCTCAAATAGTTTGGACAAAATATGGGATATAAAGCTAAATTTAAAATATTTATTTGATTTACCAAATATTTTAAAATTTTAGGAATTTCTAAAATTATATTGTTTACAGTTGCCTCTTTTTATAATTTTTCTTAAATGAAAAGTGAAAATTTTAAGTTAGAAAGCAAGTAAAGAATAAAAGACATATGTTATGGCCAGTGATTATTATAATTATTGTAAGAAAATTATAAGAAAATTACATTGCAGAAAATTAGGTTTAAATCCATGGCATGAAAATTAAATTTGAATCAATCAATGGCATAAAAATTATATTTAAATCAATGATATAAAAACTAAATTGCAAAAAATTAAATTACTGAAAATTACACTTGAATAAGTCAATAACTAATAACTAATAACTAATAACCAATCATTGACATGAAAATTAAATTTGAATCAATACATAAAAATTAAATTTCTGAAAATTAAACTTGAATAAGTCAATAACTATTGGCTACTATAACTTACAAAAGAATGTATCAGTATTCTTGCCCCTTCTTTATGAGATTTATTTGTTAATGATCAACATAGGAAATGAGTGAAGCAAATGTTGATCGCGGCGATGTCTCATGCCTTTTAGCGAAATTTCAAATTATCTTAGATTGAAGGCAGCTCTTCGAATCTTGTAATTCCATAGCATTCTTATCCAAAACCTGCTGACATACTTAAAACCACATGTAAATTTTCAGCTTCACAGGTATTAAGAGATATGAGACATCTAGTATTTGCGGAAAATCTTAGAGCCTTCAATTGAATATACCAAACTAGATAAAGAATCAAGATCAAACAGGAAACCATAAAAGCATTAAGCATTGCCCCAAGTGTACAAAGAAAAGAGAAAATAAGGTCTAGCAAGTGAGTATGAATCGAAGAGGATTGTTTCTGATTTGGATTTTTTAGTTTGGTTGTTTTAGGTGTGAATTGATATAATTTATTGCCCTCAAGGTGTGCTCTACCATGAAATCTCCCTCATTTTCCCCCTGTACTATCTTATTGTTTAGCTCCATCAATCATATATTCATCTACTTGCTGCCCCTATCAACAAAGCCAAAAAACTTGGTAATAGTGAGACTATCTGAAAAGTGTGCTAAAAAATAAGGTTATAATATTGCCAAAGCGAACTTTATATTACTACTATCATTTTAACAATAAGAAAGCACTTCTGAGAAAGGAGAAAGAGTGTTAAGTTAGGGTAGATAAATTTCATAAATAAATAAACAATATTTATAGTAGCTAGAAGAAGAGAAGGAAAAAGGATATGGAGGATATTGGTGTTCTCTATAGTGACTTTGTCAACTCTTTTGATGCTCTAAGTGATGTTACACTATAATTAAACTTCAGATTGTCTACTAGTTCATTCAGTGTCCTTTCAAAGCTGATCACTCATTGATTCACCTTTTTGAACTTTCCCTTTTTTCTTCTGATTCTCAAAGAAGTCCTTTCAGATTTTCATCTTCATTTTTTATTTTATGAATGCCCTTCCGGGTTTTCATTCTTGATTGAATTTTTCATTTTTGATTTTTTGATTATTACTATTTATTTTTTGTTCTTTTTTTAGAATGCCTTTGCTGGTTTTCATTCTCAATTATATTTTGGTTCACTTTTCTTTATGTCTTTTTTGGACATATTATAGCATGGATCTTCTATCAGACTTACTTTCATTTTCCTCGCTTTTATTTTATTTTACATTGATTTCCCACAACTTTCTTTTCTATTTTTTTTTGCACTGTTGCTAAGTATACAAAAGATCCCTACTAATTACAAAATCATTTTAATAAAAGACAAAAGAGTTAAGAAATAATTGTGAATATCATTAAGCATAATAAAATTTTACAGCATCAAAATTTATAAGCTTAGGTAAATATTATCCATCCATATTGGTCAGAATGAGAGCTCCTCCTAAGAAGGTAAACTTTACCACATACGGTCCCTCATAATTGGGTGTCCATTTTCCATTGGGCTCTTCTTGATTAGGGAGTATTTTCTTCACTACTATATCATAGGCTTGAGTTCTTGGGGCTGCACATTTTTGTTATAGGAATTGGCCATTCGCTTATGGTACAACTGCCTATGATGGATGGTAATTAAATGCTTTTCTTAACGGATTGAACCCATTTTGACTCTTCTAATTTAGCTTCCATTAAAACCCATAAGGAGGGAATTTCAACTTCTATAGGAACCATTGCTTCCCCATGTGCTAATGAGTATGGAGTTGCCCCAACTGACGTGCGAACTACCATTCTATAAGCATGCAAAGAAAAAGGGAGCATCTCGTGCCAGTCTTTGAAAGTAATCACCATCTTTTGAATAATCTTCTTAAGTATCTTATTGGTTACTTCTACTGCACCATTCATTTTTGGCTGATAAGGGATGGAATTGCAGTGTTTAGTTTTCAATTACTGACAAATGCTTTGCGAATAGCCCAAATTCTTATTTATTTTAGAAAATCCTTTTTTTTTTAAAATATAATTATTTAATTATATGTACCACATTAGTATTTAAAATTTTCATATTTGTCAAAAAATTTAGATTTTTATGATTTTGACATATTAGTTAATTGTAATTTTATATTATGTTAAATTGTTACTTTAATTTAAAGAATAATTTCAAAAATTAAGAAATAATTGATTTTTGTATTAGTTATTAGAAGTTTTAAGAAATTATTTATTAGGCCAAATTATTATTTTTGAATTATAAATTTTAAGTAGATATTAATTTTAATGTTGTTGGTAATTAAAGTTATTATTATTATTAAAAAATTATATAAACAATTTTCTTAGCTCATCAAATTGGTGGCAAGCAACCAATCAGATGGCTGCTTATGTCAGGTTGAAGGGAGCAGGTTGAGAGAGAGAGAGAGAGACGAGATGAGCTGTGGGTGTCAGCCCTCGGCGGGATGCACCACCTCTACCATTGGAAAGACCACCGTTCGACAACCAAGAGGGAAGCAATGACAGCGTGATCGGACGGCCAGCGACAGTGCGTGCTCTGTTTAAAGGTTTTCTAGCTACGAGGACTTATGATGACGATTTTGTCTGACGTTCGATTTCGGTAAAATTAGTTTCATTCTTCTCCTTTCATCAAGAGATTCCTAATTGTATTTGTCTCACCCTTTGAAGCTCATTGAAATTATAGATCGGAAAGTGGTTGCCGAAACCTTTGGACTTTGATCTACGGTGATCAGAAGCGATGGTAAAGAGTGGAGGTCATTTTCATATTTCTGGAGATAAGATGAGTTGAATGGTAAAATTTTTGACCTGTTGCCCCTCCATCAACGGTGGCATGTGGCTGGACGGTGGCAGCGCTAGTGCCGACTCTGGTTACTCTCCGACAACCTTATCTAGCAGCTCCATGTTTCGATGATGTTTATGAGTCTATTTCTATTGGATTTTGCATGGATAAGCCCAAAAACCGTGACTTTGATTCTATTGCTTAATTTTTAGTCTTTTTGTGTTGGATTTTATGTGTCGGATTATTTATTAATGAATTTGCAAATATGTATATATGTTCTAGTTCAGTAATAGAATTAAAGAAGTTAAATAAGCCATGAATTTAAATTGTGAATTTAATATTCAAATTACTTTATAAATTTATATTATGAATTTATTTTATGAAACTATATAGATTTATATTATGAAATTGTATGAATTTAATTGAAAATTTTTATGAATTTCTATAAATTTGCTTATGTATAAATTATTATGAAATTTTATGATATATGGAAAATTTAGTTAATTAATAAATTTAATTTCATAACTTTATGAGAGTTTATATTGCTTTTAAATTGAATAAATTTTATGTAAGTGAAAGTTTAATATTACTAGGTATCAAAATGAACTAATTTTATATAAAATGAAATTAATTTTTTTTTATATTCTTATATAATAATTTTATGAAATTATTTACCTAATTATATAATGGAATTCAAATATGAGATATTTAGAATTTATTTGCATGATTTTTAAATTTTTTAATTGAGCTATGATTAATTAAATTGATTTTAATGATTTTATTATTTGAGAAGTCCTTTTACATAAATAACGAAATCTAAATTATTTAGATTATTTTCTTTTAATATTTATATATGAATTTATAATTATTAAGTATTAAAAAGAAGTTTTCATATTTGTGTATATAAATTTTTATGATTTAAAGAAATTAAATTATTATATACAAGGTAGCTTTTTTTATATATATATATATATATATATATATATATATATATCTTGATTACGGGAAATCACGATGTGACGTTGTTTCATGATTATGTATATATTTATAATTGGAGGTTGAGGTTGTTTGTTATGTCTGAGTATGGAGCCCTATGAATAGTTACTTTTGAATACTTTATTATACACCTGTTAAGTTTAATGTGCTATATAAAATCATTATGGCGGTCCTGCTAGCAGGTTAACGGGAGAGAGTCAAGAGGGCAATGATCCTGAAAGAAAAATTGGCCTTCAAATATATTACCATTCATAAATTTAATTTTTTGACATGGACCAACATCAATCTCTAAAAAAAAAATTGCCACATATTAGCATATCTGCCAACTAGGCAACACATCCCTCCAAAGACCTAGCAGATTCACTTAGAGGCCTTGTGGATCAACCGATGGTCTCCCTGTCCAACTCTGAAATTCTAAATTTGCCCTTTCTTTTAGCACATTTTTCAGCTCTTTTTAGTCTTTTTACTCTACTCCATTAGCGTATAAATACTCTCTATTTCCTCCATTTTTTACACACCTTGAATTAATATTGATTGTTATCTATTAACTCCTCTTTTCTTCTCTCTCTAATCAATCTCTTTAAATTAATTAATTAATCATTTTAATTAATTAATTGTTTCATTCTAATCTAAGTTGATTAATTATTTTAATTAACTAATTTTTTTAAATTGATCCCTCATTTAATTAATCTTTTTATTTAATTAATTAATCACTTTTTTTAAAAAAAAAATCAATTCATCCTAATTAATTAATTAATCCACACATTTAATCACATTAATTAATTAGTTAATCATTTTAATTAATTAACTAATCTATCAGTCAATCCAATATTTTGGTATTAGTAAAACTCTCTGTCCAATCCACTCAAAGGTATAATATCTTTCCCTCACCCGCACAAACTCCAAATTCAAATCAATCTAATTGACTTTTACACTCTCCATTTAATCATGGAATGAACTACATGGGTTTTAATCCCCATTTAATAGGGTATATAGGCATGTTTGAAATTTAAATACAAACCACAAATCCAAATCCCAATTAATCTCCTTCCCATTTTATTCTCCAATGTAATTATTTATATTTTTAGAAATTTATGGTCTTCCTAGAACCTATAAGGGTTAGAAAAGAGATCCATTATTTAATTTATGTAATAAATTATTTTAATCATTTTAGAATTAAAGAGTGATTATGTGGTTCTCCTAGAATTAATAAGGACTAGAGGAGACATTTTCTTTAATTTGTAAATGTTTTATTTTATTCGCTCTTTAATTTTCTCAGCACTCATAATTATGCCATACTCATACATTAATTACTATCTTATAATTGTCACTGATGAAACTAATTTTTAAGCTAAATTAAACTTATGAGCTAAATCGAGATTATTAAAACAAAAAATCTAGTTCCCAAATCCTTTTTGGTTTCAAAGACTAGTGATTTTATCCTTAAATAAATTAATCAAAAATTAATGAACTGGAGTCATTTTTTGATTTTTTTCCTTAATATTTTTCTAACTAAATAAAATTAAGATAGCGACTCCTAAAACTTTTTTAAAAATTAACCATCTGAATCCAAGGGTTTCATTGTTAGTCTAAATCTAAATGAGCATCTCGATCCTATGCTCAGGTAAGACCTCATAGCTAGCGACTCCATTAGGGACTAGTTGTCATTTTTTTTTTTAAAGGAAAGCACAATAAGAGGATTATTATATGTTGGGACCTTTTCCAAAATAATCTTCATTTGGCTCATTAAGTTTAATTTGGATTTCATGTATCACTTTAAATAATAAAAGCTCATTGTCTAACCTTACCTTTAGGAAAAATTTTGGATAGTGAGTAGCATTGGCTCGACAATTATCTTTAAGTATGTTGGGAGATAGTGAAAATATTCCACTTCGCGATGAATCTTAAATTATTTCGATAGTGTAATGAGTAATCAGTACTGTTTGACCCACGTAAGACTCTTTAACTCACATGTGGTTAGGTATATCAATGCTCTAGTGGGATGGGGACCTTTAACTAGGCCACCCTTCACCCTTGTGCATGTAGTCATCCTCATGTTAATCCTAGGTTCCATATACCGTAATAATGATGACATTTGTGTGTATGCCTATGAAACCTTTTTCAGCATGCATCATGACATTGTCATGCATACAAAACATGAGAAACTTGACAATAAAAACCCAAACACCTAAAACACTAAAGTTGGTGGTCAATCATATCCCTGATCTAGTGACCAAGCATAAAAGGAATCCTTTTCCCAAACACACCATTGCATACACCTCTTTGTTATTTTCAAAATGTAAATTCTGACCCTTTCTTTTTTCCTTTTCTTTTTAAGGTACCAATGGCTAACATCTCCAACCCCTTCGACCAAGACACCATGAGATCTATCTTCACTAACCTCCACAAAAAGCAAGAGGAGACCTTCCAAACTATACTCACCACTGCCCTTAAAACCCAAGCTGACTCTTTCACCAATGCTCTCAATGCCCAATCCACTAACTTTATAAATGCTCTTAACTCTTAAAGTCAATCCATCACCACTGAGGTCAAGGAAATGACCAATGCCACCATCACTCCTCCTCCCCCTTTTGTTGTTCTTGCTTCCGTTTAAGCTAGGACTAGCCATGCCCCACTTTCACTCCTCCCATTATTGATGTCACCAATAAAGGGAAAGCACTTGAAACACCTACCTCTCATGCTTTAGACCTAGATCCCATTACCTCCTCTCCCACTGCCAATCCTTTTCAAGTGGAAATTTATCTAGCTTTCCCAAAGCTAAAAAACTGATGGAGAAATTTGAGGCTATAGAATGGGCACTCAAGAATGATAAAAAGCACAAGGACATGATAGATGTGAACTCCTTAGCTCTCTTTCCAAATGCATAACTTCCACCACGTGCCCCAAAACTCACTTCAAGATGTATGTGGGTGCTATGAGACCCTTTAGAGTGAATGATAGACTCCTTGCTCAGTTATTCCAACAGTTCTTGATCGGAGCAGCTATCAAGTGATTACTAGATCTTGACCAGAATCACAAGAAGACATGGAATGACATATGCAATTTATTTGTGAAACAATACCACTATAATATTGAGGTGGATGTCACCTGCTGAGATTTGGAAACCACTAAACAAAGACAAAAGGAATCCATCACCGTGTTCCTTATAAGGTAGAGGTTAAAAGCAATACAAAAAGTGAACCATCCATCCGAAATAGAGCAAGTTGACATTATTGTCAAAAATCTCCTCCCTTAGTACCAGACTCATTTGCAAACATAGTACCTCCCAGCTTTAAAGCTCTCATTTCCATTGCCAGCAAGATAGAGGATTTGATCTAATTGGGACAAATCAAGGATGAATCCTCTAGCTCAAGGTATCACAAGAACAACAATTACACCACAAAAAACTACCAACTCTATAACCCAAAGAGGAGGGAAGGTAAATGTTGTCTCTTATCACCAGCCAATGATGTTAGAAGCAAGGACTTTTTTCAAGCTAGGCATACCCCTCAGGGTTGTTTACAAGAAAGGCCTAGAGGCTAATCCATTTAAGCCTCTAGAATCACAACCTCCTCTAAACCCTTTGCTTAATGGCTACAATGCTAACAAGCACTGTGACTACTATCAAGGGCCGAGACACAAAACTGATGTGTGCAAGGCAATAGCGCATAAAATTCAAGATCTTATTGACATTAGAGATATTATTGCTCCCAAGCCCAAAGTCTAACATCACCACCAATCTTTTTCCGAACCACTAAGTAGATGTTAATTTTATTGCCTTTGCCAGACCACTGAGGTCATCTAGCCATCTCAAGCCTCACCCAATAACTAGTATTTTAAGAAGATTGTCAGCCTTGTTGTGCCATGTCTTAGTCCTCCGAGTCATATGAGTCTAAGTCCAAGTCATTTAAGTCTAAATCTAAGTCTTTTGAGTCCATTCTATTAAGTCTTTCTCTAAATTTGAGTTTATCAAGTCTTGCTTTTCTAAGTCTATATTTTGCTTTTTCAAGCTTATCCTCTAGATGTAATCCATGATCATGGGACTTTTTATCAGCAATGAAAAGTTTGGACTTTCTACTTCACTTTAATTCTTCTAATTCATCTTTGAATGAGACATCTAAAAAAAAGAAAAAGAAAAAATGAAAAAATGAAATGGCAAAACAATCAATTAATTATGGCATAGAGGAAAAAGAAAAAATCACATACATTGCATTTATATATCATTAATCAAAAAGGCTCATGAGCTTTTAGATTATTCTACATGAGAACCCAAGGACATGGTAAGAGTTGATCCAAGCATCACAGTTCACAATATCTCAACCTACACATAAAGCCTTTCAAGCAAAGGCTGCAGAGAATGAAGACAAAATAGATCAAAGAGTATCATGACCAGTTAAATACTATTGATGATAAAAGAATGGATGCTCTATACAAAATTTAGGGTTATCAATAGAGACTAGTTAGACACTTCAATAAGAAGGCAAAAGACAGTAGTTTGCAAAAAGGAAATCTAGCTCTAAAAGAAATCCAAGCTCTTATTCATGATCCAAGAGGAAATTTAAGCCAAATTGTGCCGAACCATACATGTTTAAAAAGATCTTATCTGATGGAGGCACCATCTTCATAGATGTGGATGTAAATGAATTCTCCTTACAACCTGGATCAGCTGAAGCAATACTTCATCTGAAGATGACATCTGCATTTCATTTCTATTTTTCATGCATATGTAACTAGAACTATGTGGACCTAATTCTTCCTAAAAGAAAATGATTGATAAAAAAAGAATATTGAAGAGATACATAGGCAGCCTGGCTTAAATGCAGCCTAAATCATAATACAACATAGTTTATTTGCATTGCATTCTCATTTCTTTTGTGCCTAATACATCATTCACTTAATTCCTTTAGCTCAAACAAAAAAAAAATACAAAAAAAAAAAAAAAAAGAAGAAGAAGAAAGAAAAGAAAAATGCTCGCTAAGCTGAACACTTGAAAGGGTAGTTCAGGCAGAAGTTAGAGCAAGCTCTTCAAGTCAAAAACCCAAGTAGGTGGCTCGGGAAGAAATTAGAGCTAAAAAAATTATAGAAAAAACTCACTATGTTAAAAACCTGATAGAGCAATTTAGGTAGAAATTATAGCAAAAATAAAAGATGTCTCATATAATGGTGATCAAATTTTATAAAATATAATTCATCATCATGACAAAAAGCATAGCCATTTCAATGTTGTCTACAGTCTTGTCAAACTACAACTGTATACAAAAGCAAAAATTCTAAACACAATAAAAGGGTCATGTTTGAAGTCATAGTTTAGCCATTATTCCTTTTCCTCCTAAGATGCACATCTCTCATGCCCTTGTCAGAATAAAAATCCACTACAATCTCATCAAATAGTCATAACCCTGCTCCTTATCTCTGTAGCTTCCTCCGCTGCAGTAATAGAAGTATTAGCAAAACCAGAATTGCTCACCACATCATAAACTCTATCCTGAGTACTAGTAGATCTGAAACTGCTCCTAGATATCCCCATCTATATAGTAATAGCTCAAAAACTGCTCCCTACTGCAGTAGCTAAAATCTTCCTCTATAGTCCAAAAATTATAGTACCCCTTTCTGCCTTAATTATAGTAGTCATTATCTGAACCACTACTGTAGTCACCCTGTCTCCTCAATGTAGTCACAGTCTCCTCTATCATTGCCACTGTTGTTTAAGTCACTAATGCAACGTATAGTGTCGAACCCTCAGTAGCTTTTGTGGTCTCTTCCATAGATCTAGTAACCCCTCTATCTCTACTGTCACTCCTATTGTGTCTCCTTTCTCAGTTATGTCACCCTCCATTTCCCTCAGTAGGGAAGCTTGGTACTCCCTCTCAACTAGCCAAACTACCTTTATCAACCACCTACCATACCTCTTTATAGTCCCAATTGAAATTCTATAATGAACAATATGATAACTTAGGCAACCACCTTTGATAACTCTGGCAATGGAAGTCGTTATCTATGCAGACTCTAAAAGGGGACAACTGGGGCCATGTCTTCAGTTTGCCCCATCTGCCTCAAAACCCTTATTCCTTAGTAGAAAGTCATTCGAGCCAAACCTAACAAGCAAACCTCTCGACAAATATAGTCCTTCGCTATGAAAGATCCAATCCCTTACCATAAGTTGTGCCAAAATATGTCCTTTGGGGCAAGCTATAAATGACCATATTATCCAATCTCTAGCCTAGTTCTAATAAGGCATGTGTAATACTAAAAAGCAGGGACCACCACCCCTAAATGATCTATCAGCCACATTTGTAAAATAACCTAAAACCCAAAATCAGAAACCCACAAAACATCTTTGAAAGGAAGGGTAAGAGCAATCAAAATTCCTCATCTGAAGAATAATCGAGGAGACAATCAATCTTTCCAAATGACAAAAAGAACAATCAAGACTCATCAATTTCTTTGCCAACACAGCTCTAACCACGAAGCGATACTGCTCTATCTGTAATACCAAGCTTATCACTCTAGCATCACCCTAACCAATAGACTAGAGAAATAGATATTCAGCTATCAAGCAGAAAACTAATGCTCTCATCCTGAGCCTCTGCCTCCTCTATTTTCCTTGTCATCGGGATCATGGATCTCCTTAATCACAGTAGTCAAATTCACTTGACTATCACCAGCCATCCACCTTGCTACATACTAAGGCAAATCCAAAAACTTCTAAAAACATGGAAATGCCTGACACTGAGCTTTAGTACCATCAGAGCTACCTCCAGATCATAGCAAAATGTAGTACTAAACTCTTTGAGAATAGGGCACAGATCCTCCTCAGTAGCACCAAAATAGAAAGCATAGGCCATTGGATCTCAAAAATCCTAAAGCAAGCCCTCAAAAAATCTCAATCGACCTGCACTCCTCATAGCAGCACCATAGCTATAATGTCATATCTACCCAAATTGATCCTTTCCACCTTCTCGAGTTTCTCAGCCCATAAATGTATGTAGTGGCTAAAATAATGGTGCAAAATTCATATGAAAAATTGCATTTGCAAAGCAAACTTGTGAATCTACCCTTTTGCATCCATTTCATCATCCATTGCAGGCATCAGCATAAATCATCCATAGCATGTAAATTAAACAAAAGTTCATGAGTCCAAAAATATGCATCATCTATCCACAAACATCTATGCATGTGTAACTATCCGCAGCTATGCACAATCATGTATAAGCCAAGCTAATAGCCTCTCTAAAACTAACTGGTATCTCCTTAAAGCTATCTGACATCTTCTAAATCTGATCAACATCTCCTAGAAGCTAACCTACATCTTCTAAAGTTGATCATTAGCTCCTTAAAACTAACTGACATCTTCTGAAGCGGACCAGTACTTCCTCGAAGCTGACTGACATCTTCTAAAGTTAAGTAGTACCTCCTCAAAGCTGATTGACATCTCTTGAAGCTGACCAATGCCTCCTTGAAGCTGTACGACATCTTCTAAAGCTGAATAGTATCTCCTTGAAGCTGACTGACATCTCTTAAAGATGACCAGTGCCTCTTTAAAGCTGATTGACATCTTCCAAAACTGATTATTACTCTTCGAAGCTAATCAATATCTTCTGAAGTTGACTAGTACCTCCTTGAAGTTGATCAACATTTTTTGAAACTGACTAGTACCTCCTCAAAGGTGACAGACATTTTTTGAAGCTGACTAGTACCTCCTCGAAGTTAACTGATATCTCCTGAAGTTAATCAATGCCCTCTTAAAGTTGATCGGCATCTTTCTAAGCTAACCAATGCCTTCTTGAAGTTGATTCTCTTAAAGTTGACTAGTGCATCTTCAAAGCTAACTGAAATTCTTCCAAGACTGACTAGTACCTCTTCGAAGCTGACTGACATCTTTTCGAAGCTGATTAATATTTTTTTATCCAAATCCATCAATTTCACCTATAAATGTCTAGAAAAGATCACCTAGACATCCTTGTAGTTCCTTTCCTATCCCCTTTATTTTGAATCAATTATGTCCTCTATCCAAAAACATCTAAATCCTCACTCAAACGTCAATCTGATACTCTTTTGTTACCCTGTTCATCTTAAAGTTAACCATATCCTTCACCCAAAAATGTCTAAATAGTGACTTCCCACTACTTTTCTTTTTCCATCCATTTTATCCAAAATTCATTCAATTTTTTCATCTAGAAATGTCTAATCTAGACATTCCTCTAACTTTTTTTGCCTTTTCATTCGAATAAACCATATCCATCAATTCACTTAAAAATATCTAGCTACTAACCTAGATATCCTTTTGGTTCCTTTCTCCCTTCCATTTATCAGTCACACTTTTCACCTATAATGTCTAGAAAAGGTCACCTAGACATCCATGTGATTCCACTTCTCACCTCTTTTATCCAAATCTATCAATTCACCTAAAAATTTATAGTAACCAACCTAGATATCCCTTTGGTTCTTTTTCTTACTTCCATTTAATGATGACCTAAACATCCCTTTGGCTCTCTTTACCATCGTCCTTGAAATTTAACCATGTCTCTCATCCAAACATGTCCAACCACTAACCTAGACATCCTTTTGATTCCTTGTTCCATCCCAACTCTTAGGTTCACTATCATCAAAATTACTTTACAGATAAGACAATTCTTATGAGGGGTAGCTATGGACTGTTAATTTTGCATCCTCATGATGTGACTGCACCTTAATACTTGTTAAGTTTAATGCACTATGCAGAGCCATTATGACCATCTTACTAGCCAATTAGCGGACAGGAGTCAAAGGGAAAACGCCTCCGAAAGAAAAATTGGCCTGTAAGTATATTGCCATATAGAAACTCATTTTTTTGACATGGACTAATATCAATCTCTAAAAAAAAATTGCCATGTATCAGCAAATCCATTGGCCATTTGCGAGGATCTGCCAGCCTGCTTGGCGGTAGTCGCTGGTTAAGCTAACAGGATCTGTCTAGAAACCTAGTGTATCCGCCTAGCGGCCTTACGGATCCACCAGTGACCCCATTGTCTAGCCCTAAAATTCCAAATTTGCTCTTCCTTTTAGCTCACTTTTTAGTGGTCTTTTTACCCACTCCATTAGCCTATAAGTACCCTCCCATTTTCTTCATTTTCTACACATTTTGAATTAATATTGATTATTATCTATTAACTCATTTCTTCTTCTCACTTCAAATTAATTAATTAATCATTTTAATTAATTAATTTCTCCAACCCAACCTAAGTTAATAAATTATTTTAATTAACTAATCTTTTTTTAAATTAATCACTCAGTTAATTAATTAATAAATTATTTTAATTAATTAATTAATCACTAGATTCATCCTAATTAATTAATTAATATTTTTAATTAATTAATCTATCCATTTGATCATATTAATAGTTAATTAATCATTTTAATTAATTAATTAATCGATCAATTAATCCAATCCTCCGATATCGATAAAATGAAACTTTGGTCCTGTAAAACTTTCTACCCAATCCACTCAAAAGTATAATATCTTTCCCTCACCCACACAAACTCTAAAATCAAATCAATTTAATTGACTCTTAAACCCTCCACTTAATTATAGAATGAACTATGTAGGTTTTGATCTCCATTCAATGGGGTATGTAAGCATTTTTAGAATTTAAATCTAAACCGCAAATCCAAATCTCAATTAATCCTTTTCCCTTTTTATTCTCCAATATAATTATTTATATTTTTAAAAATTTGTGATCTTCCTAGAACTCACAAGGACTAGAGAAGATATTCATTATTTAATTTATTTAATTAATTATTTTAAACATTTTAGAATTAAGGATTGATTATGTGGTTCTCCCAAAATCCATAAGGATTAGAGGGGACACTCTCAATTTGTGGATGTTTTATTTTATTCGCTCTTTAATTTTCTATGCACTCATAATTATGCCATGCTCATGCATTAATTATTATCTTATAATTGCAATCTTATAATTGTCATCTATGAAACTAATTTTTAAGCCAAACTAAACTAATGAGCTAAATCAAGATTATTAAAACCAAAAACCTAGTCTCTGAATCCTCTTTGGTTTCAAAGACTAGTGATTTTATCCTTGGATAAATTAGTCAAAGATTAAAGAATTGAAGTCAATTTTAGGTTTTTTCCTTAATATTTTCCTAACTAGATAAAAATAAGGTGGCGGCTTCCAAAACATTTTCAAAAATCAACCATTCGAACCTGAGGGTTCTATCATAAGTTTAAACCTAAATGAGCATCTCAATCCTCTCTATCAGGTTAGGTTGGTACTCGAATGAGGGCTCACAAGGCCTAGAGGGATAATTGAGATGTTAATTAACATGAACCTTGATGTCTATTTTGAAGTATTTATCTTTTTTTTTTTAGCGAGTAATGTCCCAATTATAGGGGAGGTTCTATCGAAATTTCAACAAAATTCATTAAGTATGTTAGAGAGATGAGGTTGGAATTATCTGTATTCTAATCTACTTTCTATATTGTCATATATTGGTGTTTTGAGATGTTTTTCTAGCTACCAAATGTCACATTTCAAGAAGAGAGCTAGCTGGATTTTTTGTCAAGTTTCTGAGTGATATTTTCTAATATGCTTTACATGTTTATCATGAATTGTATTATTGTATGTATAAATATGTATATTTATGCATTATGAAACATAAAGGCATCTAACATGTGACTATGAATGTTGCATTATGAATTATGATGTTAATTATATATGAATGTTTGGATGGAATTAGGATGATGTAGGACCACATAGGGATATGATATGGATTATGATATGATTATGAAGATTATGTTTAGCCTAGTTTGAGCTGGTCTTACCGTGGCCATAAGTTTAGAATTTAAGAGAGCCAAAGGAGGGATTGGCTCCCCATATTAAGGTTTAGAGTGGTTTCTATTGACTAATTTCTCATCGTTAGATGATTATTTGATTGATTGTCTCTTTGACATTATGCATGCATTTAGTTTGTAGAATGATGATAGAATGCCAGGTTGGTATATTAGATTGTATCATTTGATGAGTTGAGATGCTCATTTCTATCTCCTTATATTTTTCCTAGGTTGCAAATTGAGCACGTGAAGAAACATTATTTGAGTTATTCATGTCTTCCTTCTTTAGCAATGAATTGTATTCTATTATTTAGTTATGTATTAATTTTATAATGTCTTGTATCATTTAATATATGGCACTCCACATTATTACCTTATCACTTTGATTTATGTATGATTATGATGAGTTAGAGGATACTTGAGTTTCTGCTTCTTAGTTAATGTAACACCCCAATTTTAAGTTCACTGTGAGTATTGAGGTTGTAAGAAAAGTGACCAGATTAAGAGCAAAAGAGTATAGATGACAATTACGAAAAATCAAAGTACTGAATAAGTATTGGTTCAGAAATCAAGCTCATAATTGTATGAAATAAGATAAAGAATATTAGAAGAGTGTTAAAGGAGATGGATTTGATATAAAAACAAATGAAATAAAGAGTGTAAGAAGGAAACTAGGAAGCTAGGAGCTAATGACCTAAAAAGGATACATGCTAAAAAAATCAAGGCATTTAGAGTGAGTCGAGAAATCCCGACTTTGAAATAGATTTTTATTTGGAGAAATTAGGCAAATATGAAGATATTAGAAGTGATGAAACTCAAAAATGAACTTAGAGTTGAGTATAGAAAATACCTAAGCGAAATAGGTACACTATGCACATAACTGATGAATCACGGTTTTCATAATTTTTAAACTTCGAGTTTGGGGAAAGTGGATAGAAAAATGAATAAATATAACATTAGAGATGTAAATTAGTGATTAAAAATATTATTAAGGATTGGAAATGGCAACTTTATAATAAATAACAAAATTATCATCATTATGTGATGACTCACCATCCAACTCATCAATAAATAAAAAAAAAAAAAAAAAAAGAAAAATGTCCAAGAAAGCTGTTGGCCTAAGCATGGAATGAGAAGATAAACATCATTTTATACTTCTAACACTTAAAGCCCTACCTAAGTTGAGAAAGAATGGAGAGTGGAGAGCCAAAGGAAGAGAAGAAATGTGAGGGAGAAGAGTAAAGAAGAAAAAATCTAAGAAAAATCCCAAATTTAACTCCAACCAAGGTAAGAACAATGTTGTACTTGCTAGTTTTAAGTATGATGTGATTATGTTAGTTTGTTTGTTAGTTTTATTGGTTTGATTGATGATGGATGAAGTTAGGAAAGAGGAGAAAATGAAGGGAAATGTTCATTAGAAAAGTAAGTGGTCATTTGAAGATGGACTAGTGAGGAAACATGCAAGATAGAGTGAAAGGAAGGAGATGGCTAGGGTTTGGTGGACAACCAAACTACTGGAACTTGAGGTCCAATTTTGGGAATCATAGAGTCTGAATTTGAAATGGTCAAACATAAAAATTGAAGCTTGGGATGTGAATTTATCAATGTAAAAAGGGCTTGATTTAATTCCCAATATATTGGGAGTTAAAAGTGGAAATAAGGCTACCCTGTATGTAGGTCAGACTATGTTGCTAGAATTTGGGACTCAAATTGTGGACACTAGGATGGGATTTGTACTTGAATCAAATAGATAAAATGAAGCTTATGGTGTTATTTAAGTGATATAAAAATTTGGTTGCAAAATGCTAAAAAGATAGAGAGTTATTAAACTGTTATCAGGGCTGTCTGAGTAGGAAGGACAGTAAGGGTTTCAACTTGAGTTTTGGGAACCCTATGGATAGAAATAGTTAAAGACCAAAATTAGTGAATTTTCCCCTTATTAGTCTAATTTCATTTAAAAAAAATTAAGTCAATTGGATTTGTATATACTGAGATATAATAGAGAGTAAAGTGAGCTTAGTGAACCTAGGCAGCAGAGTCAGGGCAGAATTTGATAAGTCACCCTAGGAGTTACAGAAGTCCAAATATGTTGAATTTTGGCTATGTTGTAGAAAAATGTGTTATGATTTGAATTCTTAAGAATCATGACAATTGGAATAGTGTAACTCATGTTATGGCAGTAATTAGGAGGCTAGGTTAGGATAAAAATCGCTAGATTGATTTTTAATTTTAATGTTCTAATGAATTTGCCTATAGAAATTTAAACCTAATATATGTGAATATTGAATGTTGAGGATTCAAAAAAACCAACAAAAGTGAAAAACTTTAAGGGGGGAGAGAATCCTCATATTGAGTAGTAGAAAGGAATTAAAGAAAATAAAGGAAAAGGTGAGTGTATTCTATATTTTTATGCATGTGGAATTGAATTGTTGTTTTTCTTTAATTAAATTGTCCATATTAATATTGATACCAAAACCACTGTTTTATCAACATCAACCCTAAATCTTCACTTGAAATTACATTGAAATTTTGTTTGATAGTGATATTGTGCTTTGCTCGAATTTTAATAGAATCCTAGTGCTATAATGTTCCATTGATTTTTCCTATTTATATTTTCATTTATAGTAAATTAAATTTTTCTTAGTATTAATTGAACATTATTTGAAGTACCAAAAATTGTACAATGCTATTGTCATTAATGCAGAGATCCCCTTTTTTTGGTTTAAGGAACATCGGGCTTTATGCACATTAAAGTGACCCTTGCTAGGAGGGATTTTGAACACCCTAGCCATAAGGCCTAGGTAACCTTATGTTGTGGTATTGCTCCGTAAGAAGAGCCTTTGCCACTAGTGTAATGTTGATGAGAAGCGATGATAAATTCCACACTCATCTAGTGTATATAGACTTCTGCTAAATATATGTTTTAATTGAATTATCTATATTTATAGTATTATTTAAATAAAGTTTCAAAAGGTAATATAAGATGTGTAACTAATGCTTCACAAGAAGAGCTATCACTAGTGCAGTGTTGATGAGAAAACTCTCATCTAGTGTAATAAGATTTTAAAAGATAATATGAAGTATTTGCTATTTGAAGAATGTGTTTGAAATGTATTATTAGTTACTTGAATTTGTATTTGAATTATATTGTGAGTTATTCTTATTTAAATGAATTTTTTTAAAGTTGTATACATTATAAGTCATATGAATTTTATTTTCAAAAGTATTACAAATTATTTACTATTTGACATTATTTTTAAGATCATTTAATGATTTTCTATCAACTAAAAGTATATTATAATGTTTAACATTTGCCTCAATACTCTCAAATGCCTTCTTTACTCACTGAGCTTTTACAAAAGCTTACTCCCTCTCTACTCACTAGTATTTGCAAATGTATAAAAACTATGAATTTAAACTGAATCAAGAACATGAAAGATTTAAATTGCAATTGATAGTCAGCCTAAAGTTTTATACTTATCTTGAGAATAAGTTAGAATCATAATGTTTTCTTTTAATGTAATTATAGTTTGTCATTGTAGAGCTCCATGGAAGTAAACTAGATATTTATTATATGTGTGTGTGTGTGTGTGTGTGTGTGTGTATGTGTGTATGTGAGAGTTGAGAATTAATGGTAGTGAAGTGAGGATATAAGGTTATATTATTGGAAGAGCAATTTTATAAAGCAGGTTGAGATCTTGGGTAGTTGTAGCATGATACTATATTGGATTTGACAGTGATAATGAGTTCTACGAGTTTTCAGTGCCCTTATAGTTTCTCATTCTCTAAGACTGTTATATCCCAAAAATGAGATGTGATAGTTAAGATGATGTTCTGTTAAGCAAAAATAGTTAAGATGATGTTCTGTTAAGCAAAAACCCTATGATAATGATGTTAATAGTATGATGGATTATGATATGATGTTTGGCTAGTTCTGCTTGAAGATGGACCCATAGCCTTGATATTGTGACATTTTTAGTTGTTTACAGTAGAATATGGTTATTAGTTAGTCATGTTACTATAGTTTTGATAGCTTTATGCTTTCCTATTCCTTAGTGTCGATTATATGCCTTTAGTTTAAGTTGTGACAAAGGTGGTATCAGAGCAACGGTCATATGGCCTCTAGTATGTTCAAAATGGAGTAAGCCCTAAATAGTCTAAGTTCTTTTAACATGTGGAGTATGTCTTTCCTTCTTATTGAATTTCTCTTGCCTCTAATTCAGCATTTTCCCTATGTTATGATTTATCATTTTTGTTATTTATGTTTGTATGTATATGTTGCATACTTCCATTGGCACAATGGATTTTACTAACCTTTCTAGATAGATGATTTGTAATAAGAGGATAGATGATGTTAGCGGCAATTCTTGAGCAATAGCGACTCGTCTGGATGCATAAAACATAGTAAGAGTGTAAGAAGGGGTAAGTACTTTTGTGAGGTACGAAGAGAGCAAAATCATGCTAGTAATGAGTATATGAAGCTTTAGATTATGAAGTGGCGGAGCAAAGAGTGGTGATTTTGAGAATCCACAAGGACTTTGATCCATTAGAGATTAAAATGATTAAATTTTAACTTTTAAATACCTTTGAATTAAATGCTCTGGTTTCATGTTGATTATGTAAGCGAGTTTAAAGATAAAAAATGATTTTTATGCGTGTTTTAAAAAAAATTGTTTTGGAAAGGTTATTATTTTGGAACTTTGTACTTGTATCTAGTTGGTATGTCTACATGTGCACTGGGTTTTGCATCATAGTCACACATTATTGGTCATGCATCATGAGTTTCATCAACTATTGCATTAAGGATGCACGTTGGTCTATCACCTTGGACATGGTATATCGAGTTTCAAAACAAAAAAGAGAATGTTTTGAATTTTACAAACAGTTTCTGAATGACTTTGGAAAGTAAATAGTTTTAAATATATGTGAAATGGATTAGAGTCCTCTGTATGAGAAAAACTTTGAGTTTTAGTTTATAATTTCAAAAATGC